>OY755253.1:61818715-62164920 GCA_963576725.1 Azorinus chamasolen | reverse complement strand
GGTATAGGTATATTGACGTGAATAGCAAGCGAAGGGTTTAAGAGCATATATGGCCAATTGTGAAGCACAAAAACAGACGACATTGCTGGCAGACGAAACTCATTTGGCGCCAACGGAATTACGTTCCGCCATTTCCTTGTTCACTATGAGACAACACCTCACCACAAGAAGTTCAAGATAATCAAGACTTTTAAGTTCTATTATTCAATTCGAAGACAGTCGAAGGCCATTCCTTTTTACACGGGTTATTGGACGGGCCAATCGCGTTCTTTTGTCTGAAAAATAGAACTTTAAACCTCTATAATCAAATCGCAAGACAGAAATGAAATTACTTCTCTTGGGTGTCTGTTGAAATCTGATAAAACGCTCAGTAGAGAAATTAACTTGCATAATAGTTTGCCACAATCACAGCATTTGCCAATATTGCCGATTATTTCCATCCCCCGGGTCAATTCAGACCAATGCTACACCTAAACAGAACCAGACTGCAACTTAGACTTAGCTATGTGTACTAAAATTCAGATAGAGGTGCGTACTCAGATACTAAAAGTACACGTAAGAGTCATGCAGGAAACACCGTACACAAAACACACAACCGCCCAAACAGCACCACGACGACAAACAGTGTACTCAACCCGTACTTTCTACATCAAACCCTATGTTGTGACCGCTCGTTAGAATCGTCTCTTCGAGACGATTCTAACGAGTGGTCACAACATAGGGTTTGGTGGGAAAATAAAGGATCTATTCTTGAACATAGTTTAATTTACGCATCTTATCTGGCCCCTCTGGACTCCTGTAAATAATAATTAAGGCATAAAGGCAATATCAAACGAGGGGGTTTTGCTTTTGACAGCAGAAAGTGTTCATGTTATGCGGTCTTGTGTCATTGAAATAGCATAGTTTAGTGTAATTCAGATACAGGGAAACCTCGCTAATGCTACAATAAAAAAAAGTATAATTCTGAGTCTTTAAGACAGGTGGTAGCTTAATGCAGATAGAAGTAATGGAACTTTCTACATTGTTTTCGTTCTGAATTTAGCAAACCACCATCGTTTTAATGATTTCTGAGCTCACTCGGTGGTCTTTCAATGTATACACTAAGAACGTGACTATCTGACACGGTGTACAAACACACTTTTTTTCTGGCACTAAAACCCGAACTTTCCCCAGTTTTCGTGAGTGAAATGTGAAACTACTAACCGTCTATACAATCATCAAGAACAGACAACACTACTAATACCTTATGATTACATATTTTCTCTGCTGCACGCATTAAACTCTTTTCCTCGAAAAATCACTTGTTCGCGCCTTTACAAACAGAGTAGACTCGGATCATGTAGGAGCCTTCTGATCAGGATCGGCTGTGTTTTCTTATGAAACTACCGTAAAAAACTCTCTATAACGGCCACTAAATTAACCCATTTTCTCCCAGTGGATTCTTTCATGTTTATATTTTGGATTAGTCCATATTTTATCTGAGGGGTACCTGGCCTAAATTTTCAATTTCGTTTTGTTTTATATTGAAATTCCTATCAGCAAACAGTGTAGACTCTGATCAGACGCCGCATCATGCGGCGTCTGATCAGAGTCTACACTGTTTGCCCACGTCCCATATATGGGGTCGTGGGAGCAAATGGGTTAATCAAATATTTTGTGTTAAAGGCAGGTGCGTTCTGTTTTACTTTCACCTTGCTTTAAGCGGCCACCTGCCCTAAATACCAACTAATTAACACTATTTAGTGGCCGTTATAGAGAAGTTTTACTTTATGATAGAACTGACTACTGTTTCTGCAAATAACAAAACAATATGTGCACATAATGCCATTGTGAAACTCCAGCTGATGAATAGGGGAGATCGGGGCTAGTTCGTACAATTTTTACATTTTGTGTTGTTTTTTCATCTGATTTGGAAAATATGGAAAATCAGTTGTACAAGTCTGAATGTATTGAATGCGATTTATTTAAACCAAGGTTAGACACAAAATTGAAGTTAACGAATATATAAACACATTTTGATAGCCTTTTTAGTGTATCAACAAACCCCATACTCGAGGCTAATTGGTACATAGTGTGGGGCTAATTGATACACGTCACTGACGTCAGTAGCTAAAGTCATCGGCATCTGAATCGCAATTATAGCAAATATAAACACACCATTTCGAAACATTTGTACATTCGACATGGTCTCATTCACTGTAATCAACACGTTTAATCCACTTCTCGCGGGGCTTCGAGTTAGATTATGGTTCAAGGCCGACTGGGCAATACCATTCGTCATCACCAGACCATCTCGTTACAATGCTCCCTCTCTACAATGACACTCTTTGGCATACGAAACTTCTATGTGTTGTTCAGAGGGAGTTGTTATAGGGAGGGAAAATCAAACATAATTAGCTCGTTTGCAGATCCCCAGATAGGGTGTTTTTCGAGAACTAAAACCGTTATGCCTCAATCAAACCTTATGTTGTGACCACTCTTTAGAATCGTCACAAAGTGACGATTCTAAAGAGTGGTCACAACATAGGGTTTGATGGAGGCATAAAGAAAATACGATGGAAAAAAGTAGTGTCTGGAGCCTTTTTGTTTCGGAAACAGTGACAAGCGTTGTTGTAAGGAGGGAATCGTTATTGAGAGGGCCGTTGTAAGGAGGGAGCACTGTATTTCTTACAGGAATATTCAACAGGGAGAGGGTTCAAAATGGTGGGACATTGAACACAAAATAACGTACAGTTGCACTTCAAAAGACCAAACGAATTATTTCAAAATAACAGAAGTTAGAGTCATCCGATTTCTAATCCGGGCAATTTCTCAAGTTTACATCTTAACCCATTACCTCATAGGCTATTTTTATATACAACCTCTTTGAATAAATCTACCGAAAAGGAGCATTAACTAGAGAAAAGGAAAATTATCGAATTTTGTAGTTTGAAACCATTGTGATAAATAGAGCATTTGCTCCTGTGTGAGCTTTCAGCATTACTTACGACCCGCATTAAGCTACCAGATGCATTTCAAGGTATGCGTAATGATATATTTTTGAGAACAATTCGGTATTGTATATAGTTTATCTCGGAGTTATCCCGAGGTTCGAGTTATCCGAGTTCGAGATGTCGAAGTTCAACTGCATTCGTTCATGCAATATCCCCGACAAATCCAAGAATACATAACGTGACGATATGCAATTTTAATATGGAATGAAAACAGAAACTCTCCAACATCAAACATATTTTTTGTACTGACTGGTCACCACAGCAGTATTTGTACATGTACTTCAATACACCGCGTTTTATGTACAGTAGAACCCCTCTAATGCGACCACTTAAAATAACCTTAGTTGCCGTTATAAGCATGTGGTTGCTTAATGCAGGACGAAAGTAATGCAGAAAGCTCCTATGGGAGCTTTCTGCATAACTTTCGTCCTGCATTAAGCTACCACCTGCCTCTGCTTCCCAGAATTATGGCCCTTTTTGGTGGGCGCATTAGAGGGGATTTCCTGTACATTCAATGTAAAACAAGCCATAGCTTTCTGGACTTACCTTATATACATGTACCCTTTACTCCATGAATATTAATTTCTGTAATAATGACGTCATGAATGTTAGATTTATTCTATAAATAGCACATAACACGAACATTGTTGGTCATGTAAGAAACTGTAGAATAATATCTATATTATTTCATCAGCCAGCAGAGCAGACCCTGATCAGACGGCTCCTACAGGATCTTCTCTGTTTGCAAATGCATAAAAATGCGTATTTATGGAGTAAAGGGTTAACGCTATTGTCAAAGGATTTAGTACGCATGGCACAGACCTTTTCTCTGATAACAAAACCTTTCATTGGGGGGCTTTTATTTTCTTTAGTCACAAAAACAGGATCATCAATAGTAGATTATATATATTTTTTGGAAAATAGCTCTTTCAGGGAACTCTCTAAATTGAAGCTTATAGTCTTGGCTTTACAACTTCAGTAATTGAGACAATTTTAACTCTTTCGTTGCTGCTAACGTCATATCTGTGATTATCTATGTAAACAGATTGGATCCAGATGAGACGCCGAGTAACTCGGCGTCTCATCAGAATCCAACCTGATTGTTGCTGTGACTGTTGGTTTTTTTTTTTTTAAAAAAATGAATATAAAAATGAAAATCGTAGCAGGCGACAAATGTTGGAAGCGAAAGAGTCAACTTAATGGCGTAATAGTTTCTGAAACTTGCAATGCTCTTTCGAGTATTTCTCCAAATATGTATACCCTTTATTCCATGAATATTCATGAAATAAATAATAAGATCACGAATATTAATTAAAAAAATTGTAATAATACCATATGGTCACGTGAGTTTTTGGCCATGGCAGAAACTGTAGAATCATCCATGGCAGAAACTGTAGAATCATAATTAGTTCGCAAGCAAACAGGACATACATTGATCAGATGGCTCCTATAGGAGTCGTGTGATCTGGGTGTGTCCTGTTTGCAAAGGCACAGAAAAGAGTATTTATTGAGTTAACCCTTCGCTTGCTATTCACGTCAATATACCTACATGTACCAGTAAATAGTGAAGACCCTGATGAGACAGCTCCTAGAGGAGCTGTCTCATCAGGGTCTGCACTTTTTACAAGTTGATTGTGCAACCAGTGCACTCCACAGCACTGATTGCACAACGAAATACTTGTACACAGTAAATATATATGTAAGTATACAACAGAGCATGGGTACATTGTAAAGAAGGAAAATTGTGTTTTAAAATTCAGCAAGAGAAGGGTTAATGGTTACATGTAAATAAAGGTCCACATATCATCCTTCTACTACAACATATAAAGCTACTTACATTATAATCGCTGTTCTTGGTTCCTCCCTCTGCTACAATCGCTGTTCTCGGTTCCTCCCTCTGCTACAACCGCTGTTCTTGGTTCCTCCCTCTGCTACAACCGCTGTTCTCGGTTCCTCCCTCTGCTACAACACCGCACTCGTGTCTTCAGTGTCCTGTGGCTTACTGAAGCGGAAAACAAAGCCATGTCTTCCTCAGGATCATAGAATGTTTCTTAAGCTATATCTTAAGAGTTGCCTTTACTTAAGCTCTACATATTTGTCCCATCGTTAGATTCTTCATCGAATAGATAGGATTCATATTCCTGCACGGTTCTCCACGCAATTCCTAACACGTGAGACAACTTACTTGGTTATAATCAGAAATTGATTGTTGGGAGTATCCCAGTACATGTAGATGTAGATGTAGATGATTTAGCGATATGACAAAATGCCCATGGCTTCAGAAATGGTCTAATGCACAGAAGCAACTGTCGCTCAACCTGTGTTTACGAAACGTCTTTCAGATGGCTGCCAGTGTCTTTATTCTCTCCAAGACTTGCTCGTTCACATTATGCTGCTCTTCCGTTCCCTTTCTTTGCGAAATGAAGATGAATTCCCAATGGCAATGTTATTGCTCTACTGAAAGCGTGGTATTTCGCTTTGAGTGAACTGTTTCTGAGAACTTCTGAATTGTCTTTCAAGCTTACATGTATAAACTTTAGCCGTCATCATTTCTACAAATTTGGAAAGTTCGTTTTCGACAGCCATCTTCGTTGACCGCGTGTGCGATGAACTTGTAGTCAATACATGTATATAAAACGTGTCGTCCAGTAAAATTAGCCGTCATCAATGCACTTTAGAATACCATAAACACGCATTAAAACCACGTGCATATTGCACTATTCGGAATCCTGTACGCCTAAAACAGATCCGAGCGTATATACCAAACAGATTCCATTTGCTACATGTAAGATTTATCTTCTGCTTCCGGGTTCAACGTGACGGATTCTTTAAAATTATTTCGTCCACAGAGTTAAGACAAATCGTCACGCTTTAGTAGAGATACGTGTGAAATGGGTATTATGAAAGCTGTATAACACTGCAATAGATGTCAGCATGTGTTGTTTCTTACTGTTCAACCTGATGCATAATTAACTTGTTCCTTCATATAAACACCTTTTCACGCATCTGCAAAATGAGTAGACCCAGATCAAACGGCTCCTATAGGAGCCGTCTGATCAGGGTCTGCCCTGTTTGCGAATGGTATTTAATAAATATTTTTTCTTCAGTTTCTAATATGGCTACGCTGTCCCAACTTTCATATTTATTTATAACTATTTTGTCCATGAATATTCAGTGTTGAAATTTGGAATAAACATAGAACAAGGGAAATGGTTAAATCTGGCTCTAGCTCTTCTGAATATCACTTAAACAGATATGTGTTCCAAACTTTAATAATGAACACAATGTTTATTATTAATAATGCAGAGCTGGGTCACAGGGCTTTCGGGATCGGGGTCTATACTGTTTTTCAAAGGTGTTGTATACTCGATTACTGCCCTTAAACGGTTAAACACTTTTCCGTCGTCATAGGCAACTCCATAATCACGTGTAAACGGTTCGCATCATCCAGAGTGCTGAAAGGATTGACCCTTTCTTTGTCATGTAATATCGTCTGCAAGATGTGTCGTCTGCTTCAACTTCGAGGTTCTATTTTTCTTCAAAATCTTAGTTTCTCTCAGTAAACATAATCATGGAATCAAGCTGCTTGGATTCTGATGATTCTGATGATAAGTGGAGTTACTCAACGTCTCATTTGGATCCAAACTGTTTACATACGGTAATTACAGATCAGTCATGGGCAGGGGACAGGAAAATAAAAATCCGATTTGAAATGCATGTATACAATAAACGATAATAAAAGCATACGGATCTTCTATGACGAATGTCTTCAATACCAAGAATCAACATCTGCACAACGTAAGTACATTATTCGTTAATCTATTTTCTGAAACGGTGTCTGTGCTTCCAACAGCATGGACGCTGATGTGACCGCTGGGTCCATACTGTTTACAAACGTCATGAACAAATACCAAATATGTTAAAAGCGTTACTGCTTTCTGTAATAGCATGTGACGAAGGTTAGACTACAGTAAAACATCCCTATAACAGCCACTAAATTGTGTTAATTAGTTGATATTTAGGGAAAATGGCTGCTTAGCAGAACGCTCCTATAGGAGCGTTCTGTTTTACTTTCACCTTGGTTTAAGCATCCACCTGCCTTTAACATAAATACTTGATGTAATTTAGTGACCGTTATAGAGAGGGTTTACTGTAAATTCAAATGAGATTTAATGTTTTAATTGCAATATGAAACATCATTTCCCGAATCCATTTTCATACATGCGTTAACCTTTAACCCTTTATAGTAGAAGCTATCTTAAGCGGGCATTCATTTATTGAACATTGGAGTCTTAACAGCAGGTAATGTTAGGGCTTTCTGCATTACGTTTGACCTGCATTAAGCTACCACCTGACTTACAGACCCATAGTTGTACCTATTTTTAGAGTCGATTAAGATAGGTTCTACTGTACTCTAAGAAATACTGTAAAACCTCTCTAAAACGGCCACTAAATTACCTCTCTATAACCTAAAAACCTCTCTATAACGGCCACTAAATTACATCAAGTATTTGGTGTTAAAGGCAGGTGGCTGCTTAAAGCAAGTTGAAAGTAAAACAGAACGCTCCTATAGGAGCGTTCTGTTTTACTTTCACCTTGCTTTAAGCAGTTACCTGCCATAAATACCAACTAATTACATGTAACACAATCTAGTGGCCGTTATAGAGAGGTTTTACTGTAATGGCGTCATGAATATCTATTAGCTGATATTTTATTTGATTTATCTTCTGGCACATGTATACAAAATGTTTTTATATTGGTAGAGTCTATTTATCTTTTGGCATATGTACATGTATACAAAATGTTTATATATTGATAGATACTATTTATCTTCTGGCATATGTATACAAAATGTTTTTATATTGCTAGATACTATAGAGTCATATTTTGTTATAATTTCATAAGCAAACAGAGCATACCTTGAACATACAACTATTATACAAGCTGGGTCTGCCTGTAACGGCATAGAAAGGCCTATTTATGAAATACAGTGGAACCCCTCTAATGAATGCGACCACTTAATCAATAGACATGGGTGTCGTTATAAGCAGGTGGTTGCTTAATGCAGGACAAAAGTAATACAGGAGCTTTCTGCATTATTTTCGTCCTGCATTCAGCTACCATCTGCCTCTAAGAATTATACCTCATTTTAATGGTCGCATTTGAGGGGTTTTACTGTATAAGGTTAACTTTCGCCATTCTCGACCTGACCCTCATTTACAAACATCTTGGATCCAGATAAGACATAAAAAAAAATGAAAAATATCGCACATTCTAGCGACATTTTCAGTCCAATTTCGTACGACAGACTTACATACCACGAATGTTACTTCCAAATAATTTCATTCGTACGATCTTTCGTAGATTTTTTTTTACTAAAAATCCCATATCAGCTAAGATGCGTAAAGTAAAACGTTTTCAGAAATAACCTCTTACAGTAAAACCTCTCTATAACGGCCACTAAATTACATCAAACAGTTTGTGTTAAAGGCATGTGGCTGCTTAAAGCATGGTGAAAGTAAAACAGAACGCTCCTATAGTTCTAAGCGTTCTGTTTTGCTTTCACCTTGCTTTAAGCAACCACCTGTCCTAAATACCAACTAATTAGCATTATTTAGTGGCCGTTATAGAGAGGGTTTACTGTATTTCTCCAGTGACCACTCTTTAGAATCGTCTTGAAGCTTTCAGTACGCACCTTTATTTGTAGCTCCGAATTATTATGTATTTACTTTTAACTGAACGAACACACAGAAGAAGTGTTTTAATTCAGTCTGAGTTCATTCTCAATCATCTGATTAGTCTAAATTTAAGTTCACTCAAAATAACCAAACATATACTTACAAATATACTCGGCAGACGTGGTTTACGCCCTTGACTTCAATACCAGAGAGTCCTGAGTTCGATCCCCCGTCGGACCAAGTCCTTCTGATGAAAGTTTATAAACCGAGGTCCGATGTACATGTACCAATGCTTTACACTTGGCATCTAAATGAACTAAAGTAAGTCTGTCGATAATAAGAGTAGGGCATCGGGCCCGGGTTTCTCTGTATTCTCTCCCCTCTTTCTAGGGCGTCCAACTAGCCAATAGTGAGCTGAAATGAAACTTAATCAACCAAAACAAATGAACACACACTCAAACACACAAGCATTAAAACCTCCGAAACCAGATTTCAAGTAACTCTAAGCTATCATCACCATCATCAACATTAACAACAACAAAATACTATAAAAACCTTCTTTGAAATGGAATGAAAATTACTTCGAAAATTGAATCTGAAACTAATTTCTGTCTACGAAATTGTGTCGAGTATGTTAACAGCCATTGTTAAGCTTTTCTTGGAAATTAACCCTCAATAAGGGAAACGAGTCATTTATGTCCTTTGTAAACAATGTAGACCCAGATGAGAGGACACACAGAGGAAACCTCTCACCTGGGTCAGCACCGTTTGTTATGATGTTACACTTTTTTCTTTTAAAAAAATCCTCGAATATTCACGGTTAGCTTGACCTGTTTGGAATATTTTTTGGAATAATCCGTTTTGAACATTCAGCGTTTGAAGGATGACGAAAACGATCTGAAAGCGGTAAGTGAGCTGTGATAAATGTATATTTATGTCTTTTAGAAATTGGATCGTATTTATAATTCGATCTAAATTATTGTCTCTCCATTCTTAGCACGTCCCTAACATTTGATGTTAACCAAGAACTATATAAGTCATCTGTCTGCTTCTATAAGGAATCACTGTTAACCCTTCGCTTGCTATTCACGTTAATATACCTACCTGCAAATAGTGAAGACCCAGATGAGACAGCTTCTGCAGGAGCTGTCTCATCCGGGTCTGCACTATTTACAAGTTGATTGTGCAACCAATGCACTCCACAGCAGTGATTGCACAGCGAAATACGTGTACACAGTGAAGATATATGTAATTATACAACAGGGCATGGGTAAAGAAGGAGAAATGTATTTTAAAAATCAGCAAGCCCAGGGTTAAACCTTTGAATGCGGGAAACCAGCGTACTGTCATTTGCAAACAGTGAAGACCCAGATCAGAGGGCTCCTAGATAATCTTGCAAATTTTACCATTTCATACTGTATGGACTCTACTAATAAATAAAGATAGACTATTCTATTCTGAAAATTCAGGGTAGAATAAACTCATAAATTATCAGCAACATCCTGTAAAGGATTCTGGGTGTTGGAATCTAAACGGTTCAGATTCTCATTCTAAAGGTATAGTTGAACTTCTATATCTCGAACCCGGATAACTCGAACTTCGAGATAACTCGATGTAATGGTTCGCATACTATTTCTAAAATGTATCACTATGCATAATGCAGAAACAAATATGATAGCTTAATACGGGAGCTTTTAGCATTACTTTAGACCTTTATTTAGCTTTGATTAGAAATTGGATAACTCAAACTTCTGCTATCTCGATGTAATGTGTTTGGTCCCTTGAAATTTTAGCTAATGAAGTTCAAGTGTACTATCACAGACAGAATAAAACATGACACGTTTTCTAAACCCTTTACTCCATAAATACACATTTCTACTCTTTTTGCAAACAGAGCAGCCGTCTGATCAGGGTCAGCTCTGTTTGCTTGATACATGTATTATAAAGATATGTTTCAACAGTTTATGTCATAGCCAAAATTCTCCGTGTTCATATGGCAGTGTAAACATGAATCTAATTAATATTTATGACGTCATATATCAACATTCGGCTACTTATAATGTTCATACATTCATTATGTCTCACGCGGATACAAATTAGGAGGGAAGGAGTTTACTCGAAGTAATGGTGCAAAAAGTTCTTTACTGAATTGTAACCATTTTTGTCCCACAGCGGTGAATGGATATTACGTTATTCAATTTAACCCATTCCCGCATATAGACGCCTTTTGGCATTTCTGTAAAAGTCACTTTGTGAAACGATTGTGATAGATAGAGCATTTGCTCCATAGGAGCAAATGCTCTATTTTTCACAATGGTTTCAACTCTACACACTTCTAAAATTTTCCTTTTTAGTAGTAAATGCTATTCATACATGTAGCTTTAGACAGGTCGAAAGTAATGCTGAAAGCTCCTGTAGGAGCTTTCAGCATTACTTCCGATCTGTATTAAGCTGTCACATGTGTTTGTAAATATGAGTAGTGATACATTTTAGAACAATTCTGTATTGTAAATTTTGGAGGGACTGAACATTTAGTTTGAGTAATCACAAAGTTCGAGTTATCCGAGTTCGAGAAATATTAGGTTGCTATTCATCTTCCGGTGAAGAAGTATTATATCAAAAAGATGTTTTGATGAGGGTTATTACACACCCTTATTACAATGGAGATATTTGTTTCCAGACATTTTGCTGGTACATGTAATACGAGGTTGCCGTTATAACGAGTTCAACAATGAAACAAACAACATTGTCAGCTTTAAACTAGTACCAACAGATGAATATTGCTTAATGCAGAACACAATAAGAGCAAAAAGCTCCCTTGGGGAGCCTTTTGAACTTCTTGTGTTCTGCATTAAGTGATCGCCTGTCTTAATGGCATTACGTATAGTAAGGTTTCACTGAATTTAAGAAATTAATCTGATAATTATCGCAGATACTAAAAGCAGTGTTTACATTTAAAGCATATTACATTATGAATATTTATTGCACCAACACGCATACAAGTATGCTTTTATCGTATTGTATTTCACAACAGGAAATTGTGTCACGTCACCTTTGTACACCCCTAGCAAAGTTAGGATTTAAGAAAATTACTTAATGGCATACAACATGCGCTATTTGATATGATTATAACGCTATTAGTGAATAAATAAATAAAACAAGAAATTGTCATATTTTCGGAAGTCTTACACAAACCTTCGTGAGACTTAACCCTTTCCCTGATGAATATTCATACAGGAAATAAAGACGTCATAAATATTAATACGATTATTTTTTTATAATTGGCCTATGAACACATGTCATTGTGGCTCAGGCCGAAGTTTTAGAATCAGATCTACAATACACCATAAGCAAAAAGAGCAGACCCTGATCAGATAGGAGCCGTCTGATCTGGGTCTACTATGTTTGCAGATGCGTCAAAATGCGCTTACATAAGGGAAAGGGTTTATTTCATCAAAGGAGATTCAACAAATAGATTGATTGAAAGCATAATCGGCTTTTTGATGTTTATTCGTGTCGTCAGTTTCAGCGCCTACATTTCTAAATTTTAATATATTATGCCCAGAAGATTTGGAAATACCGGTCTCTGATGATGTACCCCTTAATGATTTTTCAGGATTTTATTACAGCATGCCTTGGAGCACGCTAACATTTTTGTTACTACTACTGGTCTATGGTTGACCCGACCTTGGAGAATCTTTTTCTACCCCACGTTCTTCAAACTTTCTATCATCTTGTAGATGTTCACTCTACTCACACTCACACTTTTATATGCATATTTAAACTTTGTTTGAACATCGGTAACACTTTCAATTTCATAATAACTTTTCACGACAAAAATACGACGTCAGACGCCACATCGTGAAATAACAGGTTTTTGAATGACGTCATCACGTCGCGACCTTACATATTTAAGCGCGTAAATTTTATGCGTAATAAAAACTTGAGTATGTATGCTTTAAAATGATGTATTTTTCACCAATATAGTTCAATATTTGACAAAGTTATAGGGGGATGAAACTGTAAACTTTCTTTTTGGACACCCTGTATTTATACAATGTCAACCCTTGCTTGAGGGGTGGGGGGGGGGGGGGGCTCCCTGGCCAATTAGCTATGGCCACCGACTAACAATTGCTCAGCCCCTCCCTCTGTGAATTCGAACCCCGTTCTAGGCATTTGGATTTTCCATTTAGGAAGCCTTCCAGCTGGCTTTCAGTAGGTCGCGGGTTCTACTTCGATGTTCTTTTGTGCATGAAACAATGCAATTTGTTCCGTGCACATAAGAACCTCTGAGGTCTTCCTCCACCTTTTACTAGCTGGACGTCGTGATATGACTGAAATGCTGTAAAACCTGATAATACCAAAACCTATTACATGTAGAATAATCATTTGATATTTTATACACATTGCTTGTCATTTGAATCAAAGTACATGTGTATGTCACAGAATGTAATGATCTATACGCGTGTACAGTAGAACTAGTCTTAAGCGGTAATTCATTTATTGGCCACAAGAGTCTTAAAAAGCAGGTGGTTGCTTAAGGCAGGGTAAAAGTAATGCAGAAAACTTCTAAATGAGCTTTCTGTATTACTTTTGACCTGCATTAAGCTACTACATGTACCCACAATTAGATCTCTTTTTTGATGACCGCTTAAGAAGGATTCTACTGTAAATATCATTAAAGAGCTACATATTAAATAGTTAATTAGATTGTTTAATGGGTATTATTATTGTATTTAACTCAATTATTCCAATATTATTTTACCTTTGACCTGCTATGAGCGGATGAGTGGATACATATGCAAACAGTTTGGATCCAGATGAGACGCCGAGTAACTCGGCGTCTCATTAGGATCCAAACTGTTTGACACCCTGATTGAATTTTGGTAGACAAATTGATAATAGCTTGAATTTTGGAAATGTAGTAGGTGAACAATTCTGTAAAATAATTCGCTCAGCAGGCTAAAGGTTAAGACGGGTTTTACTGTAAATATCATTAAAGAGATACATGTACATATTAAGTAGCTAATTAGATTGTGTGTTTGATGGGTATTATTATTGTATTTAACCCATCTATTATTTCCATATTATTTAAGAAAAAACAATCCAGATCTTACATTGGAGCCCATCCATTTTTCACGTGGAGGGGACATACCAAACAAAATATTTGCTGGAATGAGACATTGACATTCATGGGTTCAACAAACAGTGTAGACCTTGACTCCTGGGTCTACACCGTTTGCATATGCACTTTTTAAGGGACACTGTGTACTTATGGGTTAGGTAATGTTTTGTATATGTGATAAGCGATATATCGTATACATAGAATATATCGTATATATCGTATATCGTAGAATATCTCTAAATGAAACAAATATTGATACATTTAACCGTTTCGCTGCCAAACTCTGTCGTCTGCTAACTTTGTCGTCTGCTACAAATTTTCATTTTTTTTATTTTCTTCATTTTTGTTTCAAAAACATAGTAACAGAAACAAACAGTTTGGATCTTGATGAGACCCCGAGTTACTCGGCGTCTCATCTGGATCCAAACTGTTTGCATAGGTAATCACAGAACCGGCATTGGCAGCGAAAGGGTTAAACCGTTCCTAATATAAACGCCTTTTCACGCTTTGCAAACAGAGAAGACTAAGATTAGACGGCTCCTCCGGATCAGGACTGTTCGCCAACCAAGGGAGCTAAAGGGTTAAGGGTTTAACTCTTTCTTTCATATAAACCTTCCTTCATGTAAACGTGTTTTCACGCATTTGTAAACCGAGGAGACCCAGATCAGACGGCTCATACACGAGCTGTCTTATCAGAGTATGCTCTGTTTGCCAATGGAATTTGACAGATATGTTTCTTTACGTTCTAAAATGGCTACAATGTTCCCCCTTCCGTATTTATTTCATTTTAACTATTTTTTTCATAAATATTCAGTAGGTATTGAACTTTGAATCGATTCATCAGTTTCAATTTCTTTTTAAAATTAATATGAAGAATGAATACCTCTTAAGCCGAGTTGGGGGCGGGGGTGCGTGTGCATTTGTTTTTCTTTTCGTATTGCTTTTTTGCTCTCGAAGGTTCTGCTATTTTCAGATTTTTAAATAAATAAAATGTAATAATTCCCACATGTTCGTAAGTTTCCAGGTCACAAATTCAGTAAAATCTCGATACTACGAACTTTTAGTAATGAAGAATGTATGTCTTTGTTGGAAAGTGGCAGCTAAATGCAGGGTGAAAGTCATGCAGAAAGCTCATAGAGGAGTTTTTCTGCATGACTTTCATCCTGCATTAAGCTGCAACCTGTCTTAAAAATCAATAATGGTACGTATTTGAGTTTTCGAATAATCGAGTTTTCATTGTAGTAGCTTCGGTTTCAAATATCATGAGCTATTTTATTAGTTTTCATGGTTAATTTGGATATCAATTAACATGTTTGACGCTATAACGAGACATTCATTGTCAGTAATAAATTGCATTCTCGTAAGAAATTAAGTCAGTGTTTGTATTAAAAACTGATACAAATGAAGCACGCAGTAGTCCATGAATATCGAGTTCAAAATTAAGATGCACTCCTCTGCAATCTACAGTAGAACCAGTTTTAAGCGGCCATTCATTTATTGATCATCGCAGTATTAAAAAAGCAGGTAGTTGCTTAATGCAAGACAAAAGTAGATTTCTGTATAACATTTAGCCTGAATTAAGCTACAGTAAAACCTCTCTATAACGGTCACTAAATTATTATTATTATTATTATTATTATTATTATTATACCACATTTATATAGCGCTCTTTTCATACAGGATATGTGCGTTCAAAAGCGCTTAACTAAATTTTGTTAGTTGTTTGGTATTCAGGGCAGATAGCCACTTAAAGCAAGGTGAAAGAAAAACAGAACGCTCCTTTAGGAGCGTTCTGTTTTACTTTCACCTTGCTTTAAGCAGCCACCTGCCTTTAACACAGAATACTTGGTGTAATTTAGTTGCCGTTATAGAGAGGTTTTACTGTACCACCTGCCTAACAGAATCACAATTGCATGTCTTTTTATGGCCGCTTAAGACAGGTTCTACTGTAATCGAATCATTGATGATATTTTCGGTATCAAATGTAAAGCGATGGATGACAATGGAATTGTTTAACCAATTCAGTGCCACCATTGTCATCTGCTGAGCATATTTTCGTCTGCGTCAAGTTCTAGAGTGTGTGTTTGTTCAATTTTTAAAAACAGAGTGTGAAATAGTTTGGATCCTGGTGAGACACCGAGTTACTCGCCGTCTCATCTAAATCCCAACCGTTTACATATATAATATCATGAGACCTGTCTTCATGACACTGAATTGATTTAAATGGCATCACTGTTCGCCTAAAAGGTTTCCAATGCTTGTATGTTATAGATCAACACTTCATTTGGATTTGTTTCGACATTTTCATTGACAAAGTTAACCGTTACCACAAGCAACAGATAAAGTTGAATACCCAAATACTAAAATCGTCACTTCTCCACGAAACCCTATGTTGTGACCACTCTTTAGAATCGTCTCTTCGAGACGATTCTAAAGAGTGGTCAAAACATAGGGTTTCGTGGAGATATAAAGATGTTATTCCTGAAAATGATTTGATTACCGCATCTTATTTGAAGCTCTGATTACTTTTAAAACAATATCTGCACAAATACTGCTCTTGAATACATTTTGCATAACCCATTAATACTGTATCGTCAAAATTAATGCAAGTTTGAAGATACAGTAGTACCGTCCGTAAGCGACTTCTTTAGAAATAAAATAGGTATCTTTAAAAGCAGGTGGTTGCTTAATATAGAACGAAACAGGACAATTCTGAATTATTTAGTATTGCATCAAGCTATCACATGTCTCTACGACCAACCCTAGGCCACTTTTACACTCTGAACTTTTAGTAAACACTTTTTCATAATTTATATGCTGACTGCAGGAAGAACATCACACATAAAGCTCCTTTATGAGTTCTTTGCTGGCTTTCGTCTCACATTAAGTTTCCATCTATTTTAATTACCGATATTGATATCAACTTAACCTGTTCAATATTCATGAAAGAAATAATGACATCATAAATATTTGTTGGCTGATGTTTATAATGTAAACATTTAAACGGATTTGTTTGATATGGCACAAAATATAACAAGATCTATATCAGGGCATTAGAAAACAGAGCAGACCCCGATTAGACGGGTCCTACAGGAGCCGTCTGATCTGGGTCCACTCTGTTTGCAAATGCTTCAAAAGACATTTATGGTGTGCGGTGGTCTAGTGGTAACGCGCTTGACTATCAGTCCGGTGGTCCGGGGTTCAAATCCCGATCCCTCCCGGAAATTTCAGAGACGCTTTTTCGTGTCTCCCACCGCACCTCCTCTTCGCCCAGTGGTTAAAAAGGGTACCTGTGAGGGTCACTCGCCGGTACTGCGGCTGCATGACTGCGCCATGTGTTAGCAGTGCTCAATATTGTAGGCCAATGACTCAATGACCAGGGGAGTAAATGTACAGTCGGCTGAGCGGTCATTCGGACTGAAAGTAGACTATAACTAGGTACTTTACTTTACTTTTTTATAGGAAGGAAATGGTTAAACGCCATGTTAAAGTGCCAGTTCCTACAATATATTTTCAGTTACATCATAAAACGAGTAATTGTTATGCTCATTCATTATTATGAAGATGGTCAATTTGGATAATGTGCCCCTGTGATACAAAATACACAATTTTTGTGTCACCTGCCTAGAGGCAGTGTGTCATTTAGGGATCACTTTTCCGTCGTCTGTCTGTCTGTCTGTCAGTATGTCTGTCTGTCACACTTTCTGGTTTTGGCTGTCATTTCTTATCATTATAGGGCTTT
The DNA here is from genome assembly GCA_963576725.1 of Azorinus chamasolen. Classification (NCBI taxonomy): domain Eukaryota; kingdom Metazoa; phylum Mollusca; class Bivalvia; order Cardiida; family Solecurtidae; genus Azorinus; species Azorinus chamasolen. The sequence goes on along the minus strand of OY755253.1, from coordinate 62,147,382 downwards.
TAAACACCATATGTGCCTTCCTCTCATTGAGGACCATTGATGTAACTAAGGTCCCTCACTCTGCATGCAATACTTTTTGAGTTATTCCCCTTTGTTCTGATTTTCGCACTCCGGCATATTAACAGTTTTTGTGTCAATTGCGAGCAGGTGACACATGTGTTCCTCCGAACACTCTTGTCATTGATACTTATAAAACGTTTGTTCTATAACACAATATTATCGGCCTCTGTCTAACAGTTAACGAAACTAAAACACAACCCGAATAAAAACTAACAATACATTGTCGAACACCGCCGGGTCTTCGATATCAAACATATGAACATTTTGACTACTTCAGCGGGTTTTTTAAATTGATTTTCTTGCAATACACTTTGTTTAAGGGTATAAACAAATGATTTATGTAATTTTAGGTAATATTGCAAGTAGAGACTATCACTTTAATCCATTACGTCATAGGCTATTTTTAGATACAATCTCTTTGAATAAATCTACCGAAAATGAGCATTACTGGAGAAAAGGAAAAAATAGATTTTTGTAGTATGAAACCATTGTGATAAATAGAGCATTTGCTCCTATAGGAGCAAATGCTCTATTTATCACAATGGTTTCACATAGTGACTTTTATAACATAACTCGTGGCTTCAGCGTGACGTAACACTATCATTTATTTTTTGATATTCACGGGCATATATTCACTAGTGAATAACATTCGAACGACCGAACTGTATTCATACGCGCTGTCAAAACAAACAAACTGGCGGACAGTGACCTACCTGTCAACGATTGAGTCATGATAGATGGCAAAGGATTGTTGACACTTGCGCCTTCATTTCGATAAAATAATACAAATTGTAATCGCTGTCAGTAATTATATACAAAATGTATGCCAAAAAAGACCTACCAGCTACTCTGACCCATACAATCCAATCTACATAGAAAATGCCTCCACAACTTTGCATATTCTTCACCGCATGTCTTTTTGTTTATGCGGATTTCTACTCATAAAAATATCTCGTCAATCAACAACTATAGTCATCTGAATCCAGCACAGCACAAACATATTTCAAATATGCTATACTCAGCTGATCGCGAAAATCTTCCTCCTGTTCCAACACATTTTATGCAGCAGTTCGTACTGAATCTTTTGTCCATTTCAAACATTTTCACTGAACTTGAATCGAGAGTTTTGTTTCCCGGTGGAAATGTCCATGTCCATGTGTATAAAACACTAATGAAGGGCTTAATATACCAAAACGAAGGCGCATTTTGAATCCCATTAACAGTGAGTGTCAGACGTGTTGGCGACTGTATGTGGGTCTTCATTTAAATGGCGCGCTTTACATAGACACAAGCTGTGTACAATGACGTCATAATGTGACGTGTTTGTAACTATGTATGTCAAAACTGTAACTCAAAATTTATTTTGACGTGTTTCTGTATGTTTTTGTATCATAAACTATCACAGTTAAATTGAATACCAGAGAGGTCTCAATTAGATCCTGGTTGATATGACAGTAAGTCAAAAAAAAAGTTGGAAAATTTGGACCTACTTTGTCCCAGTTACCTAGCGAACCTAATAACACCTTTCATTCATCATTTCTATATGTAAGGAGAATTTATAACAATCCACGTTACTGCTGAAATATTGGCTGCAAATACATGTAACATCTGTGTGTGTTATGTTATAAATAAGATCTTGCATTCGTGTTCATGATTATTGGATTTATTAAATTCGTCTTTTTAAAACGATAAAAACTCGCTAAAGCTCGTTTTTTATCGTTTTAAAAAGACTCATTTAATAAATCCAATAATCAAGAACACTCATGTAAGATCCTCTATTTACAGCGTCGTCAAAAATCGTCAATATGAGGGAATGGGTTAAGTGAGGATTTACTCTGCACTAATTTGCTCCATTTGATGACAATTTGTTTTATATACCTCTTTTAGAACCCTCATTTCATTTTACACAAACTTAGTTACCAATTTGTCTTCGACAACTTGTTAAATATGCATGCCTCCCTTAGGATCTAACGACATAAAACTCTTTCGCTGCCAAATTTGTCGTCTGAAAACTTTGTCGTCTGGTACAATTTCCATTTTATATTTTCCGTCATTTTTGTTTTAAAAAATATAGTCTTTGTAACAAATAGTTTGGATCCTGATGAGACGCCGAGCGTTATAGATAATCACAGATGCGACACTAGCAGCGAAATAGTGAAAAATGGATCCCCTCCCAACGACTGCATTTCAGTTTCAAACAATATTTTAATGTACTGCTTTACCTTCACTCATTCCCTCCTAGACTATTTTAGAAAGAACCTCTTTGAATTAATCTACCGAAAAGCAGCATTAACTATAGAAAAGGAGAATTTTAGAAAATATTTTATTTTTGAAACCACTGTGATGAATAGAGCATTTGCTCCTATGTGACAAGTAATTACCTTTTCAAACAGTTTGTATCCAGATGAGACGCCGAGTAACTCGGTAACTCGGCGTCTCGTCAGAGTCCAAACTGTTTGATACGCTGACCGTGTTGTTCAAAATAAATGCAAGATAAATCAAGTGTGACAATTGAAGTCGATGACAGTTTCTACCAATAAAAGTTTGCACAGCAGGTTAAAGGTTAATAGCCGGCTATTGTCACAATTGCTAAAGTATGACGTGTATAGTAAAACCTATCTATAACGGCCACTAAATTGTGTTAATTAGCTGGTATTTAGGGCAGGTGGCTGCTTAAAGTAAGGTGAAAGTAAAACAGAACGCTCCTATATAGCCACCTGCCTTTAACACAAAACATTTGATGTAATTTAGTGGTCGTTAAAGAGAGGTTTTACTGTATATATAAAAGTATTGTTTGCCAACACTATGACGTATACATGCCATACCAATTGTTCGAATACCATTTTTATCATACTATAGTTGAACATCGATAATTCGAACTTCAATGGACCATACAAATTAATTCGAGATAACTGAAGCTCGAGTCATCCGATATCTATCCTGATCAATTTCTCAAGACCGCAGCTTAATACAGGACTAAAGTAATGCTGAAAGCTCCTGTAGGAGCTTTCAGCATTACTTCAGACATGTATTAAGCTGTCACATGCGTTTCTAGATATCTGTAGCGATAGATTTTAGGACAATTCTGTTTTGTAAGTTTTGGAAGGACGACTTTTTGTTCGAGTTATCCCCATTTTGGAGTTATTCGAGCTCAAGATATAGAAGTTCAACTGTATTATGTATGCTTTCTGATAGACGTTGACTTACGCATGCTCAGGACGAGATTGTCGTATCATTAGCAAGCTATTTCAATCTAGGTAATCATTTACTCCATGAATATTCATGTAAGAAATGATGACATCAAGCATATTAATTAGATTAATTGTTATAATGGCACATGAACCCAGGAAAATTTGGCCATTACAATTACTGTAGAATCATTTTATACCATGCCAAAAGCAAACAGAGCAGACCCTGATCAGACGGCTCCTATATAAACCGTCTGATCTGGGTCTACTCTGTTTGCAGATGCGTAAAAAGCGTTTATATGACGGTAAGGGTTAAGAGAATTAAGGTTTGACAACTATTTTTGCAACTCCGATTGGCATACCATATTAATGGTTGAAGTGACTATAGCGCGTGCAGTATTGTGTTTCCCAGTCATACATAGCAATGACGTCATTCATGTTGATTCTAAAGAAATGTTTATCATAGAACAATAACCATGTTAACGTATTTGCCTACTGTTTCCTGAAATAGTATGAATATAAACAGAATGGCATGTTTATTCTGGAATGCTCCGCACTGACTGTATCAGCCATCCATTATACCATTTCATCATATTGACGTATTTTGACGCCTCTGCAAAAGTCACTTTTTGAAACATTGTGATAGATAGAATATTTTCGTCATTTCTCCATCGAACCCTATGTCTAAGAGACGAGTCTAAAGAATGGTTACACTATAGGGTTTTGTGGAGATATTAGAGAACTATTCTTGAAAATGTTTTAATTTACGCCTATCATCTAAACCTCTGAATTGAAGTTTCTTACCACGTTGTATGCTAGAACGTGTTTCATCTATACGGATAGTATATGGCTATCATTAATTAGGACTTCCAATAAGCTTGGTAGTACGATATGTCGAATAAACAGGACCCCGAACACTAGCCAAATACAAAATAGTACTTTTGTGTGAATTTGCGGATTTTGAAACTTGCCAATAGGCACCTAAGACATTTACTTCATACATGTAGGATAGCTGTGCGTTCTGTAAATTTTGTTAAACCGACAAACCACTTTCGATCCATAAGAAAGTCTCGTCGTACTGAAAATGATATTGTAACGAACATTAACCCTTTCGCTGCTAGATTCTGTCGTCTGCTAACTTTGTCGTCTGCTACAAATTTTCATTCTTTTTTTTATTTTCTTCATTCTTGTTTCAAAAACATAGTAACAGTAACAAACAGTTTGGATCCTGATGAGACGCCGAGTTACTCGGCGTCTCACCTGGATCCAAACTGTTTGCATAGGTAATCACAGATCCGGCATTGATAGCGAAAGGGTTTATCTCTGTATTTTCATTGAAGCACGAGAAGTATTAATATAGTAAAACAAAGAATCATATTCAACATCTTTCCTAGTTTTTACAAACAAACCTACCAATGACGTAAAAGTGTTTGGTCACATCAGCAAAATAAACTAAAACGCGAGCGGAATAAATAGAACAGCAATTAACCAAATATGCGCTTAGTCACAGTTATAACACGCGTGAAGCTTTTGAAAATGCAAAAAAACAAAAAACAAATATGCTTGTATAACGCTCTTAAATTCCCTTATTCCACCAATGGGACATATGCAAACATACATTATACAAATCAGAGAACTGGCATAGGTTTTTGTGACATGTTTGTTTTATTGACACGCCCCCACTCACTTACAGGTGGATCAAATGTTTCACTTTCATGTTGTAGTTAAAGAATCCTGAATGTTATAGCTGAGCTAAAATCAATCACGGGCACTTATCTCGTCTGTCATCTTTTGTAATATTTAATAATACATTAGTGCATTAACTTTAATACTACATTATACAATGTTGACAAAGCCATTAGGATACTGTCAACTCAAATTTATTTCAATACATCGGAATTATTGTATATACAATCAGATGTGGGAATAATGAGATTTGGAATGGTGCTAATGTATACTCGTGTAAAAGTGTTTGATATTTGGCAATACAGTTGAACTTCGATATCTCGAACTTCAAGGGAAAATAAAAATTAGTTCGAGACAACTTGGTTCGAGTCATCCGATTTATAATCAGACCCAATATCTCAAGTTCACAGCTAAATGAAGGAGTAAAGTAATGCTGAAAGCTCCTGTAGTAGCTTTCAGCATTACTTTAGACCTGCATTAAGCTGTCATGTGTGTTTCTAGATATATGTAGTGATGCATTTTAGAACAATTCTGTAATGTACATTTTGGAAAGACCGAACTTTTAGTTCGAGTTATCATATAGTTTATTTTGTCCGACTTGGAGACATCAAAGTTCAACTTTAAATACTAATATAAACCAAACTTCTAATCTACCACTAAGTATTCCTGCAAATGAACCAGTCATCTTTACACATATTTAAGTCAAACTGTTGCATACGTACACATACAACACATCTGAAAAATATGATGAGAATTTATTTCAGGTAATATGAAAGATATGTACGTATGCCCATATTGGCTTGATTCGGTCTGTTAACCCTTCGCTTGCTATTCACGTCAATATACCTACCTGTAAATAGTGAAGACCCAGATGAGACAGCTCCTGCAGGAGCTGTCTCATCAGGGTCTTCACTATTTACAAGTTGATTGTGCAACCAGTACACCCCGCAGCAGTGATTGCACAGCGAAATACATGTACAGAGTGAAGATATATGTAATTATACACCAGGGCATGGGTAAAGAAGGAGAAATGTATTTTAAAATTCAGCAAGCGAAGGGTTAAAAGTGATCTAGATAATTTTCATAAGCACTGTTAGAAATTTGATTCAGTATATAAACAAAGAATATACATGTATTCACTTTTTATATGACGCAAATTTGATCACATGAGCCAATTAGATTGCAGGAAATTTACAGATTGTTAGAATATTAAGGTGAACGGATCAAATACGAGCACATGTCCATATATGGTCACACCAACCCTTTACTTCATAACTGCATGATTACGTCACACCTTTACTCCATACATACGCCATTATACGCTTTGCAAACATAGTAGACCCATATTAGATGACTCCTGTAGGAGCCATCTGATCAGGGTCTGCTCTGTTTGCTTATGATATAATATAGATTTGCTTCTATAGTTTCTGCCATGGCCAACAATTCCTTGGCCCATGTGTTATCATAACATTTAATCTAATCAATATTCATGATGTCATTATTTCTTACATTAATATTCAAGAAGTAGAGGGTTACATATCTGAATTTTAGGTCCTAGCATTTAAGTCCGCTGGGAAAAGTTTTGTCTGCTTCAAGTTTTATAATGAGAGCGTCTACCATTTCTTAATAAAAAGATGGACAGAGTGTCAAAAAGTTTGGATCCTGATGAGATGCCGAGTTACTCAGCGTCACATCTGGATCCAAACTGTTTGAATATATCCCATGTATATCCGTCTTCATGGCGAATAAAATGATAAATATAAATATAAATATAGATATAAATATTCTCCGGCTAACCTCTGGTATATTACGATACATTATATTCTCGATATCTCGAACTCGGATAACTCGAACTTCGATATAATCCCGTAGGAACCATCTGATCAGGGTTTAAATTTTGTAACACAATTATTTTAAAATTTACCACAGCAAACATTTATAAAGACAAGTGAAGGCTTGATGCAGTTTGCAAGTAACGCTGAAAGCTCCTACATGAGCTTTCTGCATTACTTTCGACCTGCATAAATCGAGAAAGTTTCCAAGGTAGAAATAGGCTGACTCGAGCTCCCCTTATCTCGAAGTAATTTGCATGGTTCCTTGAAGACCAAGATATCGATGTTTCATTCATACATGTATTACAGTAAAACCCCGCTAATGCGACCACCTAAAAGAGGTATAATTTTGGGTGCTAGATGCAGGTGGTAGCTTAATGCAGGACAAAGTAATGCAGAAAGCTCCTAGTGGAGCTTTCTGTATTACTTTTTTCCTGCATTAAGCAACCACCTGCTTATAAAGACACCCATGTTTATTCATTAAGTGGTCGCATTATAGGGGTTCTACTGTACATGAGTTTAAATAGCAATTGAATACACGCTAACTGACATTTGAAAACGTTGTAAACCAGACACAAAAGGATTTGAGAGGATCACGTGTCATTTAAACTCGTGACCGCCATTCATTAATAACCATTTATTCCATAAATACTTCTGGCCTTTCTACGTATTTGCAAACAGAGAAGACACAGATCAGAGAACTCCAGTAGGAGCCGTCTGATAAGGATCTGCTATGTTTGCTTATAATATAATATATACATGTAGATCTGATTCTTCAGTATGGCCAATATTTCCTGTGTTCATGAAATCTCATCTAATTAGTATTCATGGTGTAATTATTTCTGACATGAATATTCACGGAGTAAGGTTTAACCCATTTGCGTCCAGTGGATTCTTCCATGTTTATATATTGGAATAGTCCATTTTGTATCTAAGGGGTGCCTGGACTAAATTTTCAAATTCGTTTTGTTTTATATTGAAATTCCTATCAGCAAACAGTGTAGACCCTGATCAGACGCCGCATTTTGCGGCGTCTGATCAGAGTCTACACTGTTTGCCTAAATCCCATATATGGAATCGTGGGCGCAAATGGATTAATACGCTCAAGTGAAAAATTCGTAATCGACACATGTTGTCCGCTGCACAATATCTCGCCTCGTCTTTATTTCTGTTTCAAAAGATACCGTAATCACATTATCAAAAAATTTAGCTAACTCTTTCGGTGCCAATGTCGCCTGTTGGCACCACTTAAAACAGTGCAGTCCCAGGTCAGATGCAGCCTTTTCAGGGCGGTATCTGACCTGGGACTGCACTGTTTTCTGTATTATTTTTGCCCAATCATACAGGTTTTTAAAAACAAATGTTTCACTAATATACCTTTATTATTTAGTTTAGAATTATATTTAATATGAAATTATTATTGCAGATGACACTTTTAAATTTGGCACCAAAAGGAGCTAGTTTGCAAATTTGATCGGACATTCACCAATAACAGCGACAAAGGTAAACGAACTTATATTCTGGGCCCAATACAGTAGAAGCTGTCTTAACCCTTTACCCAATAGCCTGTTTCTAGTTTTGAAGACATATGACCACTTAAAGCAGGTTGAAAGTAAAGCAGAATGCGCCTTAAGGCGCATTCTGCTTTACTTTCAGCCTGCTTTAAGCTACCACCTACTAGGATATAGAAAATATTTATTATGCAATATGTTCATGACTGTATGAATTTGAACTATTTTCTTCAGCGGAGGAATAAATCAAACACGCTTAAAGCCGCTTCTATCAGGTAAAGGGTTAAGTGGCCATCAAAGAGAGGTCTTATCATGGGTGTATAAGGCAGATGACAGCTTACTGCAGGTCAAAAGTATCACAAAAAACTCCTATGGAAGCTTTCTGCATCACTGTTGCCACGCATTAAGCAACATCCTTCTTTTTAAGATTCATGTTCAATAAAGGAATGGCCGCATAAGAAATGCTGTACTGTAGAAATATATTCTACAGTAAACACTTTCTTTAACGGCCATTACATTGTGTTAATTAGTTTGTATTTATGACAGGTGGCTGCTTAAAGCAGTGTGAATGTAAAACAGAACGCTCCTATAGGAGCGTTCTGTTTTACTTTCACATTGCTTTAAGCAGCCACCTGCCTTTAACACAAAATACTTGATTGTTAATGACCGTTATAGAGAGGTTTTACTGTATTATTTTTTGTGAGATAAAAAGTTGGTTAAAGGGAAAGCTTAAACTCCTAACGGAATTATATGGAAACAAAATGCATTTATGTTGGTATCAATTAGGTTTGTTACTACCATTGAGGCACGAAAACCGACGGACGTGTCGTATAAATTCCGCAATAAATTTCTTTATACACATTTCGAACCTTACAGAAGTTTAACCCTTCTCTTGCTGAATTTTAAAATGCATTTCTCCTTCTTTACCCATGCCCTGTTGTATAATTACATATATATTCACTGTGTACAAGTATTTCGCTGTGTAATCACTGCTGTGGAGTGCACTGGTTGCACAATCAACTTGTAAATAGTGCAGACCCTGATGAGACAGCTCCTGCAGGAGCTGTCTCATCTGGGTCTGCACTATTTACAGGTAGGTACATGTATATTGACGTGAATAGCAAGCGAAGGGTTAAGATTCCTCGGTTAGAAATTCCCTTGTTGGCGATATAATTATCCAAGGCGTTGTGCTGGTAAGATGCACGATATGTTCGTGCACTTGAAAGTATAGAGGCATTCGGCATTGGGCGAACTCAACATTTTATTGGCGGACATGTTATCTTATTTCATAATTATCATGTTCATGTTATTTTTAAGACACTGCTGTATTGTACCCTTCTAAATGCGTTTTCTAAAAGTATAATACGTGATGTTGATAGAATGACTGATAAGCATTATTTGTCATTACATTTCCTTTATACAAACGCTTTTCGTGCCTTTTTAGGGCCGTCCGATTATGGTTTGCTATTTGCATATGGAATAATGTAGATCTGATCCATCAGGTTTTGTCTAAGTGAAAAAATATCTAGAAAAAATTACCTTGTACAAATTGAGGGGTCGTCAGTTTCATTGCTTTCAGTTATGAATACCGTTTAACACTTTCCTTTATATAAACGCATTTTACGCGATTGCAAACACAACAGACCTAGATCAGGATCTGCTCTCATTTCTAATGGAATTTGATGAATGTGTTTCTTTACTCTCTCAAATGACTACAATGCTCCGCCTCCCATATTTCTCCACCTCCAACTATTATGTCCATAGCTAATCAGTATGTACTGAAATTTGGACTACGTTAAGAACAGGGCTATGGTAGTCGGGTGTTAGGGTGTGAGTAGAGTTGCTGCTCAAGAACAGACCAGATAAAACTTAGTTTGCCGTTATCTTATTTCGCGTTGATGCCTTTGCTTTCGAAGGATTACCTATTGTCAGCTCATGTACAGTAAAACCTCTCTATAACGGCCACCAAATTACATCAAGTATTTTGTGTTAAATGCAGGTGGCTGCTTAAATCAATGTGAAAGTAAAACAGAACGATCCGTGAAAGTGAAACAGAACACTCCTATAGGAGCGTTCTGTTTTACTTTCACATTGCTTTAAGCAGCCAGCTGCCCTAAATACCAACTAATTAACACAATTTAGTGGCCGTTATAGAGAGGTTTTACTGTATATGTCACGAATCCTTAACTATAGTTCTTATTTATTTCATTGTTGGTTCAGTATGTCGATTAACGTCCGTTTCTGCCAACAATGATTTAATTTGACTCCCCACAGAGAGAGAGAGAGAGAGAGAGAGAGAGAGAGAGAGAGTTTGACTCCCCACAGAGAGAGACAGAGAGACACAGAGAGACAGAGAGACACAGAGAGAGACACAGAGAGAGAAGGGGGCACGATGCACTATTATTATTATCGATAGAGTTTCTCTGGTTCTTTTAGAAGCCCAGTGTAAAGCGCTGCTACATCAGATTTCGGTTTATAAAGACACATCCGGGGATCGAAACCGACACCGGACCAAATCCTTCGTAAGAAGACTTAATAAACCGAACTTCATGGGCGCCTCTCCTTACTTGCTGCGATGAAATAGCATTTAGTCGATTTGAATTATCTCATATTGTTTTAGTCAGGTAAACAGCACATGTTATTCATGCATTTAAATAGCCTAGAAGATATTTCATAACCATATAAGTTCGAGATGTATTGAAGCTTGTAGAAATTTCAGTAATTGAAACAATAACAATGGGAAACTATATTATTTATTTAACTCTTTTACTGCCAAATGTAAAATTGGAGTTTGGAATTACTTTTACATTTAACAGTATACAACTATAAAAACCCGGATATATTTTATGATTTGGAAACATCTGAAAACTGGCTTAAATGTCAGAGCAAATAGTGTAGTCCCAGGTACATGTAAGACGCCGCCTTGGAAATGCGGCCTCTGACCATGGACTGTACTACATGTGTACATGTATTTGCAGTGGCGCATTTAGGCGACTTTGGCAGTGAAAGAGTTAACCAGTAACCCTATAAATATGCATGTATGACTTACTTCATGAATGTCTCTTCATGAAGCCGGTCTTCCAGACAGGTAGCAACTTAACCCATTTACGCATATGCTATTTTCATCTACCGAAAAGGATCATTAACTAGAGAAAGTGATTGTTTTGAGAATGTCATAGTTTGAAACCATAGTGATAAATATTTATCACAATGGTTTCACAAAGTGTCTTATACAGAGTGGTCAAAAGTCGTCAATATGAGGGGATAGGTAGTTAATGCAGACTGAACTAGGCGAACTTTCCGCATGACATTCACACTGCATTAAGCAGCAACTTGCCTGAAAATACCTAAATTGTTGTTTAATAAATTTCCGGTTTAGGGGGTTGTTACTATACCTCTGTAGACAGAGAGATAAATAGATTTAAATTCCACGTGACTCTAACATTAGATGTGTTATGAGGTGATATATTTTTTGATTAGATACACTTCTAACATAGATGTAGTGAATTTATCATCTCATTTCAAACCAATTACAGTTTAACTTCGATATATCGGATAACTCGGACTTAAGGATAAATCGAACTAAACGTTCGATCCTTCTAAAATTTACAATACAGACCTGTTCTAAAATGTATCACTACGCATACCTATACACACATGTAACAGCTTAATAATGCAGGTCTATAGTAATGCTGAAAGCTCCGACAGCATTAAATTGTGACCTTGAGACTTAGTCCAGATTAGAAATCGGATGACTCGAACATGTGTTATCTCGAAGTAATTTGTATGATCCCTTGATTAGAAATTGTCCAAATTAGAAATCGGATGACTCGAACCTTTGTTGTCTAACTAGCACGGTCCCTTGAAACTCGAGATATCGAACTTCAACTGTATTTGTCTTTGCAGCAAGGGAAAACTTGCACTTTTGTAGCGCAAGGAACATTAACTTACTGCCGACCTCCGCATATTAGTTGCCTGTTTATTATTCAGCTGTGATCGCGTAGTTCTCAATTCTCGTTAAGGGACCCCATACCGGTCTTTTGTCAGTAAATTAATTCCGAAAAAATAGTTTGTATAAGTACAAACTTGGACGCGAAAGTCCCTTAATAGTTGAATAAGCAATACGCGTTATAACTCATAGAACGTTCATTTGTTTTGTCTGCAACACTCGTCGCCTGTTTCAATTCTTAAAACAGGATTTTTTCTCATTTCTTTGCAAAATATAATGTCAAACAGTTTGGATTCTGAAGCGGCGTCTCATCTGGATCCAAACAGTTTGCATAAGATATCATGCATAAATACTTGAACTGCTCTGATCTAATAGTTCGACTACTAAGGACATTTTTCAAAGATTATCATGTCAAAATACACGTCACATTTTTGTTACATGCATTCAGCCATAAAATCAAAGAGAATAATGTTGATCCAGTGTCATGGTGACATTGGGTTGTTATTTAAAATGTCATGACGTCATCAAAATGACGTCATCAAATGACGTCATGGGTGCAACTACGTCATGCATGCATTAGCGCATTATCCTCTTTGATGTTACAACCAAATGGTCTGTACGTTCTCAACCTCCATATCCAATCAGTTTCATGGATCTGTCTTTCAATTCTATATGCATGGAACATCCGTTTCAAAACTACAAATCTCACATCATCACTGCTATGACTACCGATTCTAAAATGTCTGTTTATTGGCTTCTCTCTCTCATGCCTCACATCACTCAAATGTTCTTTCATTCTCTCCCGAATTTCTCTCTCTCAATCTCGCCGACATACACCATTATATCGCATTTACTGCATTTAATTGCATATACTACATTTCTTTCTCTAAATGCAGTAAATGCGATACAATGGTATACAACCTACAATAGTTATAGTTATACTTAATTTAACGCCCGGTTTAGAGAGGTTTTACTGTATTGTGATCGCGCTTGTTTGTATGTTTTACTGTATTGTGATCACGCTTGTTTGTAGGTTTTACTGTATTGTGATCACGCTTGTTTGTAGGCTTTACTGTATTGTGATCACGCTTGTTTGTAGGTTTTACTGTATCGTGATCGCGCTTGTTTGTAGGTTTTACTGTCTTGTGATCACGCTTGTTTGTAGGTTTTACTGTATTGTTATCGCGCTTGTTTGTAGGTTTTTACTGTATAGTGATCACGCTTGTTTGTAGGTTTTACTGTATTGTGATCACGCTTGTTTGTAGGTTTTACTGTATTGTGATCGCGCTTGTTTGTAGGTTTTACTGTATTGTGATCACGCTTGTTTGTAGGTTTTACTGTATTGTGATCGCGCTTGTTTGTAGGTTTTACTGTATTGTGATCACGCTTGTTTGCAGGTTTTACTGTATTATGATCGCGCTTGTTTGTAGGTTCTACTGTATTGTGATCACGCTTGTTTGTAAGTTTTACTGTATTGTGATCGCGCTTGTTTGTAGGTTTTACTGTATTGTGATCACGCTTGTTTGTAGGTTTTACTGTATTGTGATCACGCTTGTTTGTATGTTAATCCTTTCTCTGTTCAATATTCATGTAACACATGATAACATCATGAATATTTATTAACTGGCTTTTATACAAGGGATTTCTTTGATTCCACAAAAACTTAAAATCATGCCTATATCATGTCAAGCAAACAGAGCCGTCTGACATGGGTCTACTCTGTTTGCAAATGCGTCAAAAGGCATTAATATGAGGGAAAGAGTTAAATAATTGAAATTCCTTAAGACTGTCTGAGACTCCGTTCCGTATTTCTCATTCACTTTTCTGGTGGTCCTATTTATCAATATTCCCTCGATTAACTTAAACCCTTTCACCGCCGATGTCGCATTTAAATGCACCAAGACAAATAGTGCAGTCCCAGATCAGACGCCGTCTGATCAGGGACTTCACTTTTTTCTCAATCTCCATTTCTGTATATATGCTTCAGTCCCTTGAAATTTGCATTGATTTATCTCATTTCCTTATTGTACCGAATGATTTAACAAAACTTGGAGTGCAGACGACAATTAGAAATTTAGCGCCGAAAGTGTTAAAGTACATTTTGCCATTAATTTCCTCCCTACAATTATCGCCGAAATCTTGCTCTCTCAAAGCCGGCTTTACACCCAATTTGCAATCTATCATGATATCTGCCGTAGTGTTTACTTTACTCCATTATTAACCATTTACTTCATGAATATTCATGTAAGAAATAACACCATGAATATCAATAAGATTATTTGTTACATGTATAATAGGACATTGACACGGAAAGATCTGGTCATGGCGGACCGTGTAGAATCAGATAATATATTAAATGTGTATCATAAGCAAACGGAGCAGGCCTTGGTCAGACGGCTCCTACAGGAACCGTCTGATCTAGGTCTACTCTGATTGCAAAGGCTTAGAAAGTCATGTTCATGGAGTGAATGATAAATGAACTTTACAATATATAAATTCCCTTGAGGAAAACGCTGTCATGCATATACAAGTAATCGAATCCAATGTTCTAAAACGTGATTTGAACAAAAGCGTTCTCTTCAATCTGGACAGATAAATAACTGAGTTCTGTTATTCTCCTGTGTGAAGTTGAAGAAATGCTTAAACCTTTCATCGCCGCAGTCGAATTGTTTGCTTGTTGTTTAAGTATTTTTGAGTTGTATTTTATTTTCATTTTATCAGTTTTATTTGGTTAACCCTTTCATCGCAGATGTCGCATAAATGCACCACGACAAATAGTGCAGTCCCAGATCAGACGCCGCCTTTTAAAGGCGGCGTCTGATAAGGGACTTCGCTATTTGTCTCAAACTCTATTTCTATATATCGAGGGCTTGGTGCAAAACTATTCTAACTCCTTCACTTTGTGAAGGAGTTAGAATAGTTTTGCACCAAGCCCTCGATATGTGCTTTATTCCTTTAAAATTTGCATTTATTTATCTCATTTCCTTATTTTACTGAATGATTTAACAAACTTTGATTGCAGACGACAAATTAGAAATTTGGTGCCGATAGGGTTAAGGAAGAAATCGTCAGCAAATAAAACAGTACGCCGGTCGAAAACAGATCTTAGTTCAAATATGATATAAAAAATAATGAAGATGCGTAAATAAAAACATTTTCAATAATAACATTCATTTCTCCAACAAACCCATGTTGTGACCATTCCTTAGAATCGTCTCTTCGATACGATTTTAACCCTTTCCTCCATAAATACGCATTTCTACGGCTCTGTAAAAATCACCTGTTGAAACCATTGTGATAAATAGAGCATTTGCTCCTATAGGAGCAAATGCTATATTTACCACAATGATTTCAAACTAAAAAACTCTAAAGAAATTTCCGTTTCTTTAGTTAATGCTCCTTTTCGGCAGATTCATTCAAAGAGGATGGGTCTAAAAATAGACTATGGAGGAAAGGGTTTAAGAGTAGTCACCCTATAGGCTTTGTTGGAGAAAGAACGATGTTTGTATGTGAGTACCCGCCTTTATTTTTTGCTCTGGACACATTAATGAACTTCACAATAATTATATTAATACCCTTTAGGAACATGTCATGCATATACAATTAATCGAATCCAATCTAAAATTTTATTTGAACAAAAGTTTCCAAAAGTTCAGAGGTCCAGATAAGATGAGTAAATCAAAACATTTTCAATAACGACTCCTTTATTTCGCCACCAAACTCTATATTGTGACCACTCTTTACAGTTAATTCTGAAGAGTGGTCACTCTGTAGGGTTTGGTAGAGAAAGGACGATTATTTGAGTACCGTAACGTATCTTTATCTCTTGCTCTGTAAAGCCTTGTTAAACACGTTGAAGTAAGATTAGGTTATACTTGTAGTTTATTATTTGATTTGTCCTTTTACTTAATGAATGTTCATGTCAGAAATAATGATATCACGAATCATCATTAGTTGCATTTTATAATGGCATATGAGTCTGATGTAAGCATTTCATATGCAAACGGAACAGATCCTGATCAGACGGTCCCTATGGTTTGTAAAGGCGTCAAAATCGTTACTATGGTTAAAATCTGAATGACTGGTTAATCTACGTTGAACTACAGTAGAACCCCTCTATAACGGCCACTAAATTACATAATGCATTTTGTATTAAAGGCAGGTGGCTGCTTAAAGCAATGTGAAAGTAAAAAAGAACGCTCCCACAGGAGCGTTCTGTTTTACTTTCACTTTGCTTTAAGCAGCCACATGCCCTAAATACCAACTAATTAATCCAATTTAGTGGCCGTAATAGATAGGTTTTACTGTTATATACACGAGATCCTGTCCTAAGCGGCAATTAATTTATTGAAATTAGAAATTTAAGAAACATGCGCTAGATTTATGCTCCTATAGGTGCTTTCTGCATTACATTTGACCAGAATTAAGATACCACCTGCCTTACATACCAATAATTAGAGGATTTTTTTAAATAGATTGTGCTGATGAACGTGCGTTTCTGCCAAATTGTGGGCTAACCGGACTTATTTTTGATGGCCGCTTAAGATAGGTTTTACTGTATATCTATTGACCTAAGAGACAATGTCCTGTTTCTGTCCGTGCACAGCCAGTAAGAACGTTACATAGAATCTAATATACTTTTGCTGATATCAAGTGTTAATCAAATATTAAATAATCAACTAATAGTGTATTCCCATTGTTGCACGGAAAGTCATGACAACGACGTAAGACATTCAGCATTAACTGTCCCCCGGGGCATATCGATCCATACATTAAACAAAATGTGGTTTCCATTCTGCTCTCCATTGCGCTTTACATTTCATATACCCTTTCTCTAATAAACATTTATATTGAATTTGTCATCTCATGATTATTCATTAACTGAACTGTTAATGTAAGCTTTTGAAGGGCTACTGTCTTGAGAGAAATTGCCTGAATCATTTCATAAGCAAACAGGGCAGAACCTGAACAGACGGTCCCTACAAGGGCTGGGTCTTCTCTATTTGCAAAGGCGTATTCATGGAGCGAAGGGTAAATGAATTCACAATATATGAAAACCTCCCTTGAGGAAAGCGCTGTCATGCATATACAAGTAATCGAATCCAATGTTCTAAAACGTGATTCAACCACGTTCTCTTTAGATCTGAACAGATGAAATTACCATTCTTTTTACAATATATATGGAAAATCAGTCAAACAGGGAGAGCCACATACGAAATGACACCGCACCAAACACCATCAAACAAGAAACGGTATAACCACAAGACAAAACATAACAGGACGCATATCAAGACGAAAAACATTAAGCATATCAAACAACAAAGTTGACCATAGGCTGAAAGCAGGTGTACTGCCTTGGCACGGTCAGTAACCAAAATCAGCTACTGGGGGGCTTAAACCTGGTTTACGGGTACGCAACATCGCCCTTATCCCACTTTCACCAAAGTCAAAATGTAAATAAAATTCCCCCTCCAGACAACTTCACAACATGAATAACGATGTCTGCCAAAATGAAATGATTTTAAAATAAACGCTAGAGGTATACAAGCGACGTCATCATTTAAATGACGTCATAAATGAAAAGTACGAGAAAATATATGAAACACTTCTACACCGACATTTAATAAAAAAATAAATCGCAAGAAGATATAAACACTAGTAGGCTAATCAGTTTTTATCCAGTCACCAGGCTTCTCTAGTGACATAATAAAGGGGGTGCAAATAAACTTAGGTTTATTTGGTTACTTCCGGTAGTGGAAGGTTTATTAGGTTAGTAGATGGGCGTAATGATTCTATAACCATGGAACTATTTTAGTTTTCTGTAAATATTCATAAACATGTTGATGGAATATATCTAACAGATCTATTTGGTCACCAGAAGAATTATTCAAATGGGAAAAAATAAAAATAATTGGCTACAGCTGGATTCGAACCCGCGCCTGATCCTACAAAAACTAATTCTAATCTCTCTAGAGACGTCGCGCTTACCGATTACGCCACTGAGGCCACATACAAAATGACGTTGATTTATCACTTTTATTAATTTAATCCACCGCTGGCAAAACCCGTTTTTGATAAAATCAAACCTGGAACCAAAGATTGACAGATAAATAGTAAATGTTTTCTTATTACTCTCACGATTATTTGATTGATAAACTCTTACAGGGGCGGTGATAGTCATAAACCTAAATATAGCCTGTTCAGTTCCATCGATTTCTGAGTGACGTTAGGTAGAATCTAAAAATAGAAACCGAATTTGACCAAAGAATATAAATCATGTCTGTTTGAAATAACTTATCGACCCTCGATTCAAATCATCTTATTTTTCAAATTCAACCACGTTTCCCTTCTAGTAATACAAGTATCGAAACTATATTCCTCTGCGGTAGCTCATTAGATCTATTTACGTCTAAATGGAAGTGAAAAGGGAGGGATCCGTTGATCGAAAAACTGCATTTTCAATGTAAATTATTTCAAGAGTGTTATGAGTCTATAAAAGACATTTAACTATATTGACTGGATAAATCGAATAATAGGTTAGTGCCGTAGATGGGACGCCTTTATCCGACTCGGAGAGAAAACAGTTGAGGCTCGGCAAGCCTCGCCTCAACGTTTTCTCCCCTCGTCGGATAAAGCGTCCCATCTACGGCACTAACCTATTATTCTCTATAACTCTGGGGGTTGAACTAATTGCAACAGAATTTCTTTTAATACTGTGCGAAAGAGGTATAGTTACTATGTATACAAACAAAAGTCCCGAGATTTGTGTCTTGTAGTAATTTCAAAATATGTACCTGAAGTTGCCAAAAACAATGATAAACCCAATGTCGCACATGCACCACCCTGGGGAGAATATTGGGCATCTCGCGCTGCAGTTTGTGACGTCATGCTATAAATACGTCAGAAAAGTACCATGGCGGAGAAAAACAAGAAGGAAGCGTAACGGGATTTATTCATTTCTAACCATCTTCTGGTGTTTAACTGCTTCTAAAACCCATTCACTCTGCATACAAGATCAGGTAAATCTGCCTTTTTATGATTTCTTTATTTTGGCAACTTGTTCCTTTGATCTATGATCTATTGGATCGATCTAGACGCACATAAAAATATTTAATAAATTGTAAACAATACCATTCATTCTATAACTAGATATACTGCTTTGTAGTCCGTATTACATCTTAGGTACTGGAAATATAAATATACATATATCTATTGTTCCCACACATGCTTGTTGCCTAAAATATATAATGCTATTTATTTGTTGAAAACCATATCCATTTTTTTCTTTTCTACGGAAGCATATTTTGGTCATAAATTTCTTTACGTATTCGGATTTAATTCATGTTAACATTAGCGTAATCTTCAATAATTTGCTTGTGTTATGATTAGATCTTGTTTGTTCGTGTCAATAAACCAATGTAAGTTTATTTCAGGTGGAAGATCATATATGGTTCATTCGGGGACTGGATAATGTAGAATACGCCATGACAGGGATGCCATATCTTAAACAAACGTTAGTACAAATTAAGTTGAATTTCTCATGAATTCTAGATTTTATCGCATTGCGCCCAAACTCAACCAATGTAATTAGTTGTCTATTCGGAAGTTAAATTCCTTTTTGTATTATTTCATAAACACCATCCCATGACCATTAGAAGATTCAAATTTATTTGTGCTTACATGCACCTACATTGATTTGTCATATTTAAAACAAATCAATATCTTTATGACAAAATTGATTTAATGACTCCATATTTATTTGTTTTGATGTTTTCAGATGAATTTCTCGACACTTGGCACTGGTGGAAAGTTTCCGTTGCAATAACAGGCACTTTCAAAATTCAAAGTAGTATATGTGGAGGGAGACAGGGTGGAGATTCAAGGGCTTGCACACACAATGTAAGTTGGTATGGTAGAAAACAGATATTTCAGAATCCATAAATGTAGTAGATCAAATTGAGTAATCAAAATACCTGCTACATTTATGTTAGGGTAATGGTCCAACATTCTCAGAATTGAAGTGCTTTGAAAATATCCAGGAAATATCAGTGTAAAGAATGAAAAACATTCAGTGTAATAACAAAGGTATGACACATCTTTGAGGTACATCATCTTGTAGAAGAGTCTTTGAATGGGATTAAAGACAACAACAGTGTATACGTCTTATAGGTCAGCAGCCATTTGAAACACACTATGAAATGCACTAAAAACAAACATTATTTACATTGTCTAAACCAAAATGTAACATGATGTGTTATTAGGATCTTGTTTTCTTTTTATGTTAATATTTGTATTACAGATGGAGCCCTGCCCTATCTATCAGGAGAATGTCCATGAAACCAGAGCAACTGTTCGCCTAGAAGCAAGAGGGTGCAGTGGCATTTTACCTGCGAATGGAAACAAGGCTTTCCCAGTGAATGTAAAACCGGGTGGCATTGTCCATAAAAACTGTAGAAAGGATTTTACAAGGCACAATAGTACATCCCAGAACTTTTAATTTCAGTGCCACTCACCACAAAGAGCTCTTAGATCTGACTTTTTTTTCAATTTAAAACACGGCGTATATTTTGTTCTTCAGTAGCTGAAATAGTTCTATACCTAGAAAACTATCAGATGTGTTTCCTGGTCGAAGTTTGGATTTTTAGGGGAAAAGTTTAGTACTGCAATGTAAAAAATGACCAATGGTCAAATGAAATTCATACCAGATTGTCAAATGTTTTAAATATGCCAGCAGCTGTTGCTATATACCACCAAACATACAGTGTCAATTTCAGGACTAGTAAAAATATTCCAAACTTTAAAGCAAATGGGAGAAGTCAAAAGCCCTGGTAGAACAGAACATATACAGAAAAGGAAGCATTTCTGCAAATTGTCAAACTTATTGGAAGTAGCGTAAATTTAAGTTTGACGATCAGCGACTTGGAACAGAAAATGGCAGAAATTTGTGACCAAAAATGTTATTCTAAGAACCATATGAAAACGAAGATTCTGGAACACTTTGCTGAAGCAGTTGTTACATATAGTAAGTAGTACTGACAGAGATAGCGATATCATTACACTTAAGCCGTGTTTCTTCCATCGTTCACACTTTCTATGAACATTCCCAGGCACTCTCTGATGAAGAAAAGCAACAACATAATTGACGTGGCAGCCAAGCTAATAAAACTTGACACCAACTGCATCCTCAGTGTCAAAAAAGCACGGTCTTAAAAAAGCTGTGCAATTAATTCATGAATGCGAGCAATCTTGACGACGTCAACAGATTTGGAGAACTAATGCTGATAAATATGTATGGCGAACCATCCATTATGAGACTGGATCAATTGAGATAAAGTAAATGTGCAGGCAAGGTTGTGTCAAGTACTACAAATGTACTTCAGTACCAGTTCAAACATTTCTACCAGCATCCGCTGCGGCCAGATTCCATAGCCCCAGAGTTTACCACAGGCACTCTCTGATGAAGGAAAGCAACAACATAATTGACGTGGCAGCCAAGCTAATAAAACTTGACACCAACTGCATCCTCAGTGTCAAAAAAGCACGGTCTTAAAAAATCTGTGCAATTAATTCATGAATGCGACCAATCTTGACGACGTCAACAGATTTGGAGAACTAATGCTGATAAATATGTATGGCGAACCATCCATTATGAGACCGGATCAATTGAGATAAAGTAAATGTGCAGGCAAGGTTGTGTCAAGTACTACAAATGTACTTCAGTACCAGTTCAAACATTTCTACCAGCATCCGCTGCGGCCAGATTCCATAGCCCCAGAGTTTACCACAAAACCAAAGTTTGGATGGGGGATGAGTCGCTAAACCCTCTAGAATTAAGATGGACCATTGTACAGTAAAGGATAGTGCCAGTGACGTCACTATCCCCACGCAGTTTTTTTTCCCACTGAAATATATGGAGAAATTGGGCCCCATTTCCCCCTCTAAAAAGTACCCCCCCCCCCCCCCGTCTTGAAAAAAATTCCGCTCTTGCTGGAAGATAGTTAGTAAGAACTAAGAACTAGTTAATATCAATTCTGGAATAAGTAAATGGTTGTGCTACTTATAGCTAAATTGGCAATATAAATATGATAAGCTAAGATTTTAACACAACTAGACATGTACACCATTTTGGCTCGTCCCAGAACTGGGAAAAAACCTGCCACGTCCATAAAGTCTTTTGCAAGCTGTACGATGTAACTGCAAAACAAACTGCGACTCCTAGAAAAGGCACATGCCGCAGCAAGTGTCTGTGGATATTGTAAAGGTGTATCCTGCTCTAACTCTGCCATCTTATCGCCAATAGAGGAATTTGCAGACAACATATAATATGGGCAGAGAGAGGTATAATGTGTAAATTTCTCTGTTCAGTAAAACCTCCCTACTGTGGACATGCCAACAAGTACACGTTTCGGGATTGAATTCAGGTGGATGCTTAATATTGCAGTATTGTTTATTTGTTGTAGAGAGGTTATACTTTTGATATGAAGTTCTAAATGTCTGTTAGAGACATCACAGACAATGATCAGACTGTTCTTCACACGTTCTTTGGCTGAACATATACACAATGTGCACGTCAAAACAAACCTGATATGTTTACCTGCCTTGTTTCATTTTTTTATTTACAGACTAACCTCCCCAAAGCGTCCACTTTACTAGGTCTATAATCAATAATCAAATTACATGTAATACATTTATGTGTGCAGTAAAACCTCTCTACAGCGGCCATTCCAACAAGGTCCAAGTTTGAAGGTTTAATTCAGGCAGTTGCTTATTGCAGTATTATTTATTGGCAGAGGTTATACTGCAGACATAAAGTTGTAAATATATGCTAACCCTTTCCTTCACACAGACACTTTTACATCTTTGCTAAGAAGGTATGCCCATATTAGACAAGCTCCTATAGGACCAGGGTTTGTTCTGTTTGCGTGAGAAATCATAATTGATCTGACTTCAATTCGTTGCCTATTATAGCATTGTTTGTTTATTTGCAGCTGTAGAGAGGTTCTACTGCAGATATAAAGTTGTAAATATCTGCTAAGAGGTGGTCAGACTGCGCTACACACGCTCGGTGGTTGGTCATATGTACAATGTGCATGCTATAAGATTGAACTATTTGCGTAATATCTGTCCGTTATTTATGTACAGTCCAACTTCCCTTAAGCGATCACTAAACTATTTAAAGAATAAACAGTCTGTAACTCGTTTTAATGCTGATATGTTTGTCATATTGTCAAAAACCAACACGCCAAAATAGGTGTGCATTCGCTTAGTGGTGGCATCCATTTAAATGTTTGATTGATAACGTTAAACAGCATGGATGGGGTAAATGCACCCTTAATTATACGCGTTATAGTGTGAAATCATATTCATAAATGTGTTTCTATATTACAAGATGGTATTTGTAACACTCATGCACCATAGTATGTAAATACTATTTGAATAAACATGCTACAAATCGTTTTAAGGCTGATATGTTTGCCCTATATCCATTATGGATGTTTCAGCAGCATTTTTCAATACCATATTTCAACAGAATTTTTTGGAAAATTTGCAACAGATACGAACCGGGACTTTTGACTACGTAAAGTACAAACATTGATGATACCAAAATGAGCAAAATAATTTCTGTTGCAATTAGTTCTTGGTTAGCGCCATATTTCAGCTAGAATGATTAGCCTATAGATCTAGTGGATACTAGATATGTACAACTGTTTTGTTTGAAAAAGAATAAACTTGACATCTTAGACATGTACTCGATGACTATCCAGAGGTCAGAGTCACTGTGGAGAAGTCAATTGGGATACGACAGAACTTGCAAAATACAAATATCTATTTTCCTGCCTCCGTAAACGGGGTTAAGAGGAAATCTTCATAGAGTATTAAGTCTTTTCCGTCGTCGCACAAGCAAAGAGGAAGCATAATGACAAACTGTAAAGGGGTCGACCACCAAGCATGTAGTGTGCCGCAATATAGAGGGGTCATCACTTTTTAATGAATTGTTTTATACGTTTGACAAACAAAGTATCAAAATATGTGTGTCCAATAATTTGTTTAAGTTCGTAAATGACATCACCGTAAAACTCCGGATGTGAAATACCTAACTTTAGAAAAGTACGTAAATTACAATTTTATCATGCAACGTCACAAAATACAGTCACTTCCTACTAGCATAATATTTTCCACGTCGACGCTGTATTTTGTGAGGTATAGTGCATGTGTACTGACCCGACTGGAATGCAAGTTTGGTTCAGCCAATAGGAGGAAAACAGAAGGACGAAAAAGGCATAATTTAAACATAAACATGAAATTAATCCATTTTCTCACCTTTGTCTCAACTATCTGTCCATATAAAAGGATTAAATCAAGTTTGTTTATGTTGTAAAAGTCGATGACGTCACTGCATGCCAATATGACGTCACGTAATTCGTACTTAAAGGGTGAGGTTGGGCGCCCATAAACCGGTTTAAACCCCCGGTGACTTTTGTCACTGACCGTTCCAAGGCGGTACTTCCATCTTCCTCCTATTGTATGTTTGTTTTGTCTTTGTGCGTCTCTTGTTGTTTTTTCTACCCATGTACATTTGCTGTTTCCTTGTGTTGCTGTTCGGGCGAGTGTTTGTTCTGTATGTGGTATTTCCTGCATGACTCATTTTTGTACTTTTTTTGCATGTATTTTCATTCAGGGGACGAAACCGCTTTAGCAATCTTTCTTTTTCTTCATTTTCTCCATTTTTCTTGGAGTTGCATGATAAAAGAATTACTATGCTCGCCAAGGCTCGCATTTAACAACTTTTCTAACTCACCAAAATACAGTTGAACTTCCAAACTACTAGCATAGTAATTCTTATGTATTTGCTGATGAGTGGAACATTACGGTGGTAAAATTTTGTAAATGTTTTACGGAGTTTGTCATACCTGTAGCCCTGTTTTAGTAGTTTTTCAGTGATAATAAGGTTACGATTGTTAAAATCATCAACAGAAGAACACGCTCTAGCAAAACGGATAAGCTGAGAAATGTATACACCGTAACATGTAGCACGGGGAACATCCCCATCCAAATGAGGATAGTTAACTATTTTAAAATTAAAGTCATCCCTTTTGTCATAAATTCCAGAAGAAATTGTTCCATTGTTGATAGATAAATTTAAATCTAAAAAAGCAAAAACTATTTGCTTTATTTAGCTTGAGCTCTTTAGGGTAAATTGAGGTTATCATAGAATCAAAATATGGGTTATCAATATTAAATATGTCGTCTAAATAACGTGTTGTATTGTTAAAAGCATTGGTGACATCCGCCTGTGAATCGGTTTTAAGGTTAAGCATATTAAAGGAGCACAGTTGGTTCCCATGGGAATACCAATGACCTGGCGATATACAGAATTACCAAAACGAACAAATATATTGTCTAACAGAAACGTAATTGCGTCACAAAGATCTAAACATGTTCACGAGGTATATTTATTTGTAATGTCATTGGTAAAGAACGCATGTCTAGAATTACAGGTATAAATGATACTTTTTCTCTAGCAAATGTTTTATTTTATTTATAAAATTTGTAAGTTGGATCTTTATTAGATCGTGTGGAAATGTGTTATAGTCCATGAGCCAGTAGGGTTGGTCGGTATCATCTCAGGGGAATAATTCCCATTGTGATTTTTGACATCATATACATCTATAGAGTTAGAAAATATGTGATAGCATTGCATCAATGGTAGCTTTCTATGTGTTAATGCGTTTTATATTATGCTATACAATATCCGCATTTCGAGACAAAATTATCAATGAAAAGTAAAGCTAACGATTTCAGATTTACAACATTTGGTATCATACCCCAACAACGGAATTATGATGGTATACCTGAATCAGGTTGTCTAACTGTCCTTCCATCTGTCCACCCCATCTGTCTGTTCCTCTATCTGTCCGTCCATTCATCCGTCTGCCTATCTGTCCATTTATAGACGCAAGTGTCCCAATGTACAAGTTTGCTTAACACTTGATATTCTTATTATTTTAGTAACCAATGCACTTGCTAGTTATGCCCCCCAAGTATAGTGGGGGACATATTGTTTTTGTGTGTGGCGTCCGTCTGTCCATCCGTATGTCTGCAGCCCCCTCCCCCCCCCACACACACACACTTCCGTCCGTCCGTTCTTCTGTCCGATTTTAGTTTATCCGTGCGGTTTCTCCAAAACCTTTGATCGGATTTTCATGAAATTTCATAGGATTGATCAGCACTATGCCTTGTTTTGTTTATCTTATTTATGTTCTGGTTCAATGATTTTCTGCAGAGTTGTGGGACTTTGATTTTTATGCACCCCAACGGCGGGCATATAGTAATCGCATTGTCCGTCATTTCGTCTGTCCGTCCTTCCATCCGTCCGTCCCAAATTTCTTGTCCTTTCTATAACTTTTTTTTATCTGTGAATTGATTTAAAAATAACCTGGCACAAGTGTGATGTATCGCGTTTAACTTCCTGGTCCGTGGGTCAAAGGTCAAGGTCATCCCTCAGGGTCAAAGGTCGGGGCATAGTGTTTCACAAACACATCTTGTTTAACATTGAAATTTTGTCCTCGCTGTTTCTCCAAGACATGTTGTCGGAGTTTTATTAAACTTAATAAGATTGAACTGCACTACGCCTAGCTGTGTTATATTATTCCTGTTCAGGTTCGACGATGTTCTACAGAGTTATAGGACTTTGAAAATTGTATATGGGAAACTTTGTCCGCGCGGGGGTGGGGGACATCAATTTTTGTATAAAAAAAATTCTAGTTTCATTTGGACCTGATCATTATTTATTTATTGGTCCAGTTTCCACTTTATCGCGAAATAAATTAGTAGACTGTAAGATGGGATATGGCGGGGTGAGAATATTTATTATCATTAGCATTCGTTGCTTACCATTTTGTTAGACCGTATTTAGCTCTAAATTGTTTTATTGTCATTATCTTTTGAATTAAAAGAGATTAAAATATCCTCAAACTTTCTGTCTGATGAAGATGTGTGGGTATGGGCTTTCGTTGTGTTCATATTTTTCTTGTGACTGAATGTACATGTAGTGTCAAACAAAATACTCAGTAGTATGTTATTGAAGAATGTGGATATTGTCTTTCATTTTGAATCCGCCACATTCAAAGAAATCACCCGTATTGGTTTGTACACAATTACATATTCCTAGATTAATCATGGGTCATTCTTGATGGACATATGTGTCAATCAAACATACATGTTTTCAGTGATTTCATTGTCGCACGGAGGTATCCAATACAAAACACAATACAGATCAATTACATTTTTGCATTTATGATCAGGAGTTTAATATGTAGGATGGAGAATGGCACATCTGAATGACATGTTTAAAATTAGAACAAGGGGCAGTTGAGTTAAAAAGTGCCCCCCCCCCTCCCCATGTCCTTTCTCTGAAAACGTTTTTTTCTCTCTGACCGTGCATTGTCACTGACACATAAATTACAGAAAAAAATATTATCATATCATTGTTCTGCCAGATTTTCTTCAAGATGATTCCCATCAGACTGAGGTTGAAGGGATTGCCTTAAAGGTTATTACAAAGGTTTTAATATGATTCAATATGGAAAAATAGTCAAACAGGGAGGACCACATACGAAATGGCACCGCACCAAATACCATCAAACAAGAAACGGTACAGCCACAAGACAAAAGATAACAGGACGCATATCAAGACAAAAACATTAAACATTAAGCATACAACAAAGTAGACCATAGGCTGAAAGCAGGAGTACCGTCTTGGAACGGTCAGTAGCCAAAAACAGCTAAAACTTTCACATTTGCTTTGCACTTGGCATATGAAGGTTAGCTCTAAGATAAGTTAACCTGGTGATAGGATAATGTATCGATCTGCTAAATAGTAATTTTGACAGGGAATGTTGAAGAACCAGAGAACAATAGCGTTCTTCTGCTCTCCTCCAATCTCTCCTGTTGGATCATTGATGGTCCTATGTGGCAAATGAATGATAAAACTAACGTAAAGCAAATATACCTAACAAACAATCACCCTACTTACAAATACATGTATTCTCACCGGCTAATGACATAAGTGTAGAGTCATTATATGCATTCCCAATAATTTAATACTGTTCGAAAGTTGGTTGCCTGACCACTCATCCAATGCACAAATAACATTGCCTAAGCTATAATAATTTTGAAAATTTGGATTCTGAATTACAGCCTGGTCGTTTGTTTTTTTGCGAGCGCTATGCAAAGTTTTCGCTGCATAGTTGTTGAAGATTACCCTTCATCATCGCACAGCAAAGGTCGGGTCTGGCATTACCTACACATTTTGGTGAATGTAGGAGACAGACAAATGACTGCACTTCATGTAACAATTTGAAGCAGATCTCCTATTTCTAACCAATTTAAGGACTTTGCTTAGGGATTTTCTTTCATGGTCGGGAATCCCACTGTGCTTGCCTTACTATTATAATTAAGGCCGTGCCAATGCAAAGTTACACACAAACTTATATTTTAATAGTGATGGTAATCTTTCTGATATCATGGAGTCATTGCTCCAGTCCCCCATTTCTAATATAGTGGGACTCTGGTGTATGTATCAGCATGAAAAGCCAAATACATTACAAAGTATTCTGTGTTCTCTGACCAGGTTATAAAAACTTGATTTACTACTTCAGTTGCATGGGCAGACTCTCATCTACTTCATCCAATTAGTACTGAAGTGCCGGGACCTTCTCACTGTCATTAAATGTGTTTGCTGTATCTTTCTATTGCCAATGCAATGGTTGACTCTATTTATTTAGAAACCTCCCCAAATGCTTCTTAATCTGTTTAATTGTTATGCTTAGCATCTAATGACCAGCCTCTCTACTTCAAGTCGTCACCACAGTTTTTGATTATTTTTCCCTTCATAATTCAAACATAATGTATATTCTATCACGGCCAAAGATTTTATACCACATTGATAATTAATTTCTGTTTGAGCAAACTCTATCCTATCTACTATTGCAGCACAATAACATGTACTTGGACATTGTTTACACTAGTCAATTTCTTCTGCAAATCTATCTTACTAATGTGTTATTGTTGCTTATGTCTAGCATATCATGAATTCCTTTAGCCATTATGTTCCAAATGGATAACAAATTGTTTAACTTTGTTTTGGAGGTTCCCTCTCATGTTTTGTCATTGCTTGTTGCTTTTCAAAAATCCTAAATATCACATTCTATGAATCCAAATGAATGTCGTGCAATTCTTTTAACCAGAACACACCTGACTAAAATCTGCATTACTTACTGATAACTCAATGTTTTAATATATTTTCACTTCTCTGTCTTTACTGTCTAAATGTATCACCAGTACCCGATGATTATTAAGTCCTTGACCTTTGCCATCTTGTGCTAAT
The DNA here is from genome assembly GCA_963576725.1 of Azorinus chamasolen. Lineage (NCBI taxonomy): Eukaryota > Metazoa > Mollusca > Bivalvia > Cardiida > Solecurtidae > Azorinus > Azorinus chamasolen. The sequence goes on along the minus strand of OY755253.1, from coordinate 62,117,767 downwards.
AGATGCATTAGAGATAGAATTGGATACAGCAACTCTGATTTCATTGATTCTTTAACGTGTTTAGTGTATAGAATTGAAAACTGCAACCCATACTCAGAAGCATTTACCTGACATCGGGCCAACCAGCCAATCTTAGTACCATTTTGAAAGTCTTTGGTATGACCCGACCAGCGATCATACTCACAACGTCCTGCCCGAAAGCGAACGCTGTACCATCTGAGCTAACTGAAATGCTGACCTTAACATGTACCAATGGACAAACTAACGGATGGTCAGACAAAATACGTTTGACTTCAAATTACCTTGAAGTGAAAACAGAATGTCTACATATAAGCATGCTAGATATGGTAATCACCATTTTATGATCCTACATATATCTCGCAACGTTTATGTTTCCAACTCCTCATACACCAATGGGAGCTTTGCTTCAAACTTTCGCAAATTGGCAACCTTGATGTGAAAATGACCGTTAAGAAGGAAATGTTTGTTCTGACCATTTTATCAGTTACAGGTCTTGCCAAATTTCTTTACCATAAAGCATATATATGCATAAAACTTTAACAGATAAACAACTTGATGTGAAGATGGGGAATTGTGTAGTAAGCAAAATTACGGGACTTTGTTTTTGTTTTTTTCTCACTAAAATGCATACTTGATTAAAGACAATATCATCATAAGGAAGGAGGGGGGGTCCGTTTCCTATAGTTCAAGTTGTAATGCTTATGATGAATAATAAATATACATGTACAAAAGTATATATTGAATTAGCTAGCTCTGAAGTGGTTGATCAGATATTTATAGCTTACCTGTTACATACAAGTTTCATAAAGGGACATAATTTGGCCTAATCAATGACTGGGTTCTTGCTTAAAGGGTTCTCATCGTTAATTTGGTCGTTGATATAATGATAGTGAAATGCTGGTGAACTTCCATGGGGCCAACTCTTAAGATATTTCGGTTTTGGCACAATTTGCGTGTATGGAAGATTTAAAAGGGACATAACTCTGACAATTTGCATTAAGAAATGCTATATGTAAGGGTTCTAGTCTGAAGTCAATTCATTGCCCTCATTACTGTGAATATACATATGAAGTTTTATGAGCCTAGTTATAAAGATGATGAAGGTATGCAAAACTCCGGAGAAATTTTACTTCTGCAAAATACATATGAATGTAAACATAATTCCGTATGAGCAAGAATTTACATTATATGAACCACTTTATTTGCAAAAATAACAACATAAATGAAACATGTGTAACGACAGCTACAAGCCTTTCAATTTTCAAGTAGATACAGGATGTAACAAGAGAGAGAAGTCAGTTTGAAATTTAATGATGTCTTTTCTTTAATGCTAGATTTAGAAAACACTATTTTTACCATAGGGTTAAAATTAGTGAAAAAAATACAAAAAGCTACCACCGATTTACTGCTATCACATATTTTCTGATTCTAGATACTTATATCTTATCAAAAAGCATTGATAGCATTATTCCCCAAAGATGGTACCGATGGCCAAAATTTGGGCCTCTGGCTCATGGCCTATTATAAAGTGTACAAAAATCAGACTTGAAGCGGCGTATCTTTGGAGTAAATGGTGAACTATTGTTTCATTGAACTGAAAACGTAGTATCAGAAAAATAACACATCACCTATATATGTGTTTGATAATATAGCTTAACTTCGATATCTCGAACTCGGATAACTCGAACTTCGGGATAGCTCGAACTAAACATTCGGTGCTTCCAACCATTCGAATACAGACTTGTTCTAGAATGTATCACTACTACACATCATGGCAGCTTAATGCAGGTTGAAAGTAATGCTGAAAGCTCCTCCAGGAACTTTCAGCATTACATTATACATGCACTAAGTTATGAACTTGAGATATTGTTAAGTTTAGAAATCGGTTGACTCGAACCTCTGTTACCTCGTGTTAATTTGTATGGTCACTTGAAGTTGGAGATTTCGAACTGTATTGAGAAACGGGCATTTTCGACACTATCACACAGAATAAGAAAATGTGATATGTACCTGTTTTAAGCAACTTTGAATTGATTGAACGTACTAGAAGTCTTTTGGCGCCAAATTTAAAAGTGTCGTCTGCAATAACAATTTCATATTAACTATAATTCTAAACTAAATAATGAAGGTATACATGTATTAGTAAAACATTTGTTTTTAAAAACCTGTTTGTTTGGGCTAAAATAATACACAAAACAGTGAAGTCCCAGGTCAGATGCCGCCTTGAAAAGGCGGCATCTGACCTGGGACTGCACTGTTTTCAATGGTGCAAACAGGCGACATTGGCGCCGAATGATTTAAGCGGCCATCAAAAAGAGATCTAACTACCGGTCTGTAAAGCAGGTGGTAGCTTAATGCTGGTCAAAAGTAATGCAGAAAGACCCTATCTTCTTTGCATTGCGTTTGCCCTGTATGAAATAACATAGATACGAATCTGTAGTTTTGATTTCTGTGTTCATGTTCCATTTTGAAATATAAACTAATTAATATTCATGATGTCATTATTTCCCAGATGAATATTCGTGGAGTGATTGGTTAAAATGGCATGTGAACACGAGAACATTTGGATAAGGGATACACTGTATAATCAGGTCTACATTAACCTATAGGTAAACAAAGTAGACCCTGATGAGACGGCTGATCTGGGTGTATTCTGTTTGCACAGGTGTTGAAAAGCGTATCTATTGAGAAAAGGCTAATAATAATTATTTGTGATGATACATTGACGGAATAGGACAGAATTATTGTTTATATTGACGGAATAGGACAGAATTATTGTTTATATTGACGGAATAGGACAGAATTAGTGTTTATAATGATTAAACCCTTGCTCCAGGAATATAAATCCCGGAAGAAATAATGATGACATCTATGTAAAGAAAAAATATAATGGCATGAGGTCTTATAATGTACTATTGTGTTCGGTAGAGAAAGGACGATTTTAGTATTTGAGTACGCATCGTTACCTATTTATGTGAACACAGGACTTTTTGAACAATGCGGAAACTGTAGAGCAAATGTTGATTAGACGGTTCCCATGCCAACCGTCTGATCAGGGTCTACTCTATTTGTTAATTCGTTAAACGGTGCATATAATGAATGAAGAGTTAATTATATTTTATGACAATATGTAGAATAAATCCCATACTAAATATACACGCTTTCGTTGAACGCTTTACTCCATCAATACGACTTTCTACGTCTTTGCAAAAAGAGTAGACCCAGATCAGACGGCTCCTATAGGAGCCGTCTGATCAGGGTCTGCTCTGTTTGCTTACGAATTATTATATATATGATTCTACAGTCCCTGCCATGGCTAAATACATGTAAGTATCTGCTCATATACATGTACCATGATAAAAAATCTAATTAATATTCATGATGTCATTATTTTTATATGAATATTCATGGTGTAAAATATTAATCAGAACCGGTCTTGTCAGAGTGCCATGTATCTCCTAGGTAAATATTCGTCTGACATACAAAACTTAGAAGTGGTTTTTAATCGACGGAACGGTATTGAATTACTCTGTTTTATCTTAAGTAAAGTAGTCTTATTTGAATATAATAACGGATATAAAATTGCTTCACATGGGATGGAAAATAATCGATTTGTTAACAGTCGTTGAGAATTGTTTTTCAAAATGAAGAAAAATGCATACGGGCTTGGTAATAATTTATTATTTTTCTTCATTATGGCGTTTAGAGGACGGATTCTTCCAAAAACAGTGGAACTTAACCCTTCGCTTGTTATTCACGTCAATATACCTACCTGTAAATAGTGAAGACCCAGATGAGACAGCTCCTGCAGGAGCTGTCTCATCAGGGTCTGCACTATTTACAAGTTGATTGTGCAACCAGTGCACTCCATAGCAGTGATTGCACAGCGAAAAACTTGTACACAGTGAATATATATGTAAATATACAACAGGGCATGGGTAAAGAAGGAGAAATGTATTTAAAAATTCAGCAAGCGAAGGGTTAACTCGCAATCGGATAACTAAAATAAACGTTCGGTCCATCCGAAATTAACACCACAAAATTGTTTTAAAATGTGAAACTATCTAGAAACACAACGTAATGTAACGTAATGTAGGTCGAGGGTAATGCTGAATGTTTGTACAGGAGATTTCAGTATTACTGTAGACCTGCATTAAGCTGTGCTCTATTGTTATGCATTGATGTAAAATGTACCACTACGCATATCTAGAAACACATTTGAAATGCAGGTAAACATAATGTTGACAGCTCCTACAGGGACTTTGAGTATTAATTTTCAGCACTATTGTAGACCTACATTAAGCTTTGGACTTGAGAAGATCTTCAAAAAGGAAATCTGATCACTCGAACCTCGTTTATTTCGAATTCATGTGCATGGCCTCTTTAAGTCGAGGTATCGAAGTTTAACTGTATTTCATGATTTGTTTATTTTTTATTTTCCAGACTTAAATAACGAATGATACTTACTGTGACGTCATTGTTTCTCCATTTAATCTTTTCTTCGTTAACGCATTTTTACGCCTTTGCAAACAGAGTAGACCCAGAACAGACAACTCATGTAGGAATAATATAAGAGTTGTCTTATCTGGGTCTACTCGTGCGCGTAAAACGTTTATTATGAGGGAAAGAGTTAATAGGATAGTATGTGGCACATGTTCGCCATAATCGGATTATCTTCGAGGCGTGTTTACAGTAGGTGAACAAATATATCTTGATTTTTTTCATATTATTCAATACATTTGACAACTGAGAATTCCCTGTAAGAATCAGTTGGCATTCTTCTTTAGCGTATCAAGTTCTGAAAAGGTCATTTAGAAAAGGACATTCGCTTAACCGTTTCGCTGCCAATGCCGGATCTGTGATTACCTATGCAAACAGTTTGGATCCAGATGAGACGCCGAGTAACTCGGCGTCTCATCAGGATCCAAACTGTTTGTTACTGTAACAATGTTTTTGAAACAAAAATGAAGAAAATCAAAAGAATGAAAATTTGTAGCAGACGACAAAGTTGGCAGACGACAGAGTTTGGCAGCGAAAGGATTGAAATATCAGAGCAGAAATGTACTTAGTCGGTTTCTCGCCCTGATGAACCTGAACATATATACCCACGAGAGGAGCTGACCTTTCACATACTTGGCAATGAATCATTCTTTATATGATATTTATTATATTAAACAGCTACGAAATGTCGACGTCCATCAAGTTTCATTACATTTTTATACGCCCGTTTGAAAAAACGCGGGACGTATTATGGAATGGCACTGTCTGTCCGTCCGTCCGTCTGTCCGTCTGGCTGCCTGTCCGTATGTCCGTCTGTAACATCTCTAACTCAAGTTCCGCTTGGTGGATCCTTATCTAGACATGCTACAGTAGCCTGCCAAGTCCTGGTTTGTTTATCCAAGGTCAAGGTCGCTTAATTGGACTTAGAATTTGCGTTTAGCATTTGCGTTAAGCAAAAATGTTAACCTCAATTTATGTGGAACAAGTCCACTTATTTACATAACACTTTGTGATAAAGCTTTGGAACTTGGAACACTTGTTCACCGTCTCAACCTTCACCTGTAGGCAAGAGTAAATAACTCTGTCAAGCATTTTGACTGAATTATGCCCCTTTTTAACTTAGAATTTTTGGTTAAGGCTTTGTTAAAGTCCATTTATTTACATAACCCTTTTAGATTAAGCTTTTAAACTTGGAACACTTGTTCACATCACAAGCTTCACCTGTAAGCAAGAGAAAATAACTCTGTCAAGCATTTTGACCGAATTGTGCCCCTTTTTAACTTAGAATTGTTGGTTAAGGCTTTGGTTAAAGTCCACTTATTTACATAATCCTTTCAGATAAAGCTTTTAAACTTGAAACATTTGTTCACCATCAGAAGCTTCATCTTCATCTCAAGCATTTAGACACAATTATGGCACTTGTTAAGGCTTTGTTAAAGTACATAACTCTGTCCAACATTTTGACAGGATTATGCCCCCTTTTAACTTGGTTAAGGTTTTGGTTAAAGTCCACTTATTTACATAACCCTTTGAGATAAAGCTTTTAAACTTGGAGCACTTGTTCACCATCACAAGCTTCACCTGTAGGCAAGAGTACATAACCCTGTCTAACATTTTGACGTAATTATGACGCATTTTAGCTCGGAATTTTTGGTTAAGGTTTTGGTTAAAGTCCACTTATTTACATACTCCTTTCAGATAAAGCTTTTAAACTTGAAACATTTGTTCACCATCAGAAGCTTCATCTTCATCTCAAGCATTTAGACACAATTATGGCACTTTTTAATTTAGAATTTTTGGTTAAGGTTTTTTGTTAAAGTATGCCTATTTACAACCTTGAAACTTGGTCGCAAAATTGGACTTAGAATTTGAATTTGGCAAATACGTTAACCCCAGTTTATGTTGAACAAAACCTCGACGGGCGTATATTGTGCCCACTGGCACTCTTGTTGGTAATACTCGTACATTAATCCATTATTACCCAATGGCCCTTAAAACATAGACAATCCATGTAGACCCAGACTAGAGAGCTAAAAAAGGAGCTCCCTGATCATGGTGATCAGGATATGAACAGTCGATGTAAATAGCTTACAACAGCAAATATTTGGTTTGTAGTGTCCAATAAGCATGAAAAATGGACGGGTTTCCTTAAATAAGATGGAAATTCCATAAGCAAATAGAGCATACCCTGATGAGAAAGTGCCTACATTGGGTTTCTGGTCTAGGTCTACTCTGTTTTCATAGAGGTGTTAAATTTCATACAGTTAACCCATTCCCTCATATTGACGACTTTTGGCGACTCTGTAAAAGTTACTTTGTGAAACCATTGTGATAAATAGAGCATTTGCTCCTATAAGAGCAAATGCTCTATTTATCACAATGGTTTCAAACTACAAAATTCTAAAGTTTTCCTTAGGTAGGTTTATTCAAATAGGTTGTATCTAAAAATAGCCTATGAGGTAATGGGTTAAAGTGTGATATTTCGATCTTAAAGGGACCATACAAATTACTTCGAGATACGAGTAACAGGTCCGATTAATTCGATTTTTAATTTGATACATTCCTCAAGTCTACAGCTTAATGCAGGTTTAAAGTAACGCCGAAACCTGGTGTAGGAGCTTCCAGCATTCCTTTCGTCCCGCATTAAGCTGTTACATGTACACGCATTTCTAGATATGCGTAGTGATACATTTTAGCCCTTCGGTGCCAAATTTCTAATTGTCGTCTGCAATCCAAGTTTGTTAAATCATTCAGTAAAATAAGGAAATGAGATAAATAAATGCAAATTTTCAAAGAAATAAAGCACATATATAGAAATAGAGATTGAGACCAATAGGGAAGTCCCTGCACTGTTTGTTTTGGTGCATTTATGCGACTGCAGCGGTGAAAGGGTTAGAACAATTTTGTATTGCAACTTTGGAAGGACCGAACATTTACACAAATGTATCTCGAAGTTCGAGTTATCGGAGTCTGAGCTATCGAAGTTCAACTACAGTAAAACCCCTCTAATGCGACCACTTAATGAACAAACATGACTGTCTTCATAAGCAGGTGGTTGCTTAATGCAGGACGAAAGTTATGCAGAACGCTCCTATAGGAGCGTTCTGCATAAGTTTCGTCCTGCATTAAGTTACCGCCTGCCTTTGACACTGTTAATTATGCCCCTTTTTGGTGGTCGCATTAGAGGGGAATTACTGTATATAAAGAATGAAAGATTAATAGAATCAAGCATGGGTTTTGTTAAAGACGGGGGTTTCTATACCCGAGGTTGGTCTGTTCCAGTCGGAAACGAGCTTTAGCGAGTTTCCGATAGGAACAGACCAACCTCGGGTATAGAACCCCCCGGCTTTAACAAATCCCATGCTTGATTATTTTTCTCGCTGAAATACGCCCTAAAACCAAGAAAATTAACGAATTTGTGAAGTACTACTTTACATTGCGTAATACGACTTCCATATCTAATAGCAACAGACCGCAGCATAACTTTAGGCGTGACACCAAATTCTTGCAAAAAACGTGCTGTTTTAGTCCCGCTAGACCATGTATTAACAAGGCGATTCTCGTGCTCACGCGCTGTTGTTGACCGGTTTTAATTATACCTATTACGGGCCTAAGGTAAATAATGGACGCGAATGCTACAGCGTTTTGACCTAAGCTAGGTGAACGCCGGGGTGTGAGTATTTAAGGAGCACCGACAATGAACTGTTTTTAGTGATAGACATATTGAATGAAATTCCGTGTAAACGGTATTTGATACAATCATGAATTGACGTCGAAAAGAAAACAGTGGCCCAGAAACAGCATAAATCGCCGAAGTGTCAAATAAGTGTATAGTTTTGCTGCCGTTGTTTTGCCTGTATTTTGAAGAATTAAATTGATGCAGGAGAACAGAAAATTGGTTTTATGCAAGAATAGCATTAATACACGTTTGTTTTCGGGCAATAACATCTGCAGTGTCCCGAGGGAATGTTGTTGCCCTCGCCCTTCGGGCTCGGGGCAACAACAGTCCCTCGGGACACTGCAGATGTTATTGCCCGAAAAAAAACGTGTATTAACTCTCTAATGACGTCATTTGTTATGACAACCACAAACGTTACGTTTTGGCGTAAATATAAATGACTGAGTGACTACAAAACAACGTCTTCGGTTAATTAAATAGGCTTTTAAAGTGTTTATATGATAAATAGAATTCCATATTCGTGCTAATTACTTATATTAATTTCAATTCATAAGGTTGTTGCCTATAGAAATGTTGGTATAATTCTGTAAGAAGTCCTTCCCTTGTATTGATTTTACCCAATCGCGCGTATTAAATACACTAGTCACGGGGTGTTCCAGATAAGGATTTCTAGTACGGCTATTTTTAGTAACTCAGCTTATCTAGCACGACTGAGAAGCGAGAATAGCACATATCTAGGTATTAATATGATGACTGTTTAAACTCCAGTCTTGTACTTTGACCAATTCGTTAAGCTTCACAGAAACAAATCACCGATTTCAGGCGTCTTCTGTCATAATATCTGCTAAATTATTCGGAGTTTGATCTGGAATCGAGTTGTTCTCAAATGCATTTTGCGTTTATCCCATTCCCTTATATAAACTCCTTTCGACACCTCTATAAAAGTAACTATTTTTTAAATCATTGTGACAAATAGAGCATTTTCTCCATATGAACAAAATGCTTTATTTATCAAAATGGTTCCGTACATGTAAGAGCAAATGTTCTATTTATCACAATGCTTTCAAAACTACACAATTCTAAAAAAAATCCTTTTTACTAGTAAATGCTGCACTTTTCAGTAAATTTATCTAAAGAGGTTGTGTCTAAAATAGTCGGAATCGATAGACACGTCCTTGAACGTTTTTGCAAACAGAGTAGACCCAGCTCTGCTCTTGTTTGCTTATGAAATGCTAATTTCTACCGCTACCAAAACCGCTTGTGTTGTATATACGCCAGAATAAAAGTTAAGTTAATAAGTATACAGGGTCTACTCTGTATGCTTACGAAACAACATAGATCAGATTGTGCAGTTTCTAAAAAACAAGAAGGAATGGATTGACAGTGTAAGTGTCGTATTGCATAACATATATTTTATTCAAATCTGCTACATGTAAGTACATTGTACATCGTTTGCTCAGTAGAGATTACAAAACAAAATGTCGACCATAAAGGTGATTTAAAATCAGAATCCTGTTGCTATATGAATTATATATTACAAGTGGTTGTTGACAAAATAAATGTACAGTTGAGTTACAAAATCTCCAACTCGGATAACTCGAACTCGATATAACTCGAACATCGAGATAACTTGAAGTAAAAGTTCGTTCCTTCTTCACTTTACTATACAGACTTGTTCTAGCATGTATCACTACGCATATCTATAAACGCATGTGACAGCTTAACCCATTACCTCATAGGCTATTTTTAGATACAACCTCTTTGAATAAATCTACCGAAAAGGATCATTAACTAGAGAAAATGAAAAATTTAATTTTTTGTAGTTTAAAACCATTGTGATAAATAGAGCATTTGCTCCTATAGGAGCAAATGCTCTATTTATCACAATGGTTTCAAAAAGTGACGTTTACAGAGTCGTCAAAAGTCGTCAATATGAGGGAAAGGGTTAATACATGTCGAAAGTAATGTTGAAAGCTCCTACAGGAACTTTCAGCATTATTTTCGACATGTATTAACCTGTTCATATTAGAAATCGTATAATCCAAACCTCTGTTATCTCGAAGTAAGTTGTATGGTCCCTTGAAGTTCGAGATATCGAAGTTCAACTGTACTTAGTATGATACTTCACTAACGTTTCTCTTTTTTTTACAATCTGCCAAGTACACCGGGGTTACAAAACATGTAGATTACTGAGATGGTAGTTTTAATCTATCGTAATAATTCAAAACCTTATCTCGCTACCCGAGACCTGACACGCATTTACAAACAAATTGGAGCCAGATGAGACGCCGAGTAACTCGGCGTCTCATCAGGATCCAAACTGTTTTACTCTCAGTCAATGCTTTCACGAATTTTTTTTTGGAATATGAAATATTTAAAAGTGAATAGCTCTGAATTTGAGTAGATAGTGTTGTCTTAACAGCGGTGTGAAAGTTGATATGTCTATACTTACGAAAGTAGTTCTCGATCTCAGACAAAGATTCCCTGTAGTAATCTATAAAACAATGGCCGGTAATTTCAAGTTGTATAAAGAAAATATAGGGCAACATTTAAGAAGAATTTGTACTTGGAAACTTTGGCCTTTTTAACACTTTCCTCCATTATGTTAACCCATTCCCTCATATTGACGACTTTTGACAACTCTGTTTATCACAATGGTTTAAAAACTACAAAAATCATTCCTTTTCTCTAGTTAATGCTTCTTTTCGGTATATTTATTCAAAGAGGTTGGATCTAAAAATAGCCTATGAGGGAATGGGTTAATAGTCATGAAAGAGATAATGCCACCATGCATATTCATAAGATTAATTGTTAGAATAGCTCATGGGCACATGCATGTCTGGTTATGGCAGAACCTGTAGAATCAAATATATATTATAGCATAACCATACAAAGCAGACGCTGTTCAGATGTTAAGCTGTCTGATCAGGGTTTTCTCAGTTTGCAATGACGTAGAAAAGGGTATTTATGGAGTAAAGGGTAAAAGCTGTTTATGTCATTGGCCCTGACCTCGCTGTTAAAAATAATAACTGCTCGAAGTTTCCTTGGTAACTCCATTTTTGTAACTTTCCCTGTTCTGTATTCATGTAAGAAATAATGACATAATGAATATCTATTTTCTGATTTTTTACACTTAAATATTTCAAGGGAACGTTTTTACTTTGACAAACAGTGTAGATTCAGATAAATATTATACCATAAGCAAACAGAGCAGATACTGATCCGAAAGAGCCTGTCTGATCTGGATCTACTCTGTTTGCAAAGGCGTAAAAACGTCTATATGAAGTAAGGGATTAAAGCAATGTGTGACATTACTTCTGACATCTCTATTAAAAAAAATACTCCTCAAATTTGAATTGCAATCATGTACATTGTAATTACATAAGTTCGGAAAACAGGAGATCCTTTGAAAACAAAAGTAGCAATGCAAAAAGAAAATGCAGACTCGGTTTTATTGAGTCTGTTCATGAGCAGTGAACTCCTGGTGCCCCATAGCACCGGCTTAACCCTTTCCCTTATATAAACGTGTTTTCACGCATCTGCAAATAGAGTAGACCCAGATCAGACGGCTCCTAGAGGAGCTGTCTGATCAGGGTCTGCTCTGTTTGCTAATGGAATTTGAAAGGTCGGTTTCTTTACTATCTAAAATGGACACAATGTTTCACCTTCCATATTTGATTGTAACTATTTCGTCCATGAATATTCAGTAGGTATTGACATTTGGAATAAACATAGAACAGGGAAAGGGTTAAGCGATATTCAATATTCATAACTACATGTAAAAACATTGGAATTCATGATCCCGAAGGACCAAAAAATATAACATCACTGAGAATGAGGCATATGCGATTTTATACGGCGGCCACACAAGCACTTAACACCTGCTGTTGTCAAATACAGTGCTCCCTCTCTACAACGGCCCTCTCAATAACGATTCCCTCCTTACAACAACGCATGTCACAGAAATAACAAGGCTCCAGAAACAACCTTTTTCCATCGTATTTTATTTATGCCTCCACCAAACCCTATGCTGTGACCACTGTTTAGAATCGTCACTTTGTGATCACAACATATGGTTTGATTGAGGCATAACGGTTTTGGTTCTCGAAATACATATTATCTGGGGATCTGCAAACAAGCTAATTATGTTTGATTTTCCCTCCCTATAACAACTCCCTCTGAACAACACATACAATATTCGTATCCCAAAGGGTGTCGTAAAGAGGGAGGGAGCACTGTACATAAAGTCTGAAAGTAGGAGATCCTTTGTAAGTAAATGTAGCAATACGAAAGGAGAACATTACAGAATCGATCTTATTGAGTCTGTTCATGAGCAGTTCTTAAAAGGACCACTCTACTCACGCCCCATAAAATTAGGATGCCAAACCTTTCTGAAGCTTCGAAAGGTTTTCTTTGAATAACCGAACATATCTAATACAATCATGTCAACTGAACATATAAACCGATGCAATTTACATTGATTACTACAACTGGTTGTTTCATTCTACTCTATACAGTGATAAATGTCTGAGTTTAATTGGAAAGTGAAAAAAAGCTTAACCCAATAAGTCAACATTTTGGGCCGCGTTAAGTTGGCTGCCAGTTCGCAGCTCGTTATTCGAATAAAGAAACTGCGAACTGGCAGCCAACTTAACGTTGTCCAAAATGTTCTACAATACACTCATCTAAATCAGAGTTTTGAACTCGTCCATTTGTCATACAGAGAGGGTAACGGGGCGCCAATAAAAGCATACTGGTATATTCCATTGACATTCATGGGTTTAGCAAACAGACTTGAGCCAGATCAGAGGGCTCCTCTAGGAGCCCTTTGATCTGGGTCAAGACTGTTTGCCCTTGTCCAATATATAGGATAGTTGTTGGGCTAACATGGCGATAGCATAAACATAAACCGTAACAAAGCATGGATAATAATCTCACTCATTGTATACGTTTTCAAATTAGAAATTTGGAAGTTGATTAATACGAATTGAGATTACAGTAGAACACGTCTTAAGCGGCAATAAAAAGGGTCTAATTATGGTTATATAAGGCAGGTGGTAGTTTAATGTTTAATGCAGGTCACAAATAATGCAGAAGGCTCCTGTAGGAGCTTTCTGCATTACATTTGCCCTGTATTAAAGCAACCACCTGTATATTAAGACTCCTATGTTCAATAAATGGGTGGCTGCTTAAAACAGGCTCGACTGTATTCACAATATTAAGATCAAACCGTTATATAAGATGGGTTTTCTTAGGGCGTATGCATTCACGGTTGTCATGACAGAACCTGTAGACTCAGATCTAAACTACTCAATGCTAAAAACAGAGCTGGTCCCACAGGGAGCCGTCGGGTCTCGATCTGTTCTGTTCGCAAATACAACGAACATTACAGAAAAGTTACTTTTGTTTCAGAACCTGTTTTAAGCGGCCATCACAAAGAAGTCTATTTATGGGTAAACATGCAAGGCGGGTGCATAGCCTAATGCACGTAAAAAGTAACACAGAAACCTCCTATAGGATCTGCTCTGTTTGCTTTAAGATCATTATAGAACTACATGTACATGTAACTCTACAGGTTCTATCAATACCAAATAATGATGTTAGTACAGTAGAACCCCGCTAATGCGACCACTTAATGCGACCACTTAAACAAACATGGCTGTTTTCATAAGCAGGTGGTTGCTTAATGCAGGACGAAAGTTATGCAGAAAGCTCCTATAGGAGCTTTCTGCATAACTTTCGTCCTGCATTAAGCAACCACCTGTCCTTGCCACTGTGAATTATGCCTCTTTTTGGTGGTCGCATTAGTGGGGTTTTACTGTATATGGTATTATAGAAATTCGGGTAGTAAATAATCATGATGTCACTATTTCTGATATATTTAAATAGGGAAAGGGTTACATGTAAAAGAACATCGTGAAATATATGTAAACACGCAGAGGTCCACTGAGATGCGTTAACCCTTTCCCTGTTCTATGTTTATTACAAATTTTAATAACTACTGAATAATAATTGGCAAAATACTTATAACAAAACATCTATCAAATTCCATTAGCAAACAGAGCAGACCCTGATCAGACGTCTCCTATAGGAACCGTCTGATCTGGGTCTACTCTGTTTGCAGATGCGTGAAAACACGTTTATATGAGGGAAAGGGTTAAAACATTTTCAAAAATTGTAAAGAGTTGTCACGACCTAGGGTTCGGTGGAGAAGGTACGATTTAAGTATTTGAGTAAGCGTCATTATCTGTTGCTCTGGTAGACTTTTAAATGAAAGTTAGTTCGGTGGCCATCGACATAAGGGTACATATTCACATTCTCTTCACAGATGTCTCACTGTTAAAATGTAATGCCTCACTGTGATAATGCAATGCCTTACTGTGAAGATGTCATGCCTCACTGTGACGATGTAATGCCTCACTGTGATAATGTAATGTCTCGCTGTAAAAATGTAATGTATCGCTGTGAAAAAAGGATTGCATCACTGTGAAAATGTAATGTCTCACTGCAAATATGTATTTTAATGCAACATTTTTGTAACACGCATTCTGATTGGTCCACCTGACAAAATTTGAAGCATATAAACCACCGATATACTGTCGGAAAAAATGAAGATACTGTCGGAAACCGAATCACTAGAAAATTTACTACGAAATATTCATACGCGCATTCATAGTAAAATTGAATGAATGGGTCTGAATGAACGAAGACACTGGCTGAATGAAATGTCAAATGTTTTCAATTTGCTTGTTTATTCAACACACTTTAGTTTATGGTTGTAGTCAATGTGAGTCTGGCGATTCTACTCAAATATCTATCGCAAAGTCCCACAAGTTGATCCTGAGTCCATTTATTTCACACGTTGATCTAATTCACTGTCCTTGAACAAACGTTTCTCTTCCTCAATTCTGTTTTGAGGTGTATATTGCACCTGTACCCTGTAAATATAAGATTTAAGGAATATAACCATGTAGCTGTGAGATTTATATCCATGCTGAAACTATTTAAGAAGAACCTGACAACACTTAAACATTACCAACCGATCACAGACAATTGATCTGAAAATACTAAAAAACTCAGGTATCCTCTCTGCCATAAATCACAAATCTTTCCAAAGAAAAGTGGTTTGACATAACCTTGAATTTCGCTCTTCGTGGTATACATAGAAAACCTAAGATCTCTGACAAAAGTACAATTTATGAGTCATGCAGGAAACATGTCCTGTAAATCTCTGAAAACATACCTGATCGGCTGACAAAACTGCACCCGTGATCGAACCATTTCATTCAGTAACCCAAACGTTCAGTCGATTATGAAGAATCATATACACATCCAGGCCTGTTGGTGAGCGTGTGCTGAACGAAATGATAAAAACAATTTCTGCTGAGGCTTGTTTCGTCAAAAGTTTTAAAACACAAATCACTGTGTCCGAGAGACCGCAATCATGCACTAGCTGTTGGCCTATGCTGGTGTCAAAACCAGGGAAATAATGAAAAAGTCCGGTAATCAGAATGAGCCAGTGTCCGAAGCTATAATGCCGACTCGTCCGACAATCAGAAGCGGCAGTATTCTTCAATACTTCAAGGACAGTCCCATAATGAGAATTCGCCCCACCCACTCTAGACCACTCGAGGGCTCTTTGCAAATTCCAAACATGCCTGTAGATTGTCGCTCCTGATAATTTCCATTTGCACGTCCACTTGGCCTATCATCATTCTCATCAAATACACCAATCAGCCAAAGTATCTTTAATATGCAACCAGTTCCACATTGCAAACAATTAAAAAATAAATAATTCCTTTGTCCATGCGCACAATTATTGTGGAAATTCGAGCAATGTCGAGGTCAAATTTGATTCATCTTTCGTAGTTTTGAAAGGGACCTACCGTCAGAAATTCAAAGGACCATGACTTACGGTTTTCTTTTGTGAAAATCAAAGTATCAAATGAAAACACCAGTTCTTGGTATATTGAATATAAGCACAATTGCTAGGTTCCGGGAGAACTATTTTCTATATGCGTAATGTGGAGATATGCGGTGTTTCATGACGTCATGTTATGACGACAGAGAGAAAATATCAAAGGACTTAAAGTATTGTTTGTTTTTTTACCATCTGGATCTATGGTTTCATTAGAATAGGGATAACCGTTGCGTATTGGAAGATTTGCAGCAGTATATCGGTGGTTTATATGTCGCAAATAATCGTTTAACATGCTCCGCTAACGCGTCGCATGTAAAACTAAATTTGCGACATATAAACCACCGATATACTGCTGCAAATCTTCCAATACGCAACGGTTATCCTCTAAATGTCTCGCTGTGAAAAATGTAATGTCTCGCTGTGAGAATGATGCTTCACTGTAAAAATGTAATGCCTACTAAGATTTGGATTTGGTGCAATTTTGATTACATCCGAATGGATAGATTTTGAGAACCTTTTCAAACGGCTTCGAAATTGATGAGTTGCCGAGTTACTCGACGTCTCATCAGGATCCAAACTGTTTCCAGATGCAGGACAGGTCGCGGATAGCGGGATAAGGGTTAATTCCAAAACGTATACTCTCTAGAACTGATTTACACGGACCCGTTCAAATCTATCACGATTCTTCCATAATATGTACAATGTAAATGCCCTTGACAGTCGAGAATTCCCTGCATGAGAAACGTGTCATGCAAGTAAGAGTAATCATGTCTAACGGAAGTCGTAATATGAACAATATTACGGTTTCAAGATGGAAATGGCAACTATTTCTTTATTGTATTTTTTGTAAGTTTTCTTTCTCTCTTTTTGTGAGCTTTTCATGAGCTAAGTTGGGCTTAAACTATTCGGCAAATGGCAAATGAATCACGCCTAATGTGATAATTCAGTTTATCTCTTTTTGGCGCCAGATAATTGTCGCCTGTTTTATATCTGTTTTGTTGCCAAATTTCCTCGTCTGCAATCTTTGTCGTCTGTTACAATTTTCATTTTTATCGCTCGTCATTATTTTTGTTTGTTTGAAAACAGTCATTGTAACAAACAGATTTGAACCTGACGAGACGCCATGTCCCGAACTTCAAGGGACCATACAAATTACATCGAGATAACAGAGGTTCGAGTCACCCGATTTTTAATCTGAACAATTTTCTCAGGCTCACAGCTTATTGAAGGACGAAACTAATGCTGAAAGCACCAATAGGAGCTTCCACATTACTTTCGCCTCGCATTATGGTATCACACGTGTTTCTAGATATGCGCAGTAATACATTTTATTTTAGAACAATTAGGTATTGTATATTTTGGAAGAACCGAACTTTTTTAATTCGAGTTATACCGAAGTTCGTGTCATCCGAGTCCTAGATATCGAAGTATAACTGTATATTTATAATGTATTTTGTACTACAGTAAAACTTCGATTATTCGAACACTAAAATACGTATTATTATCGATTTTTAAGACAGGTGGCAGCTTAATGCATGGTGAAAGTCATGCAGAAAGCTCCTCTAGGAGCTTTCTGCATGATTTTCACCATGCATTAAGCAGCCACCTGCCTAAAAGGGTCTAAATTCTTCTATACCGAAAATTCGAATAATCGAGGTTTTACTGTATTTTGAATAGTGACGATTAATCCTTTCCCTTAATTCGAGGGCTTGGTGCAAAACTATTCTAACTCCTTCACTTTGTGAAGGAGTTAGAATAGTTTTGCACCAAGCCCTCGTTATGTAAGTGCAGTTTGAAGCAGCTGCAAACAAAGTAGGTGCCGTCTGATCAGGATCCGCTCTGTTTGCTTATGGTGTAATATATATTTAATTCTACAGCTTCTGCCTGAGCCAAACTGCCCTGTGTTCATATGCCATAATAAAAAAAAATCTTACTAATATTCATGACGTCATTATTTCCTAGATGAATATTCAGCAGAGAAAGGGTTAAAAGCTGGAAATGTTAAAATGATTTTCTCTATCATGCCAGTATTTAACACTGTACCTGATAAAAATGCTCCATTGCGTCTTTGCAAACAGAACAGACCAATATCAGACGTGTCATATAGGGTCTGATCTGTTCCATTATGCATTTATATAAACCTGATTCTATCGTTTCTATCGTGACCAAATATATCGTATTCATACGTTATCATAACATTTCAACTAATTAATAGTCATGGTACAATTAATTTTGTAATAAATATGCATGGAGTAATGGGTTCAAATTGTACTGTCAGGCAATTGTTCTTATAATAAAAGGAAGTATATTACCTCATCTTTTCCGTATACCTTGTGTGATTAATTCTTCCATTACACACCTTTGAACAATGAAATCAAGCTAGTAAACGTCCGGACAGACACAATCATAGGAATACGACTCTGGCGTCATTAGAAAAATACGTTTCATGAGATTAGGTTTTGTCATATGGGATTAATGTTCACACTTTTGCACAATGAGCCGACAAATAAATGGAAACCCTAATTTGCCTGTATGATAAGAAAAGGCCGGGAAGATACTCACACACGCACGGACGGACACGACAGTGATGTCATATCGTATACAATAAAACCCCTCTAATGCGACCACTTAAGAAATAACCATATCTGTCTCTATAAGCAGGTGGTTGCTTAATGCAGGTCGAAAGTTATGCTTTCTGCATAACCTTCGTCCTGCATTAAGCTACCACCTGCATCTGCCAACCAGAATTATGCCCCTTTTTGGTGGTCGCATTAGAGGGGTTTTACTGTACATACATGTAACTTACTTAATATACAAACGAATTCCATATCAAGAAAAAAAGAATAAAATATTCCCACAAACTAATTTTTAACCGATCTTATGTACTCGCTGACATTTCTTCAACACTTTTGGGAAATATATATTTTCGTGTCAGGCATTAATGTCTTTAGACAATTTTTATCTCTTTCATCCATAAATATTTAATTGTTTTGTTTTACGTTCTTCTATTATTTTTTACTTATTTTTTCAGAGAAGAGAAGTGTTGGTTATATATTTCACACAAATTGTTTCATTAATAATTCATAATTTCTAACAAAATATGCGTCAGACAATAACGTATCTTTTGAAGGATATCTTTATACCAACATATGTGTGTCAAAATCAAGCCTAAGTACAGACGTTCTGATTAATATATTCCATACAATTATTTTTTATTTTGCTTCGCACTTCATAATAATTGATTATGTTACAAAACAACGACGGAATTAACCTTTTACTTCTTAAATACGCCTTTCTACGCCTTTGCAAACAGAGTAGGCCCAGATCAGACGGCTCCTATTGGAGCCGTCGGATCAGGGTCTGCTCTGTTTGCTGATGATAATAATATTGGTATGATTCTACAGCTTCTGTCATGGCTGAACATTCCTAAATGTATATGTCCATATGCTGTTATAACAATTAATCTACAGTTGAACTTCGATATCTCGAACTTCAAGGGACCATACAAATTAGTTCGAGATAACAGAAGTTCGAGTAATCCGGTTCACAATCTGACAAATATCTTAAGATCACAACCTTGTGTAGGTCGAAAGTAATGCTGAAAGCTCCCGTAGGAGCTCTCAGCATCACATTCGAACTTCATTAAGCTGTTACATGTGTATCTAGATATGTGTAGTGATGTGTTTTAGAACAATTCTGTTAATTGTAAATATTGGAAGGACGGAACTTTTAGTTCGAGTTATCACGAAGTTCGAGGTATCCGAGTTCGAGATACCGAAGTTCAACTGTAATTAATATTCATGATGACATTATTCTTTATATGAATATTCATGAAGTAACGGATTAATGTTATACAGTTAAATCTCGAACTTCAATGGACTATACAAATTAATTCCAGATAACAAAAGTTCGAGTTATCCGATTTCTAATCTGGACAATTTCTCAAGTTCACAGCTTAATGCAGGTCTACAGTAATGCCGAAAGCTCCTGTAGGAGCTTTCAGCATTACTGTAGACCTGCATTAAGCTGTGAAATGTGTTTCTAGATGTACGTAGTGATACATTTTAGAACAAGTCTGTATTGTAAGATTTTGGAACGACCGAACTGTAAGTTCGGGTTACCCCAACGTTCGAGTCATCCGAGTTCGAGATATCGACGTTCAACTGTATTTTGTATTCATCTGTTTTTCTTGCCATTATTTGGCCACAAACCACACACTTGCAAAGACTGCTGGCAGGGCTTAGTAATGTCTTCTTCATAGGCATTGGTCAAGTTCAGGCTTAACCTTTTCTCTTATGTAACCGCATTTTACGCATCTGTAAACAGAGTAGACCCAGATCAGATGGATCATATAGGAGCCGTCTGTTCAGGGTCTGCTCTGTTTGCTTATGGTGTAATATAGATCTGATTCTACAGCTTCTGGCAGAGCCAAAATGTCCTGTGTGCATATGCCATTATAAAAGATGATATAATTAATATTCATGACGTCATTATTTCCTACATGAATATACAGCAGGGAAAGGGTAAAGGGTATCGCAATTTATGTTAGGCAGTACATGGAAACAACTCTGAAGGGACCACTAAAATAGTATGGGTCTTTTCAATTTACGCTATTAACCCTTTCCCTGATGAATATTCATATAGGAAATAATGACGTCATGGATATCAATAAAAATATTTTTATAATGGGTTATGAACACATGATATTTTGGCTCAGGAAGAAACTGTAGAATCATATAATCATGTATTACACCATAAGCAAACAGAGTAGATCCTGATCAGACGGCTCCTATAGGAGCCGTCTGATCTGGGTCTGCTATGTTTGCAGATGCGTCAAAATGCGCTTTTAAAATAAGATAAAGGGGGTTAATATTCATGATAGAAATAACGACTAATGGATATGAAATTAGATTAATTGTTATACGTGTACATGTAGCAGCAAATGGACACGTGAATTGTTGTGAATGGCAGAAATTGTAGAATCATATATTTAAGGGATAACCGTTGCGTATTTGAAGATTTGCAGCAGTATATCGGTGGTTTATATGTCGCAAATTTGACCTCGACATTGCTCGAAATTCCACAATAATTGTGCACACGGACAACGGAATTATTTATTTTTAAATTGTTTGCAATGTGGAACTGGTTGCATATTCGAGATACTTTGGCTGATTGGTGTACTTGATGAGAATGATGATAGGCCAAGTGGACGTGCAAATGGAAATTATCAGGAGCGACAATCTACAGGCATGTTTGCAAAGAGCCCTCGAGTGGTCTAGAGTGGGTGGGGCGAATTCTCATTATGGGACTGTCCTTGAAGAATTGAAGAATACTTCCGCTTCTGATTGTCGGACGAGTCGGCATTATAGCTTCGGACACTTGCTCCATTCTGATGACCGGACTTTTTAATTATTTCCCTGGTTTTGACACCAGCATAGGCCAACAGCTAGTGCATGATTGCGGTCTCTCGGACACAGTGATTTGTGTCTTAAAACTTTTGACGAAACAAGCCTCAGCAGAAATTGTTTTCATCATTTCGTTCAGCACACGCTCACCAACAGGCCTGGATGTGTACATGATTCTTCATAATCGACTGAACGTTTGGGTTACTGAATGAAATGGTTCGATCACGGGTGTAGTTTTATCAGGTATGTTTTCAGAGATTTACAGGACATGTTTCCTGCATGACTCATAAATTGTACTTTTGTCAGAGATCTTAGGTTTTCTATGTATACCACGAAGAGCGAAATTCAAGGTTATGTCAAACCACTTTTCTTTGGAAAGATTTGTGATTGATGGCAGAGAGGAAACCTGATTTTTAGTGTTTTCAGATCATTGTCTGTGATCGGTTGGTAATGTTTAAGTGTTGTCAGGTCTTTCTTAAATAGTTTCAGCATGGATATAAATATCACAGCTACATGGTTATATACCTTAAATCTTATATTTACAGGGTGCAGGTGCCACATACACCTCAAAACAGAAAAGAGAAAGAGAAACGTTTGTTCAAGGACAGTGAATTAGATCAACATGTGAAATAAATGGACTCGGGATCAACTTGTGGGACTTTGCGATAGATATTTGAGTAGAATCGCCAGACTCACATTGACTACAACCATATTTAGTGTGTTGAAAAAAACAAGCAAATTGAAAACATTTGACATTTCATTCAGCCAGTGTCTTCGTTCATTCAGACCCATTCATTCAATTTTACTACGAATGCGCGTATGAATATATCGTAGTAAATTTTCTAGTGACTCGGTTTCCGACAGTATATTCATTTTTCCGACAGTATATCGGTGGTTTATATGCTTCAAATTTTGTCACGTGGACCAATCAGAATGCGTGTTACAAAAATGTTGCATTAGCATATATTATAAGCACACACAGCAAAGGTTGATCAGGAGCCGTCTAATATGGGTCTACTATGTTTGCAAAGGCGTAGAAAGGCGTATTTATCATGCAACGTCACGAAATACAGTCACTTCCTACTAGCATAATATTTTCCACGTCGGCGCTGTATTTTGTGAGGTATAGTGCATGTGTACTGACCCAACTGGGATGCAAGTTTGGTTCAGCCAATAGGAGGAAAACAGATGGACGAAAAAGGCATAATTAAACATAAACATCAAATTTAACACATTTGCTCACCTTTGTCTCAACTATTTGTCCAGATAAAAGGATTAAATCAAGTTTGTTTATGTTGTAAAAGTCGATGACGTCACTGCACGCCCACATGACGTCACGTATATCGCACTTACATGTATTTTCATTCAGGGGACGAAACCGCTTTAGTAATCTTTCTTTCTCTTCATTTTCTCCATTTTTCTGGGTGTTGCATGATAAAAGAATTACTATGCTAGTAGTTTGGAAGTTAAGCTGTATTTTGGCTCGTCAGAAAAGTAGTTAAATGCTCGCCAATGCTCGCATTTAACAACTTTTCCAACTCGCCAAAATACAGCTGAACTTCCAAACTACTAGCATCACTGGTATACATCGTACACCGGATATTGGTCCAAAGTGATTCGGTATATACATGACATTGGAGTAAATAATGCCAGACCAGGTAAGAAAAACGTCTATTACACATTTATCGCAACACATAAATATTAAACCTTCAGTCGTACCGAATCAGAACAAATGTTTGCCTGTCACAGACAAACCTCTTCTGTTACAAACGTCGAATAATCCGTTAATTATGATCGTTTAGTCTGCCCGATCACCGCCAACGTGTGCCGAGTTCGCACAAATTGGCTGAATATATGCATTATATACAGTTAAACTGTAATTGTTTTTTACTTGATCGATTGTAAATAACTACATGTATTGGGACTGACTCCCAGTGTTGGCTAAAATGATGTACAATTTGCAAATTTGATCAGTTTATTGCAGCATCACTGTACCGCGTGTTGAAAAACACATGTACTGTTTCTTGCAGAGGTTGTCTGATTGACTGTACTGTTTCTTGCTTATACTAAATGTCTGTTTCTTTGTATATTTTCATGTCTATCATGGATTACAAATGTGCTTACTGCGCGGATTCATTCCAAACATTCAGAGGGGTAATTGAACACACCACAGAAATCCACCCCAGTAAAGAAATAAAGATTCGTATTGTTGATAAGAACAAAATAAAAACAACAAGTTTTAAAATAATCCCTGATTTATGTCGTGAACAAGGACGGGTTATAACAGTAAATGACTTGGAAAGAAAAATACATATTTCAAGAGAAGGCACGATACCGAAAGACAGTCCACTGAAAAAAATATTGAAAGTAGACGATAGTGTTAAAATAGATGACGAATTAAGCTGTGATTTAGGATGCGAACCACTTCCAGACGAAGGAACAAAAATGACGGTCACAATACATTGCTTGGACAACTTGAGCTCATTCTTCCTGCCGTTGTTGACGCCCTGCAAAGTGCCGGTAGACTTCAAGAGTATTTTGCCTTTAACCGGCTTCTTGCTGAGGGCAGATTTCCCTTAGACAACATTGCATTTTTACTATTTCTGGATGTGGTGCGATGGTATGATTTGGACGAAACCACCACAGCAATGAGATACAACCCTGATGTTAAGTTATTTTGGATAACAGGTTTGAAATTGTTCAAGGGACGTTTTCTGAGGTTTATGGGGGGCCCAAAGAATAAATTTCAAGGGACGGAAAATGAAACCACCCCTGGACGTTATGCACCAGAGACATCAAAAATCAATTTCATTGTACCGGACCGCCGCATGTTGAAAGAGGAAAGTCAGTTTATAAAAACAGGAAGGCCTGGAATATTGAGTGAAATGATAGCAACTGTTGCAAACACGGACAATGAACAATGTTTGACATACAAAGTCTGTGTTGACGGAAAAAAGTTGAATCCATCTTCAAAAGGGGAGATTGACTTATGGGGACACGAGAGTGAACCTACGTTTGAGAAGAAACAAGAGCGCTTAAAAGTTGAACAAGATTTCTTCACTATAGTGATAGAGGAGCAAGTGAGACAGACTAACGTGGGATATGGGTTTTTACAAGAACTATGCATTGACGAAATTCAAAATACAGGAAAACATTGACGAGAGTTTCAGCAGACGACAATTTGTTTCCGCGTTATAGGGGTTAACATTGAAACAAGGTTAGGATCTGTACGCAGTATAGGCTGAAAATCCACGAACACTTTTCATTGAGTTAGATGTAAATCTACATTAAGTGATCATTTTCCAAGATCTTAATTTCTCCAACAACTCTATAGAGCGACCACTTATTTGCTTCGTCTTTTTATGTGGTCACATCAGAGAGTCTTCTATGGTATGAAACATTCAAATTTAACAACCTAGAGTTCGTATCGGGACACGCTATCCTAATAATCCTACTATGGGGTTAAAAGTATAAAAGAACTATTTTGATTGAGTTTGTAACAATATGAAGAAATAATGTTGAACATCCATTTTAACTACAACAACAACCGACGAAACGGTCTCTTTATAGTCTTTTTAGACTAGCTTTCTTCGGATTTGCGGATTGTATTTTCAAGATGCAGTACAGTATAAATACAAGATGCTGTACAGTAAACAATCACCTGCTTTCAAGACGCGGTACAGTGAATGTTGAATGAAATGGTCAATTTTGCAAAATGTGCAACTGTTTCGCTAACACTTGGAGAAAATCTTAATACATAGAGTTACTTACTATCTGTAGAGGAGAAAAAAATAAACTTTTAACTGTAGATAATGCACATATTCGGCTAATTTGTGCAATCTCCGTACGCCTTGGCAGTGATCGAGCAGACTGAACGATCATAATTCACGGACCAAACGACGTTTGCAACAGAAGAGGCTTCTCTGTGACAGGCAGAATTTTGTTCTGATTCGGTACGACTAAAGGTTTAATATTTATGTGTTGCGATAAATGTGCAATAGACGTATTTCTTACCTGGCCTGGCATTATTTACTCCAATGTCATGTATATACCGAATCAATTTGGACCAATATCCGGTGTACGATGTATACCAGTGAGCATAGTAATTCTTATTTATTGAGGTAAAGGGTTAAGCCAGGGAGAAGCTCAATGCAGAAAGGTCTTACATGAGTTTCCTGCAATTACGTGCACCCATAATTAAGTTTCCACCTGTTTTTAAATACACCACAGTATCTATTTCTCTATCTCTCAATACTGCCATCTCATCCTGTTTAGATGTTTCTGCTAGGGCCATGTTTAACCATGGCCAAATCCTTATACAATCTAATCTAGGTCTACTCTGTATATAAAGTTGTGAAAAACCGTTTGTATGAGGCAAAGTGTTATCCCATCCCCGCATACTGACGCCCCTTTGACGCCTCTGTAAGTCATTTGTTGAAACCATTGTGATAAATAGAGCATTTGCTCCTATAGGAGCAAATGCTCTATTTATCACAATTGTTTCAAATTACAAAATTCTAAAAAAACATATTTTCTCTAGTTAATGATTTATTCAAAGAGGTTGGATCTAAAATAGCCTATAAGGGAAAGGGTTAAGGGATAGAATCACGTCAACTTCTACCAAATGACTTCTACTTCTATCAATTTATTTAACCCTTTCCCTGATGGAGGGAGATACATTGTCATGCTGTAAAATTGCAAACAGAGTAGATCCAGATCAGACGGCTAGTGTACGAAGCTACCGATCAGAGTCAGGTATATTTACTAATAAAATCATACATATATACAGGCGAACTTCGATATATCGAAATTGAAGGGACCATGCAAACTACTTCGAGATAACGGCTGTTCGAGTTATCCGATTTCTAATCTGAACAATTTCTGAAGTCCACAGCTTAGTGCAGGTCTAAAGTAATCCTAAAAGCTCCTGTAGGAGCTTTCAGCATTACTTTCGACATGTGTTAAGCTGTCACATTTGTTTCTAGATATGTGTAGTGCTACATTTTACATCTATTCTGCAATGTAAATTGTGGTAGGACCGATGTTCGAGATATCAAAATTCAATTGTATAAAAAAATATCTGTAATATATCTGGTTGTAAATGCTTGCTTAGCCTATTATGAACTTGGAAGCACCGTCGTCTTCGATGTTTAACAGATTTAAGCCTCACTGTGAAAATATAAAATTTGCTCATATTTTAATACAGTAGAACCTCTCTAAACAGGACGCTAAATTCAGTATAAATATCGGTCTTGGAGCCAGGTGGCAGCTTAATGCAGGGTGAAAGTGATACAGAAAGCTCCTAGGAGCTTTCTGTATGACTTTCACCCTGCATTAAGCAGTCACCTGCCTTAAAGTATCTAAATTTTTCTCTACTAGAATTTCGGTTTTAGAGAGGTTTAACTGTATTGTGCAATTTAGCTACTTTTGAATAAAAGGATAGTTAAAGGTTTGTTAAATCTCAGGCATTCCTATTTTATTGTCATTGACGTTTATTTCATATTGGCAATAATGACTCTAATATTTAACATTCCACCAGGGAATACGTTCCGTGTTGTCCTTGAAGGTCGAACCGCTAGAAACGGTCACAGCTGCTAGAGTGTAGGATGATGACTCGAAACATTATATTTAACCCATTCCCTCATATTAACGACTCTGTAAAAGTCACTCTGTGAAACCATTGTGACAAATAGAGCATTTGCTCCTATAGGAGCAAACGCTCTATTTATAACAATGGTTTCAAACTACAAAATTCTAAAATATTCATTTTCTTTAGTTAATGCTCCTTTTCGGTAGATAATAATGGGTTAACAGGGTTGCCGCAAACCGAAGAAATCAAACTTCCCTGACATTTCCCTGACATCATTTCAAATGTCCCCGACATGTTACATTGTGATAGTTGGTCTTTCTGTCATAATGTATGTAGCATCTTTATTGAAGTTTAAACTATACGGCCCTGAATCTCATTTTTTACCAACATTCCTGACATTTGCCTAGATTTTCAAATTTCCTTGACATTTCTCAAAAGTCCCTGACAATTCCCTGGCCTTGAGCAAATGGAAACATTTATCGAGACTTGATGAAGATTGATTAACATTTTATTGAACTATAGTATGGCTTAGACGTTACCCAAGATAACAGGTGCTAAATGTTAAGGTCATTTTTCAGAGAGTTATGTGGCCAGTTATGCTGTACAATGGATGGTGAAGTCATTACCACTTTGAACTTTCTCTTGATTCCAATATCATCATGAACTCAATTTAATGAAACAATCGGTGGGTAGTTCAATAAACTTTCAATTTCCCTGACTTTTCTCTGATGCGTGGCAACCCTATGTAAAAAATATAGGAGCATCATGTTTGCGAGGTCAATATAATGTGCAATTAACCCTTTATTCCATGAATATTCATGTAAGAAATAACGACACGATGAATATTAGATTACATTAACTGTTATAATAATAGCACATGGGCAAATGAAGTGAAGTTTTGGCATTGTAGAAACTATAACATCAGATCTATATTATTCCATAAACAAACAGAGCAGACCCTAACCAGACGGTTTCTATGGGAGAGGACTAATCTGGGTCTACTCTGTCTACAAAGGCGTAGTAGGCGAATCTGTGACTATCGTTGCAAACAGTTTAGATCCAGATGAGACGCCGTATAATTTAAAGAAAGTATACTCTGAAATTTAAAGCCGGCTTAACTCATTCTCTCCTAGGCTATTTTTAGACCCAACCTCTTTGAATAAATCTACCGAAAAGGAGCATTAACTGGAGAAAAGGAAATGTTTAGAATTGTGTAGTTCTGAAACCATTGTGATAAATAGAGCATTTGCTCCTCAGGAGCAAATGCTCTATTTATTACAATGGTTTCAAAATGTGAATTTTATAGAGGCGCAAAAATGCGTCACTAGGGGGTAACGTGTTAAATTATTTGCAGATGATAATATTATTTTGCGCCATAAGAGTTCATACGAATCTGATATTATTAACACTTTACTCTATAAATACGCCTTTCTACATCTTTGCAACAGAGTAGACCTAGTTCAGACGACTCCTATAGGAGTCGTCTTATCAGGGTCTGCACTGTTTTCTTATTATATAATATATATATTATAAATTCTGTCACGGGCACAACATTCCTGTAGCCATGTGCTATTGTTAAAATTAATTTTATGAATATGCATGATGTCATTATTTCTTACATGAATATGCATAAGATATCACCTTATGCGAAACACTGTACCGTTTCAGATGAAAGAAACCAAAGAACAGTTTTGTAATTTATCATTTCAACACTGCAATACTTCAATAAGTGACGAATACTTTCTATCTAAATTATAACCACGCATTAAGCTGAACAATTCCAATGTACTCCCGTGTGTCCTAAATCAAATAAAACATGCCTGCGAGCCTAAACGTCGGTTCTGTATCCCTCTAAATGAAATAACACATACACGAAGTAAACCTTTAGGAACTTAATTTGGAAATATAACGCCGTTTGCATCAATTGTAACCCTTATTATGCTAAGCGCGACCTAATTCGCATTTGCAAACAGCTTGGATCCAGACGAGGCGCCGAGTAACTCGGCGTCTCATCAGGATCCAATCTGTTTGACACATGGTCAACAGTTCATCAAACGTTATTACGAATCAGAATTAAATAAATTAAAACAAAAAGCAACAAGTCAGAGTTTTGTACGATATATTGTTTTAAATATGAACTAAGGGTTAAACTATTTCTGGGTTCGCCTTTGTCATTGCTTTTGATGTAATATTGATCTAATTCTACATGTTCTGCCAATGGCAAAATGTTATGCGTTCAAATGCCGTTATTACAAATGCCGTTATTACAAATGCCGTTATTACAAATGCCGTTATTACTGCAATTTACCAGCGGTCAAGATAAGATGCGTAAATAAAAAAATCATTTTCAACAAGACCATATATTTCTCCATCAATCCCTATGTTATGTTTCATCTAGATCCAAACTGTTTGCGAATATGAGACAGGTCGCAGATAACGAGAGAATAGTAAAGTGTAAAAACATACATGTATCCTATGTTATACAGCAGAAGGTCATGTCTTAACACTTTTCCTGTTCAATATGTATACCAAAATTCAATACCTACTTAATATTCATGGACAATATAGTTATAAATGAAATATATGAAGGTTGAACATTTTATCCATTTCGAAAGTAAAGACAAAAATATTTCAGATTCCATTAGCAAACAGAGCAGACCCTGATCAGATGGCTCTGTGACGCCGAATAGGTTTGTCGCCGCATAGACGTTTCGTCTAGGCGGTGATATTTAACGCATAGCCAGGACGGTTTCGTCTATGCGGGGACGCGCAATGCATACACATGTCGTCCTGTCTATGCGGTACAAGTGTGCATTTTTGCCGCATAGACAGGTCTAACTTAAAATATTCATCATACATGTACATTTAAACAACGGAGAATATAATAACTCCAATAATGATAATGATGATGATGATGATGATGATGATGATAATGATGATGATGATAACTATCATCATCATGACGACGACGGCGGCGGGGGCGGTGGTGGCGGTAGTGGTACGTGTAGTTGTGTTGTGTTGTTGTGCTGTCTTCGGCGGCGTTTTAATGGCCCCCTCCCTCTTTAGGGGTGAGATTGTCTCTTGTCCGTCCGTTCGTCCGGATGTCCCCAACTGTTATGCGTGCGTAACTGCTTTACTATTTGAGAATTAGTACACGAATGTTTGTTGAAATGCAAAGTTGTGAACCTGTGTTCTAACAGAGTTATAGCCATTGACTAAGTCAAAATGGAGATCTTCTACTCAATATTATCTTATATAGTATGATAGTATTGCTACAGTGACTCCTCAACAACCTAACATATAGTGACTAAACCTTAGACTTATGTTCATTTGAATTCGAAAATGTTTACCTTGGTTTTTGTTTTCATAGCTCTCCATTATAGACAGCATAACTAGCCATTGACTTTGTCTTAATTGATTGTGCACATACCGTACAATATTGTAGCGAGTATATAACAACATTACTAATTAACCCATTACCTCATAGGCTAATTTTAGATACAACCTATTTGAATAAATCTACCAAAAAGGAGCATTAACTAGAGAAATGGATTTTTTTAGAATTGTGTAGTTTGAAACCATTGTGATAATTAAAGCATTTGCTCCTATAGAGTCGTCAAAAACCGTCAATATGAGATAATGGTTTAGGACAGAGGCGTCAAACTTTACATAAATATTCACTTGCATGTGAAGCTTTGTACATTAGTTTGTTTTTCTTTTTAATCACATCATTTAAATCAGGAGCTTGCCTCAGGCAATGGGGTTTGTTAAAAGTTACGCAGTGCTTCATAAATACTTGACCTGTTGTAGCAAAACATTACAGAAATTTGTTAAGCCGTTTTAGAAAAAATAGCAACCAGAATCATCAAGCACAATAATTGTTGTTGAAAAATAAACAAAGTAATTATTAAGTGCGCCATTCACTTTTTTGCGCAATTATTTTCAACATCCAGCGAGCAGTTTCTTGAAAACAATAAAATTCGATTGAAAAGTCAATTGCTTCTATGAACTTTCAATTTGTTTGGGCCATGTGTTTAAAGTAAAGAATATTGTGTCTAAAGACATACAAGCGGACGAACGGACAGAAGGAGAGAATGACAGTCCGACTGCGACACCCCCATTAACTTGTACGGTGGTATAGTAACACACTCGCTAGATTGTATGTACATGTATCTGGTATAGTCTATGCGACACAAGTGTGAATTTTTGCCGCATAGACGGTGCCCTGTAAAATGCGTTGCAAATCACCGCATAGACGTAACCGGTCACGTCAATGCGGCGACACGCCTATGCGGCATCACACGGCTCCTATAGGGTCCGTCTGATCTGGATCTACTATGGATGCAATTGCGTGGAAACACGCTTACATGAAGGCAAGGGTTAAGCGGCCATTCATTTATTGAACATAGACGTCTTTAAAATCGAGTGGTTGCTTAATGCAGGGCAAACCTAATGCTCCTATAAGAAATTGTGATAGCTAAAGCGGAGAACCATTAACCGAAATTTATAGAATGTTTGCTTTAGTCTGCGTTCATTAGTCTGGGTTCATTCGCAAGCATCTGATGAGTTTACTGAAAATTAATCAGTCACTTACCGATGAACACAGACTAAGAATCCGAATTGTTATTAACTATTTCGCTGGCAATGTCCCTTCTGTGATTATATATATATATATGCAAACAGTATGGATCCAGATGAGACGCCGAGTAACTCGGCGTCTCATCAGGATCCAAACTGTTTCTTATTGTGACAATGGTTTGTGAAAAAAAGAATAATAAATTAAATTGTTGCAGACGGCAAAGTTTGCAGACGATAAAATTTGGCAGCAAAAGCGTTACACAAGAGCACAAGAGGGCACTGTTTGCTCTTCCTAAACGTAATAGCGTGTATAATGTCATACGTCATTGTCTATTGACGTCATTCATATTTACCCTGTTGATTGGTTTAGTTCCTTCACAAACAAAACAATACATAAAGCGATAACGTCAATTGTATTCGGACAATAATGCTTGAATAGTTTTACGCTATATTAGGAGAGATAATATCGAGGGCTTGGTGCAAAACTATTCTAACTCCTTCACAAAGTGAAGGAGTTAGAATAGTTTTGCACCAAGCCCTCGATATGAACATAGACGAAATGACATGTTATGTTCGTGAATAGTATAATAAATGCATTATTTGCGCCAGTTGCCCTTATCAATTTGAAGTACAGTTTGTTGCTTCTATCGTAAAAACGTTCAGACTTAACTGACCCTACCTCTTAACCCTTTCCATGTTCTATGTTTATTCCTAATTTCAATACTTATTGAATATTCATTTATCACATAATCTACCATGCGGGAGTGCCGTAACAGAGTGCCGTATTTCGCAGAATTGCACTAGTGCATTTTGTATACAAATTAGCAAGTTAGCCAATCGTAGTGCTCATTTAAAAAGCGTTAGCCAATCATAGCACTCCATGCGCGTCGTCCGTTGTATTACTACGCTGTTTGTAAAACAATGGCAGAAATAACCGCCAGCTAGTCCGGTTTATTTTCCATGGCATTTTAAGGATTATGTGATAAAAAGAATCTTACATTCGTGTTCATTATACATTGTTTTTATGAAACTCGTTTACTGTAATGAATATGACACTCGCTAAAGCTCGTGTCATATTATTAAAGTAAACTCATTTCATAAAAACAATGTGTAATGAACACTCATGTAAGATCCTCTATGGACAAAATAGTTATAATGAAATGCGGAACACTGTACACATTTTATACAGTAAAGAAATAGAACGATCAAATTTCCTAAGCAAACAGAGCAGACCCTGGTCTGAATCTACTCTATATGTAAATGCATGAAAATGCGATTAAATGAGGGAAAGGGTTAAGATATAAACGCTGTTTATTTTGCTGAATATGTTTGTAACAAGCTAATATGCTTCTACATGTTGTATTATAGTGTTTAGTATATAATAGGTAATGGTTTAGGACAGAGGCGTCAAACTTTACATAAATATTCACTTGCATGTGAAGCTTTGTACCTTAGGTTTTTTCTTTTTAATCACATCATTTAAATCAGGAGCTTGCCTCAGGCAATGGGGTTTGTTAAAAGTTACGCAGTGCTTCATAAATACTTGACCTGTTGTAGCAAAACATTACAGAAATTTGTTAAGCCGTTTTAGAAAAAATAGCAAACAGAATCATCAAGCACAATACTTGTTGTTGAAAAATAAACAAAGTAATTATTAAGTGCGCCATTCACTTTTTTGCGCAATTATTTTCAACATCCAGCGAGCAGTTTCTTGAAAAAAGAATAAAATTCGATTGAAAAGTCAATCGCTTCTATGAACTTTCAATTTGTTTGGGCCATGTGTTTAAAGTAAAGAATATTGTGTCTAAAGACATACAAGCGGACGAACGGACAGATGAAGAGAATGACAGTCCGACTGCGACACCCCCATTAACTTGTACGGTGGTATAGTAACACACTCGCTAGATTGTATGTATCTGGTATAGTCTATGCGACACAAGTGTGAATTTTTGCCGCATAGACGGTGCCCTGTAAAATGCGTTGCAAATCACCGCATAGACGTAACCGGTCACGTCAATGCGGCGACACGCCTATGCGGCGTCACACGGCTCCTATAGGATCCGTCTGATCTGGATCTACTATGGATGCAATTGCGTGGAAACACGCTTACATGAAGGCAAGGGTTAAGCGGCCATTCATTTATTGAACATAGACGTCTTTAAAATCGAGTGGTTGCTTAATGCAGGGCAAACCTTATGTTCCTATAAGAAATTGTGATAGCTAAAGCGGAGAACCATGAACCGAAATTTATAGAATGTTTGCTTTAGTCTGCGTTCATTAGTCTGGGTTCATTCGCAAGCATCTGATGAGTTTACTGAAAATTAATCAGTCACTTACCGATGAACACAGACTAAGAATCCGAATTGTTATTAACTATTTCGCTGGCAATGTCCCTTCTGTGATTATCTATATATATGCAAACAGTCTGGATTCAGATGAGACGCCGAGTAACTCGGCGTCTCATCAGGATCCAAACTGTTTCTTATTGTGACAATGTTTTGTGAAAAAAAGAATAATAAATTAAATTATTGCAGACGGCAAAGTTTGCAGACGATAAAATTTGGCATTAAAAGCGTTACACAAGAGCACAGGAGGACACTGTTTGCTCTTCCTAAGCGTAATAGCGTGTATAATGTCATACGTCATTGTCTATTGACGTCATTCATATTTACCATGTTGATTGGTTTAGTTCCTTCACAAACAAAACAATACATAAAGCGATAACGTTAATTGTATTCGGACAATAATGCTTGAATAGTTTTACGCTATATTTGGAGAGATAATATGAACATAGACTAAATGACATGAACTATGTTCGTGAATAGTATAATAAATGCATTATTTGCGCCAGTTGCCATTATCAATTTGAAGTACAGTTTGTTGCTTCTATCGTAAAAACGTTCAGACTTAACTTACCCTGCCCCTTAACCCTTTCCATGGTCTATGTTTGTTCCTAATTTCAATTAAGAAATGAATGACGTGCTTCCGGTGTTCATGAGGTTATGCAACGCATAGCTTTACGAGCAAAGTTAGTGAAGCCCGAAGGGCTTCACGTTAATCTTTGCTCGTAAAGCTATGCGTTGCATAACCCATGAACACCGGGAGCACGTCATTTATTTCTTATATTTATATTCCATTGTATTTCTTATATTTAAGAAATGAATGACGTGCTTCCGGTGTTCATGAGGTTATGCAACTTTCTTTTTAGAATAAGGTTATATAAGGACGTTGCAGGGCGAATGTAAATATTACATATTGAATATTCATGGACAAAATAGTTGTAATGAAATACGAAAGGTGGAGCACTGTACACATTTTATACAGTAAAGAAATACATGTAGAACGATCAAATTTCCTAAGCAAACAGAGCAGACCCTGGTCTAAATCTACTATATATGTAAATGCGTGAAATGCGATTAAATGAGTGAAAGGGTTAAGATATAAACGCTGTTTATTTTGCTGAATATGTTTGTAACAAGCTAATATGCTTCTACATATTGTATTATAGTGTTTAGTATATTTAAACGATCTGTATGTGCAAGATACTTTACCCTTTCAATGTTGGATATTCATATCGAAAATAATGATATTACATGCTTATAAAACTTCTTAGTTGAGTTCGTTCTCAAGCTTTTGATTGGTCAGATTTGAGTTCTCAAGCGTTTGATTGGTCAGATTTGAGCCTTTGGCTCAAATCTGACCAATCAAAACTTGAGGAACGAACTCAGGCTTAACTAAAAGTTTTATAAGCATGGATACAGATATATTGTAATTTCATAAGCAAACAGAGCGGTACTTGACGGAACAGTCTGGTCTGGGTTTACTAAAAGTACAAAAATGAGTCATGCAGGAAACACCACATACAGAACAAACACTCGCCCGAACAGCAACACAAGGAAACAGCAAATGTACATAACTAGAAAAAACAACAAGAGACGCACAAAGACAAAACAAACATACAATAGGAGGAAGATGGAAGTACCGCCTTGGAACGGTCAGTGACAAAAGTCACTGGGGTGTTAAACCGGTTTATGGGCGCCCAACCTCACTCTTATTCCATCCCCACCCTAAAAGACAAACAGTGTAAATAAACGTATCCCCTCTCCGACTAATCTACAACAACCGCGACGGCAAATACAATGGTAAAGTGCATGTATAACGAAAAAACATTTAATTGAACATACTGTATCCACCTATCGCTAGTGTACTCAATGATTGAGCTGCAAACAGAGTAGCTGTAGAAAAGTAATAAAGGGTACGACAAAAATGAAATAGTACAGATATCCGACGTTCTCCTTCCATTTCTGGATTTAAGAGGTCGCCTTCATAGAGTACTAAACCTTTCTTGTCGGCGTACATGCAAAGAGACCAGCTTGATTGCCAACTGTAAAAGGGTTCACAACCAAACATGCAGGATCATATCCCTTTTTAATGAATTGTTTAACACATTTGATGAACAAAGTGAGAAAATTGGTATATCCAATAATTTTACGAAGTTTATAAATCACATCACCATAAAATTCAGGATGTGAAATACCGTGTCGCAGAAGCACCTTGAGATTACATTGGTACTTGCCAATAAGCGATAGATTTCGATAGTAAAATTTAGAGAAAGTTTTTCTTAGTTTATGGTATCTACAGTGGTAAATACGCTATTCCTACCCACTTAACGCGTTTCTTACGCGTTACCTAACCGTTCGTTACCCGTTTCTTAGCCGTTTCGTTAAACGGGTTTCTAACCGTTTGTTTACGCGTATCTTAACGCGTTTCCTAAACGTTTAAGAGCCCGGATGAAAGGGGAGTAATCATGGACGAAAGGGGGGGGGGGTAATCCTTGATATGGCCTTTCTTGAATTGGGGAGACATTCTCATTTACCTGTTAGACACTCCTGATATGTAAAATTAAGATTTCAAAAACATAGTGACAGTAACAAACAGTTTTGATCCCGATGAGATGCCGAGTTACCCCGCGTCTCATCTGGGTCCAAAACCTTTTGCGTCTCATCTGGATCCAAACTGTTTGCAAAGGTAATCACAGATCCTACACTGGCGGCGAAAGGGTTAACAGTATTTAAACTTTTAATTCTCGTTTCATTTCCATAAGATCTAGCTAGATCTAGATCTATATTAAAATAAAGATCTACATTCTCATTGCGTTCATCTATATGTTGTAAAATATCTTTTTTGCTACTGTACGTACAGTACCGTATAAGATATAGTAGAAGTATTTTACAATAGATCTAGATCATATCAATCTAAACTATCTTTAAAACTAGAATTTATATTAATCTTAATTGGTCTAAACGTTTGGATT
The DNA here is from genome assembly GCA_963576725.1 of Azorinus chamasolen. Lineage (NCBI taxonomy): Eukaryota > Metazoa > Mollusca > Bivalvia > Cardiida > Solecurtidae > Azorinus > Azorinus chamasolen. The sequence goes on along the minus strand of OY755253.1, from coordinate 62,080,759 downwards.
TAACTTTGTGCTGAGCCATAGATCTACAATTATACAAAACATAGTTTCCTTGTATTTGGAGAAGCTAAAAAACATACTTTCAGATTATTGGACACATTATTTGGTATTTCTGTTACGTAATAGTTCGCAACTTTGTTGATAAGAAAGCAGTGGCGTGATCACTGTCAAGACCATTGTCCCCTGCTGAGAAAATAGCTAGGGGATTTACTGACCATCTGCCAGCTTTGATCGTATACTTAGGCTGGGTAAATAATAAAGTCTTCAACTAAGACAATTTATTTTCATGCATTCATAACAATTATAGAGTAAGTATTTTTTAAATATTCGAATGCGGGGAATAAAAGTACTGACATTTGAAAGCAGTGTAAACACAGACAATATAGCTACAACATCAGTGTGTTGATCAGGGTCTTCACTAGTATTTGCATAGACCTAATTAAAAATTATCTAGCAAATAGAAGCCTGGTAATAGTGAATGGAATATACAGTTAAACAATGATGGACCATTCCACTTTTAAATTTCGGCATACAAAGGTTTAATCTTCACAAAGTAACAAAATGATAAGAACGTTTTCATAGTTATATGTGAGCATGAAATATGCTTATTTGTTTAAAACGCTTTAGATCTACCTCATAATGATGAAAACTCCTTTGAAAACGTAATAGGTTCAGATCAGATTGCTCGCGTGGAAGCCGTTTGATCTTGGGTCTGCATTATTTGCTTATTCCATTACATACACATGGATATAACACTCCAACGCCTTTGCAAACAGAGTAAACCTAGACATGAAGGCTCATGTAGGGGCCGTCGGATCAGGGCCCACTCTGCTTATGAAATTTTAAATTAATAGAGTTGACTATATTTTCTACAAATATCAAAAAGGCGTGTGCACTTATACCGTTGTTAAATTCAGCAAGATCTAATAAATACTCATGATGTCATTTTTTCTGACAGAAATATTCAAATGGGAAAGGGTTAAGAAATAGAATAGATCTGAATTATTTTGGTAGGTTTCTTCATTCAAGATCCAAAATTTGGTGGTTTACTTTGTGACAGTTTTTTTTATCTAAAATGTAGAAACCTACTCAAAAAGGACTAACTCTTCAATCCATTTGTTTGATATACAGTGGATATCTGATATTATAGCTTTGTACAAACATATCGTTAACTAAATGAGCAAATCGTCGACACTATCCGGGATTGAACCACTAAACGTTCGTTGAGTGACGAATCGATTCTTATTTTGGCTAACCCGTTTCATTCGGACTTTTTTGAAAACGGCTATCATCGATAAGATCCGAAATCTCCGCATGAAACGGAAAATTTATGCACCTACCGCAACTTCTTTGGTATAATCGTTTCTTTACGCGTTTAACGCGTGTAAACCGTTTATCGCGTAACCGTTCGTTAACCGTTCGTTAACCGTTCACTACCCGTTTCTTACGCGTAGAAAAACGGGTAAATGGGTAGGAATAGCGTATTTACCACTGTATATCCTTGCTTAAGCAGCTTTTCAGTTAAAATGAGATTTGCAATGCATTAAAAGGGATAGTTTATGTGAGCATCTTATGTTTCAGAAATATTTTTGAGTTTTATTCTTTTTTATTTATTCAGAAAGCTTAATGATTTTATATCCGTGTTTATTCATGCATTTGGATTTACACGTACATGTTCGCTGGACCTCGTTGTCAATATACTTGAAAATAAAAAATAGAACGGGCGCCATGTAGGAGATACTACACGAAAGTCCGCAACGACACCAGAAGCTCAAAAGAAGTGCGCGTGCGCATATACATACACGCATGCATGCACGCATCATATCTGTTTGCTTATGAAACAATAAAGATACGATCCTGCAGTTTCTTTCATTGAAAGTCATACAGAAGGCTCCCTAAGGCAGTCACCGACATATATTAACTAGAATACAAGGGAGGTTACATAATGTATGTGATAAAAAAAATATTCCAAACTTATAAGATTTTCTTTCTGTTGACATTTCCTTACACTGTATCCAAACCTGTAGCCTGCTGAGCAATGAGCAAATATTTCGTTAATAAAGTGTCGTCAAAATATGACGTCACAACAGACAATGGCATTCTTCCATTTCGTTTCAAAGACTTAAGCTGGGTGTCAAACGCTTTGGATTCTGATGAGATATCGCATTACACATCGTCTTATCTGAATCAAAACTGTTTTGAAGATAAGATCACTGATGATCTGTCACTCTCTCTCTGCCTCTCTCTGCCTCTCTCCGCGTGTAACTCTCTGTCTCTTTATCTGTCTCTCCCTGTCTCTGTCTGTCTCTGTCTGTCTCTGTCTCTGTCCGTCTATGCTTTGTCTCTCTCGCTCTGGCTCACTGTCTCTCTCTGTGTGTGTCTCACTCCGTCTCAGTCTCTCTCGTTCTGTCTCTCTGTCTATCTCAGGCTCTGTTCTTCGGTGTTGCTGTCTCTCTCTCTCTCTGTGTCTCTCTGTGTCTCTCTCTGTATCTCTGTATATCTCTCTCTCTATCTCTCTCTTTCTCTTTCTCTCTCTCTCTTTGTGATTATTATTTTTGAGATTAAGATCCTATTTTCGCCGCATTACTTTACGTCCTAGACGATTTTTTTCTCTACAGTAGAATATGTCTGAAAGGGACGCCCCTACACTCGACGCGTTTCAAAAGTACCTTAGATATACAAAACGCATTTGTTTATATGCCGAAAAGAAGTATATCGCAAGATAACCTATCGAATAAACGTTGAAAATGACAAAACACCCATGTGTTTGATACCGTCGATCCCGATTTTATTCCTCGATGTTTCAGTCTTATTCGGGTTCGGTTTTAGTTTCGTATCTGTTCGCGCTATTCGCATCTCTCCGACCACCTCCGAGACGGGCTGTTACGTATATAGAAAGGAGGAATCGGGTGATCATCGGCAAAACGCGGAAAATTTGAATGGAAAGGGCCGATCATATTTTGTTGTAGAACAAAAATTATAAGTAAAGATGAAATCGAGTTGTTTTTTTTATCACAGTGGCATTTTTCGATATAATTGATAATCTTCATAATAATGATTGAGCATAGCATAACAAATACCAAGTTTAATGATATTATGGAAAGTATGCGTTTATTGTAGGTACTTCCTCTTAAAGCGGCCATCAAAAAGAGGTCTAATTATGGGTCTGTAAGGCAGTTTGTAGTTTAATGCAGGCCATACGTAATGGAAAAAGCTCATATAGGAGCCTTTGTCATTAAAATTGCAATCCTTTTTAAGACTCCTGTGTTAAAAAAATGAATGACCGCTTAAGACAGGGTAAACTGTACATAAATCCTAGTCAATACACTAGGCAGCTGAGAATTCCCCTTGTGAGACACAGTTGTCATGGGCCCGCATACTTAAACATTATATTCATTCTAATATCAGACAGAAATCTAATTATGTTTCTTTGCTGAATGAATCTGAACACGTATTCACTAGGGTAGAAAACAAAGATGGTATTTTTTCATCTTGTTGAACTAGTTCAGCACTAACATGTCCACCAAAGTAGTTCTTGGACCCAGACAAGGAATTCCCCTGGTAATCTATAAGACACTGCGCGATACTTATGAGCTGTTTAAAAGAAAGTAGGTCAGCATAACTATATCATTTTAACCTACTTTTAAAATCTTTAACCACGCATAAAGCCATCTCTATGTAGTTAAACCTTTACGGTATAGATGCCCCGCGAGTCGTCTGATCAGGGTCTGCTCTATTTGCTTATATGTTATCTATATAATTGTACAGCTGCCGTCAGAGCTAATTGACGTTAGCTTCCAATCGCAATATTCACTTAAGCATAGCTTTACTATATACGTGATGCTTAGAAAATACTCGTAAGAGGAAACGACTTTTTAAATCTTCGAAATATTCCCGTCGCGACAATTGCTTTTAGCCCTTTCCTCCAAAAATATGTCTTGCTACGCCTCTGTAAAACGGCCATCAAAAAGAGGTCTAATTATTGCTCTTTAAGGCACGTGGTAGCTTAATGCAGATCAAACGTAATGCAGAAAGCTACTGCACTAGATTTCTGAATTACGTTTGCAATGCATTCAGCACCCAACTGTTTTGAAGACTCTTATGTTCAATAAATGAATGAGCGCTTAGGACAGGTTGAACTGTATATGGATCAGAGTCAACATTATGACCTTTAAGCAATTTCCTTCTACCGACGTCTTTTGGCGCCTCTGTAATAGTCATTTTTAAAAAGGAAGTACCTACAATTAGTGCTCCTTGCTGCATTATCGTCCATGCACATTTCAATGGATAACTTTTAACCATTTCGCTCATATTGACGCCTTTTGACGCCCCTGTAAAAATTGCTTTATTAAACCATTGTGATAAATAGAGCATTTGCTCCTATGGAGCAAATTCTGTATTTATCTCAATGGTTTCAAAACTACACAATTCTAAACGGTTCCTTTTCTCTAGTAAATGCTCCTTTTCGGTATTTATTTTCCTTGTCTGTAGTAAATGCTCCTTTTCGTTAGATTTATTCCAAGAGGTTGTGTCTTAAAATAGCCTGTGAGGGAATGGGTTAAATTTCTCGATTCTTTACGCATTTGATGGTTTTATCTGCCGTGAAATAATGTAGAGATATACTCCAAAATCCACGTCGAGCTATCTAGCAAAACTAAATTTTCCCGTGGGAGCATGATCCCCGGACTCCTCTAGCCAATGTGCGTATGCTACTTGCTGTATAATTGTCCATGCACCTTTCATTGGATATCTTATAACCATGCCCCTCATAGTGACGCCTTTTGACGCCACTGTAAAAGTCACTAAATATGAAACCATTGTGATAAATAGAGCATTTGCTCCTATGGAGCAAATGCTCTATTTATCACAATGGTTTCAAAGCTACACAATTCGAAAGTTATCCTTTTCTCTAGTAAATGCTCCTTTTCGGTAGATTTATTCAAAGAGGTTGGATCCTAAAATTAGCCCATGAGGTTATCGTTTTACCTTTGCCTGATGGATATGTATGTAAGAAATAATGACGTCATGAATATTTATTGGCTTCAGTCTTCATAATGGTATATGAATGGGAAAGGATTTGGATATCTTGGAAACAATACATGCAGCTATACAGCTCTATATAATCCCATAAGCAACAGAAGCTGTCTGATCTGGATCTACTCTGTGTACAAATGCGTTAACCGGCGTTCATGTCAGCTAAAGGATTAATCAGACAGTCGTCAAATTGTTTTTTGTGCCAGACGAATTGTTTTTCGGTACAAAGGGCAAGCAATTCCGTTAGATAGTAAACTGTAAGTGGCATGGTGCGTATTCTCAATGTGAATGCCCCTATGATAAATTGCCTGTCTACAAACGCATATTATTCCAAGCACCGGTAATGATTTTCCTCTTGACAAGGACAAATCAGTCATTACTGACAGATACGTATCATTAGTAATAATGCCTATTGCATAAGATATTTGAAGAGTGAATTTGAATGCATTAGATTTTTCATGCGAGAAGAACATTTTCAGACTGGGAAGTTTCAAGTGATTTTAATGATAAGTAAAATGTAAGACGTTGAATAGGCGCGTGCGCTTCTTGTTGGCTTCTTGGGTTGATGTGGAATTTCTAACCAACCAGACTTACTGATATGTGGATCACTGTATACCTAAGACATTTAACTAACCAGACGTAGCAGAAGACGGACTACTGCTAACCAACTAGACTTAAAATAAGACCGAACATTGTATTACCTAAGTGAGCTAATCAGCCGGACTTAGCATAATATAGAATATTATACACATAAGAGAGCAAAACCAATCAGACTCATCATGAGATAAAAACTGTATACCTAAGAGAGTTAACCAACAAGACTTATCATAAGATGATATAATGTATACCTAAGCGACATAAGGTACAGATAGGACGTGTAAATGAAAATAGTTTGAAGAATAACTTTATTCCTCTATCAAACCCTATGTTATGACCACAGGAATAACGTTATTCCTCCACCAAACCCTATGTTCTAACCACCAGAATAACTTTATTCCTTCAACAAGTCCAATGTTATGACCACAAGAATAACGTTATTCCTCCACCAAACCCTATGTTGTGACCACAAGAATAACGTTATTCCTGCACCAAGCCCTATGTTATGACCACAAAAATAACGTTATTCCTCCACTTAACCCTATGTTATGACCATTCTTTAGAATCGTCTCGAAGAGCCGATTCTAAAGAGTGGTCATAACTTAGGGTTTGGCGGAGCAAGAGGGATTTTAGTACAGTGCTCCCTCTCTACAACGACACCCTTTGGGATACGAAGATTGTATGTGTTGTTCAGAGGGAGTTGTTATAGGGAGGGAAAATCAAACATAATTAGCTTGTTTGCAGATCCCCAGATAAGGTGTATTTCGAGAACTAAAACCTTTATGCCTCAATCAAACGCAAATCGTCTAAAGTGTGGTCACAACATAGGGTTTGATGGAGGCATAAGGAAAATACGATGGAAAAAAGTTGTTTCTGGAGCCTTGTTGTTTCGGAAACAGTGACATGCGTTGCTGTAAGGAGGGAATCGTTATTGAGAGGGCCGTTGTTGGGAGGGAGCACAGTACATGTAACGCCTATCGTATTTAAACACGCCACTAAAATGATGACGTACATCAATTATTACGTCATATATTACGTCATGCCTTTACTGTATCTCAGTACGCACCTGTGTCTGTTGCTCTGTAAGAGAGCTAACCAAACAGACTTACCATAAACAATGTTTTAATGAACCATAAATCAACCATTCCAAGCAGCGTGACGCATTAGGGGTTTAACCCTTTACTCCATTACCACGCATTTCTACGCATTTGTAAACAGAGTAAACCCAGATCAGACGGTCCCTAGGGGAGCCGTCTGATCAGAGTCTTCTCTGATCGCTTATGAAATGGCATTGATATGGTTCTATATTTTCTATGGCCAAAACTATATGTGTACAGTGCTCCCTCCCTACAACGACCCTCTCAATAACGATTTCCTCCTTACAACAACGCATGTCACTGTTTCCGAAACAACAAGGCTCCAGAAACAACTTTTTTCCATCGTATTTTCTTTATGCCTCCATCAAACCCTATGTTGTGACCACTCTTTAGAATCGTCACAACAAGTGACGATTCTAAAGAGTGGTCACAACATAGGGTTTGATGGAGGCACTCGAAATACACCTTATCTGGGGATCTGCAAACAAGCTAATTATGTTTGATTTTCCCTCCTTATAACAACTCCCTCTGAACAACACATACAATCTTCGTATCCCAAAGGGTGTCGTTGTAGAGAGAGTGCACTGTACTATGATAAGAATATTCTAATTGATATCATGAATATTCATGGAGTAAGGGTCAAGGGCAACCAGTATGTATCTAAGCATAACCCTTATGCATATTCATATAAGAAATAATTACATCATGAATACCAAAAATATGATTCTTTTTATAATGGCAAGTGCATAGATTTAGATCTACAGTTGAACTTCGATGTCTCGAACTCGGTTAACTCGAACTTCGGGATAAATCGAATTCAATGTTCAGCCCTTCTTACGCAGAATTGTTCTTAAATGTATCGCTACGCATATCTAGAAACACATGTGGCAGCTTAATGCAGTTCAAAAGTAATGTTGAAAGTTTCTACAGGAGCTTTCAGCTTTATTTTAGACCTGCATAAGTTTTGAAGTTGGGAAATTGTCCGGATTAGAACTCGGATGACTCGAACCTCTGTTATCTCGAACTATTTTGTATGGTCCATTGAAGTTCGTGATATCGAAGTTCAACTGTATGTTATTCAAAAAAGCAAAACAGAACAGCTCCTGATTAGGCGGCTCCTACAGGAGCCGTCTGATTGTGTAATCTTTATTTGCAAAGGTGCAAAAGGTCATTTATACATGTATATGGGAATGGGTTAATCCTTTCACCGCCGCAGTCGCATAAATGCACCACGACAAATAGTGCAGTCCCAGATCAGACGCCGCCTTTTCAAGGCGGCGTCTGATCAGGGGCTTCACTATCTGTCCCAATCTATATTTCTATATATGTGCTTTATTCCTTTGAAATTTGCATTTATTTATCTCATTTCCTTATTTTACTGTATGATTTAACAAACTTGGATTGCAGACGACATATAGAAATTTGGCGCCGAAATGGTTAAGCACAGACAATCAGAGTAACATAACAGCCTGTCTGTAAAAAAGGTTCCATTGCATACCAAAGGTATTGGAAACAACTTATATTGTAATTTGTCTTCTTCTGCAGAAGTTCCCGTAGAATAGATGGACACATTGATAAATGGCCATCCATGATTGGAAAACGAAGGTAGCTGAGAGTAGCTGACGAATGGAACAAACTAATCAAGCACCGTACAGGGTAAATCATTAGATGAATTTTGTTGTCTAGAAATTGAAGAGCAGGCTGTGTTAGAGTAACGCCATTTAAGCGCGGCATTTACTCGCATTTGCAAACAGCTTGGATCCAGATGAGATGCCGAGTAACTCGGCAATATATGCTGTCTAGAAATCCAAACCTAGTTTGGTAAAAACAATTTGTAGGAGTATTATTATTGCATTAGTTTTCGAATTTCCGGACAAGTAGAAATGGTGGCGGATACCACCCAATGCAATAAACATTTCCCCGAACGGTGTCAATGCCGTTCGCCAGTAAAACTGAAAAAAATGACCTAGAGCTTTCCAAAGACTAAACAAGAACTTGAAATAAAACGATGGATTTGGTCACGCCCCATAATGAACCATATGACCTCTCTGACAGGTTAAAGCATGATCAAAGGGATCTGACATTAATAGGCTTATTCCGATTTTTATCGCGTCTTACTGGATGCATTCTTACACAATAGCTACATGTATCACTCCGCCAGTGAGAATGTTATCTGCCCGATGTGATCTTATTACGCTTGAGAAATGATCTAGAGAACAAATGTAAATAAAGAAGTGTTACCAGTATGTATTTAGTGGTGTAATACCCGGGTTTCTCTTTATCTGCTCCCTCTCTGGGGCATCCAATTATCCCATAGTTGGCAGAAACGGACGTTAATTAACACCGCCAACCAGCATCAATCTATTGAATGATTAAAATTAGCTCCCCTTTTTATGGATATTAATAAAAAAGATTTAAAAGGTTTTAAGCTCAGTGCTTGTGTTACGGCCATAAAAAAGTATCCTCTGTAAAAATCATTTTTTAAACCATTGTGATCAATAGAGCATTTGCTCCATAGGAAAATATGCTCTATTTATCACAATGGTTTCAAAATTACACACTTCTCAAAGTTTCCTTTCTCTAGTAAATGCTAGTAAATCTCCTTTTCTGTAGATTTATTTCAAGATGTCGGGTCTAAATTAAGCCTACGAGGCAATTAGGTTGATTAAGGGGCCACTTTAGAGATTTTTATTGTTTTCATCTATAGTCGAAGACGGTGTTAGTTTTGAAAATTAAATACTGCTTAAGACGCTATGGGCGTGAGTAGTGTTGCACTTTTAATTACTACTCATGAACAGACTCAATAAAACCGAGTCTGCAATTTTCTCTTTTGGCATTGCTACTTATGCTTTCGAAGGATCAGCCACTTTCAGAATATATGTACTTCACAGCGACAAGTGTTAAGTGCGTGTGTGGCGGCCGTACGTCATTCTCAGTGTTGTTACATGTATATATTCTGGTCGAGACCATTACTTTCAGTGCTGTTAGTTTTGAAAAATGAATACAGTTTAAGCCGGTGCTAGTAGGCGTGCGCAGTGTTGCACTATTAATTATTGTTCCTGAAAATACTCAACATAACCGAGTCTGATTTTTTCTCTTTTTGCATTGCTGTTTGGGCGTTCGGAGGATCTTATCTCACCAGAGTTTATTTACTTTACAACAGTATATATGTTAAGTGCTTGTGTGGCAGCCGTAAAAATTCGCCCGTACTTCATTCTCAGTGTTGTTATATAGTCTGGTCCTTCGTGATCAATTTCAGTGCTTTTTTGTTTTGAAAATTGAATACCGCTTAAGCCGGTGTAAAGTGAGGGGAGCAGTGTTACACTTTTAATTACTTTTCATGAACAGGCTCAATAAAATCGAGTCTGCAATTTTCTCTTTTAGCATTGCTGTTTTTGCTTTCGAAGGATCTCTACTTATCAGAGTTTATTTATCAAAACATATTACTGAAAAAAATGAATTTTATGAGAAATAGTGTAAAACCCTTATCAAAGGTCCCCGTCAGGAACCCTTTAATCTTTTCCTTCACGCATTTGAAAACAGAGTAGACCCAGACCCAGTGTCTGCTCTGTTTGCTAATAAAATTTGACCGATCTATTTCTTTACTTTCTAAAATGGCTACATTGTTCCACCTTCCATATTTCATTATAACTTTTTTGTCTATGAGTATTCAGTTGGTATTGAAATTTTGAATAAACACAGAGCAGAGAAAGGGTTAATCTGTGTCTACTACACTGTTTGCGATGACCTAACATAGTCGATATCCACACATCAATGGTTAATGTTAAATCTGACACTTGTGAAAATGTATGATATTTCAGGGTCTGGGAGATATAATGACCATTTTAATGCATTTTCAGTAGGATCTGTTTTAAGCTGCCATCAAAAAGATGTCTTATTATGGGTCTGTAAGACAAGTGGTAGTTTAATGCAGTGTAAAAGTAATGCAGAAAGCTCATGTAAGAGTTTTCTGCATTACTTTTGTCCTGCAGTAAGGAACTAACTGTTTTAAGACTACTATGATCAGTAGATGAATGGCCGCTCAGGACATATTCTGCTGTAGTTGATATTAGATTCTAGATGTCAGACCATATCTCTCTGTAACCTATGGAACATTTCGCCATAAATATCTAAAATGACGCGAGAAATGTTAAAACTTAATACACGTAGTACATGTAGATATCAAAATACAGTCAAAACGTATTATTCATGAAACTCATTTGTAATTATTTCAAAGTTAAAAAATATATACTCAGGGCTCCAGATCAGATGCGTAAATTAAAACATGAATAAAAATGACTTCCTTATTTCTCCACGAAACCCTATGATGTGAGAAACGATTCTAAAGAAAGGTCACATCACAGGGTTTCTTGGAAAAATGACCATTTTCATATTTTAGTACGTGCCATTTGCTATTGCTCTGTACAATATTTTTCTGCTATAACATCCATCATTTGTTGTTTTATGTATGCTTCACAATTCAACGTGTTGGAGAGCACGCAGCAATTAGAACAGTGCAGAAATTAGAATAAATGCATGCATTGGGTTTTACGACACCACAACACTGAATAGGTTATATAGCCCCCCCCCCCCAATTAGACCTTATATACGTCTTAACCCTTTCACCACCAAGGTTGCATAAACGCACCACGACAAATAGTGCAGTCCCAGATCAGACGCCGCCTTTTCAAGGCGGCGTCTGATCGGCGCCTTCACTTTTTGTCCCAATCTCTATTTCTATATCTGTGCTTTGTTCCTTTGAAATTTGCATTTATTTATCTCATTTCCTTACTTTACTGAATGATTTAACAAACTTGGATTGCAGACGACAATTAGAAATTTGGCGCCGAAAGGGTTAACCATTTCCAAGTTTTTCATTTAATAAATAATTATAGCATGATTAGTAATTTTCTGATTATTTATAATATAAAATGTTCAAGGATTTTTTTTTGTATCTGACCATACAATCCTGATCAAACAACCTTTATAGACACTGTCTACTCTGTTTAGAAATGCGTGAGAATGCATTTATATGAGGAAACATGCTAAACAAATAATCCATGTAACGGACGCAAAGTCCAACATATGGCTTAATTACATAAATTTCTTATTGGAAAACCGATTAGTACAGGTAATAAATAACTACACTAATCTACGAAGACATTTTATCTAATGTAAAATGGATTGAGTAATTTGGCTGGGATAATATAAACGATTCCTTTGGTAAAATAAAATGTACAATGCACAGACTGGTAGAGTGAAATCACCAGAAACGAAATAACACCATCGCAGATCTACGTCATACACAATAATCCTTGTTCAAAGGGCATACAGTAGGATCAGCCATATGCGGTCATCAAACAGAGATCTAATCATGGGTTTGTAAGACAGGCGGTCGCTTAATGCAAGTCTAAAGTAATGCAGAAAGCTCATATGGGATTTTTCTGCATTACTTTTGCCTTACATTAAGCAATTGCCTGCTTTTAAGACCATTGTGTTCAATAAATGAATGACAGCTTAAGACAGGTTCTACTGCAAATTGCATTCTATACTCCTGGCCAAATTAATACAATACGGCTTAACTGTAAGTACACATAGACTAATGACAAAATACTGTAACAGTGAAAGGATTTCTGTATTAGCTAGAACTGGAACAATGGTCACGTGATCATTAATCCGTTGTTCGCTACCTGACGCGCATTTGCAAACAACTTGGATCCATCGGCGTCTCATCAGGATTCAAGCTGTTTGACAATCTGTAAAAAATCTATCAAAAGCTTGATCGAGTCGAGATCAAATCATACATAATTTATTTTTTTCATGGATTGGGGTTACAAATAGGACAGTAGTGTATTAGTCCTCTGGAATGAGTATTACGCCATGTGTTGATAGAATGAACATAATTGTATTACCAAATTACGATGCTTAAATGTCTAAATCAAACATAAGTGTTCGTGTGACGGCCAAAAAAAAGTCGCCCCGTACTTCATTCATTCTCGGTGTTTTTATATGTTTTCGTCCCTCGGGATCATCAATTTCATTGGTTTTAGTTCAGAACATTGATTACCCCTTAAAGTGGTGCTAGGGTCCGTGAGTGAGTGTTGCACTTTAAATAACTGCGCATGAGCAGACTCAATAAAATGGGTATGTATTGTTCTCTTTTCGCATTTCTCCTTTGGCTTTCCAATGATCTCCTACTTTCAGAATGTATAAACCCATAGAACCATTTCCCTTATAGGGACGCCCTTTGATTACTTTACAATCAGAGTAGATCCTGTGAATGCTGTATAACCAGGGTCTGCTCTGTTTGCTAATGATAAATATAACTTCCTACACCATAGTTACAGCCATGATCAAACTTCCTGACTTACATGTATGCCAAAAGTAGAAAATTATCTAATTATTATTCATGATGTCATTATTTCTTACATGAATATTCATATAGTAAAGGGTTAATAGATAAGCATTATTTTTATTTATTTATTTTTGTTGCTGACCTTGTCTACTACTGCATTATTTCATAATAAATTACAGTAAACCCTCTCTAATGCGACCAGCAAAAAGCGGCATAATTCACAGTGGCAAATGCAGGTGGTAGCTTAATGCAGGACGAAAGTTATGCAGAAAGCTCCTATAGGAGCTTTCTGCATACCTTTCGTCCTGCATTAAGCAACCACCTGCTTATAAAGACAGCTACATTTACTCATTAAGTGGTCGCATTAGAAGGGCTTTACTGTATTGCTTTCATTCAGTGATCCAGATAAGATACGTTTATTAAAACAGCTTCTTTGTCTCCACCAAACCATATATTACGAGTCTTATTCTTGAGAATCGTCTCCATTCCACGAAGAGAAATGACGATCTTAGTACTTGAGTATGCTCGTTTATATGTTGCCCTGACCTTCATTTACTTCCCTATGTCGGTGCCCGCATTCACCATGATTTTGGAATCTCATGGTTTATATCTCTCCTGGGAGTAATTTAGACCGTGACACTACAGTATAATATTTAATGTGTTTTAATGGCTAAAGTAGTCCGATTTTTCGCACCCAGTGTAAGAAAACGTTTGCTTATATAGGATAATATCGTGTCACCTGTCGCTCTTTCTTATTCATCCGCGTGGAACTACTTGTTCTTGGCAGAAATTAGTCAATACGTATGAGTATATTATCAATAAAAACCAAACCTCGCGACATTGAAACATTAGTAACAAAAGCACGTAACTTTGATCTCGGAGACACTGTGTTGAGCTAGCTACATGTATTTGCATTCTATTATTTTTCCGTTTCCTTGTGTAACCAATTCCCATACGCTGATACCTTTCGACGCCTCGGAAAAAGTCCTTTTTTTGAAATCGTTGTGATAAATAGAGCATTTGCTCTATTTATCACATTTTTTTCGAAACTAATAACGTATGAGGTAATGCGATAATCGAGTCTTGCGTCATAATTCCGTGTGATGTAATTACAGTAAAAACTCTCTATAACGGCCACTGTATTACATTAAGTAGTTTGTGTTAAAGGTAGGTTGCTGCTTAAAGCAAGGTGAACGTAAACCAGAACGCTCCTATAGGAGCATTCTGTTTTACTTTCACCTTACCTTAAGCAGCCACCTGCCCTAAATACCAACTAATTAACATAATTCAGTGGCCGTTATAGAGAGGTTTTGCTGTATCACGTTGAATGCTGAATATATATACAATGGAGTCATGTATCAATGTACATAATCTACACAGGATGAACGCTTAAAATTGCAAGGGGATTTGTTATGACAAACAATTCTGACCCTGATCAGATGGCTCCTCTGGGAGTCCTTTGATATGTGTCTACGTACAGTTCTTGCAAATGCCAGTACACTGCTTTCCAGCATTCAAACGGTTGATAAGATAAGATGAGTAAATTAAAACATTTTCAAGAATAACTCCTTTATTTCTCCACCAAGCCCTATACTGTGACCGCTCTTTAGAATCGTCTCTTTGAGACGATTCTAAAGAGTGATGACAGTATAGGGTTTGGTGGAGAAATGACGATTTCAGTATTTGGGCACGCACCCTTATCTGTAGCTCTGCTGATTGGAGAGATTGACTACTAAGGGAACCAAGAGGATACCCTGATAACAAAATGAAAACATATCATGACGTCATATGATAGCATGACGTAATTTCATACAAAACTTCTTGTGATAAAAAAATATCCGATTAATGAAAAAGTAGTAAAGCCACACACAAAACGCCACCATCACCAAAACACCGACAGAAAGCAATTTATATAGCAATATATACACATACAGTAAAACCTCTCTATAACGGCCACTAAATTGTGTTAATTAGTTGGTATTTAGAGCAGGTGGCTGCTTAAAGCAAGGTGAAAGTAAAACAGAACGCTCCTATAGCCACCTGCCTTAAACACAAAATAATTTATATAATTTAGTGGTCGTTATAGAGAGGTTTTACTGAATCTACTAAAACGCAATAAAACAATCATTCAGTAGAAGGTTTTTTTTATTTCCCTCACCCAATTAAGCTCTTTCTCAAGATATTTTTTCAAGATTTTTTAGGGCAGGTGGCTGCTTAAAGCTTAAAGCAAGGTGAAAGTAAAACAGAACGCTCCCATAGGAGCGTTCTGTTTTACTTTCACCTTGCTTTAAGCAGCCACCTGACTTTAACACAAAATACTTGATGTAATTTAGTGGCCGTTATAGAGAGGTTTTACTGTACAACATAAATACGAGCGTATATATAATTTGATATTTACAATTTTACGAAGTTTGTTGATGAGATGGGTATGGAATAATAACCATCAAATATTTCAGATGTAAATAAAATCCCTTAAAATGTCTTGAGTACGACATGATGCTGCAATGATTGCCACACTCCGATGCAATTAGAAGCAACGTCTCGATTGAAAAGGTCTTGTGCGCAAACTTTAGAAATGGCGTCTTGCCAGGAATACATAATGCCATCCTGCAGATGAGAAATTAGTCTCTTTAGAAGTCTTTCTACCACGTAAACGCCTTTTCGCGCCTTTGCAAACAGAGTAGAATTAGACCAGGGTCTGCTTTATTAATGCCAAACCTTCTATTAATACAGTAAAACCACGCTAATTGGATTACATAAAGGAAGTATAATTCTGGATGCTAGATGCAGGTGGTAGCTAAATGCAGGACAAAAGTAATGCAGAAAGCTCTTAGAGAGCTTTCTGCTTTACTTTCTTCCTGCATTAAGCAACAACCTGCTTATAAAGACACCCATGTTTATTCATTAAGTGGTCGCATTAGAGGAGTTCTACTGTATGCCAATATAAACATTCACATAAGAACTAATCATGATGTCATTATTTCTTACATGAATATCCAACAGGGAAAGGTTTTGTTTATAAAAAACAACAACACCCGCATCAGATACTATGTCGCTTGCAACTTTAAAATCGTCATTTCTCCACCAAACTCTATGATAAACATGCGTACTCAAGTACTAAAATCGTCAATTCCCCACCAAATCCTATGTTGTGACCGCTCTTTAGAATCGTCTCTTCGATTGACTTCTCAAATGTGACTTTTGACCTCTACCTGTGACCTTGACATTGACAATATGTACCAAAGTCCTTGGTAGAGGATATTGACTTAGTAAGGTGTATGTGCATATTTATTACAAAACATACACCACATACATGGGAAAATGTACAGAAATTGCACAAAAAGTACAAATTTGACCTTTGACTTCTTAAATGTGACATTTGACCTCTACTTGCGACCTTGACATTGACAGTATGTACCAAAGTCCTTGGTAAAGGATATTGTTTTAGTATGTTGATCTTGCAAAGTTATTAGAAATACATCACATATGTAGAACAAGTGGACTTCAACATTCACAAATTAGTAAAACAAATGATGTTTGACTTCTAAAATGTGACGTTTGACCTCTACTTGTGACATTGACCTTGACAGACCTATAAAACTCCTGGTAAAGGGCACCTCCTTTTTTAAATGAATATCTGTGCCAAGTTTTACTTAAATATACCAATGTTAATGTAAAATTGTAGAACGAAAAGGTCTTGAAACAGAGAAAAAACATTGCCTTGATATTAGTCATTTAATTGTAAAGTTATATAAAACTCCCTTCATTAGTTAAAAAGATGTTAAGATATTTTTGTGTATGTTATTTATTTTATTTCTACGACATAGCCGTTGCCATGGAAACTTAAATTTTAGTGCTTTATACTCGTATTAAAATGCTGCCGCCCTTCTTATTTTTATTGTTAAGTAATACTCTTCGTT
This sequence comes from Azorinus chamasolen, assembly GCA_963576725.1. NCBI lineage: Eukaryota > Metazoa > Mollusca > Bivalvia > Cardiida > Solecurtidae > Azorinus > Azorinus chamasolen. Next base: position 62,063,759 of record OY755253.1, on the reverse strand, counting down.
ATATGAAAGTATCCTGTCATTGTAAACCAGGTAAAAAAATTCGAAAAATGTCCCCTACTAATAGGGTTTGGTGGAGAAATACAGCAGTTATTCTTGAAAATGTGTTATTGACACATCTTATCTACACGTCTAGATGTAACACAGAAGCATAATTAAGACGTGTAATTAGACATTTGATTTCAAGAGATGCATATTAATATCTTCTGCAAACGGTATGCTGTTATCTTTATTTAGAATCTTCTCATTGGGGTTGGGTTTAGAAATGACAACTTCAGCATTCGAGAAACGATCCTTTCATTTTATCCGTAACTCCTATGCGCCTTTGCATGCAACACCCTGCACAACAACATGTGTGACACCATGCATAACACCCTACATTACATCCTGTAAAACAGCACCCTGTACAACAACACCCTGTACAACAACACTTTACATAAAACCATATACAACAACACCCGGAACAACAACACCCTGCATAATACCATATACAACATCGCCCTGTACAACAACACCCTGCATAATACCATATACAACGGCACCCTATACCAGAACACCTTGCATAATACCATATACAACAGCACCCCGTACAACAACACCCTGCATAATACCATATACAACACTGCCATGTACTACAATATCCTGCATAACAATATATACAAAATCGCCCTGTACAAAAACACCCTGCATAATAATATATGCAACATCGCCCTGTACAATAACACCCTGCATAATAATATATACAACGTCACCCTGTACAACAACAGCCTGTATAATAATATATACAATATCGTCCTTTGTAACAACACCCTGCATAATAATATATACAACATCGCCCTGTACAATAACACCCTACATAATAATATATACAACATCGCACTGTACAACAACAGCCTGTATAATAACATATACAACATCGCCCTGTACAACAACATCCTGCATAATGATATATACAACATCGCCCTGTACAACAACATCCTGCATAATAACATATACAACATCGCCCTGTACAACAACATCCTGCATAATAACATATACAACATCGCCCTGTACAAAAACATCCTGCATAATAATATATACAAGATCGCACTGTACAATAATACCCTGCATAGTAATATATACAACGTCGCCCTGTAAACAACACCTTGAATAATAATATACATGCATACAACATCGCCCTGTACAACAACACCCTGCATAATATTATATACAACGTCGCTCTGTACGACAACACCCTGCATAATAATATATACAACGTCGCTCTGTACAACAACACCCTGCATAATGATATATACAACGTCGCTCTGTACGACAACACCCTGCATAATAATATTTACAACGTCGCTCTGTACGACAACACCCTGCATAATAATATTTACAACGTCGCTCTGTACGACAACACCCTGCATAATAATATATACAACGTCGCCCTGTAAAATACACCCTGCTTAATAATATATACAACGTCGCCCTGTAAACAATAAGATTGCTGGAGACGCTCCTCTGATCACGGCCTGCACTTTTTGTCATGCAGAAACCTCTAAAAATTATACGATTCATACTGTATGGATTCAGCTTCAAACGCAATGATATACCATTCGTCTGTGTAAATGGACAATTTTGAAACATGAAAAAGAATAGCATTGAGTAGCGAGTGACGACTTGGGTCTAGATGATACGCCGAGTAACTCGACAACTTGGATCCAGATGAGACGTCGCGTAACTCGGTGTCTGATCTGGATCCAATCTGTTTGACACTTGGTCTATAGTTTCTCAAAGACTTGACCCAACTGTATGTACTAAAATTTGCCCCAGACACAAATTGGGCAGATGTTACTGTTTAAGAGCGTGACACGAGTCAATCAAGGTGCACTGCCGAAGCCGATACCGCTATTGGTTATAAAGACGTTCAACTGGCGACAATAACTTGACTGTTATCAGACGAAATAATACACAGTAAAACCTCTGTATAACGGTCAGTAAATTGTGTTATTTAATTGATATAGGGCAGGTGTCTGCTTAAGGCAAGGTGAAAGTGAAACAGAACGCTCCTATAGGAGCGTTCTGTTTCACTTTCACCTTGCTTTAAGCAGCCACCTGCCTTTAACACAAAATACTTGATGTAATTTAGTGGTCGTTATAGAGAGGTTTTACTGTGGACGTAATATGGAGTAAATGGTTAATATCCAGTGGTATAGAGTAGAACCTGCCCTGAGCGGACACTTATTGTACAGAGAAGTCTTACAAAGCAGGTGGTTGCTTAATTCAGGGCAAATGTAATGCAAAAAGCTCCTACAGGAGCTTTCTGCATTACTTTTGACCTGAATTAAGCTATCACCTGCCTCACACACCCATAATTAAACCTCTATTTGATGACCGCTTAACCCTTATTCCATGAATATTCATGTTAGAAATAATGACGTCATGAATATTAATTGAATTAAAATTTAATATGGCATATTAACACGTCAAGATATTTTTACTAAAGCAGAAACTGTAAAACTAGATCTATATTATTTCACAAGCAAACAGAGCAGACCCTGATCAGACGGCTCCTATAGGAGCCTTCAGGTATGGGTCTACTATGTTTGCAAATGCATAGAAAAAGGCGTATTTATGGAGGAAAGGGTTAAGACAGAATCTACTGTATATATAATAAGAGAATCCGAAGAAGCGTCATGTTGACACAAGCATGTAAAAGCAGTATTTGTTACCGGGTTGATCGGATCCCTTTTCCAGTTCTCTGAATGTCTGTTACTATTATGGACTATTAGAGAAGCTGGCGTATCGCTGCTGTGTGAATGATGTATTGGGTTATCCAGCGTTAGATGGCCCACAGAACTGATCCATGATGAGATTTCTGAGAGCGAACAGAGATAGCATAGTTTGTTGACGCGTTGTATGAATATACAGAATTATTCTGTCTATCTGAAATAAAAGAAATAGGATTGTTTCTGAAGAATGTAAGTATCAATTTGTTTACATGGCTGTATATATAATTCCAATTTGTTAAACCCTCTATTTAATGAAAATTCCATGTAAGAAATAATTACATAATGAATATTAATTATATTAATTGTTATAATAGTACATGGACACATGATTTTTTAATCATGCCAAAAACTATAGAATCATATATATATTATCTATACCATATTATGTTATAAGCAAACAGAGCAGACCCTGATCAGACGGCTCCTACAGGAGCCGTCTGATCTGGGTCTACTCTGTTTGCATAGATGTGGAAAAGCGTATTTATTGAATAAAGGGTTAAACCTCCTATTTGATTAATATTTCATGACAAAAATAAAAACATCATGAATATTAATTAGCTTATTTTTTATAAAAGCATGTAATCACAGAAATTTTGGTAATGGTATAAACTGTAAAATATGTTATAAACAAACAGAGCAATTTCCGATCAGACGGTCACGGTCCCTACATGAGCTGCATGTATCTTATCAGGGTCTGCCCTGTTTGCAATATATATGCGTTAGTGACAACTCTGATTGAATATTAGTGATTTATTGTATGTTACTACAGTGAAACCTCTCTAAACCGGAATTTTAGGTGAGAAGAATTTCGATACATTTAGGCAGGTGGCTGCTTAATTCAGGGTGAAAGTCATACAGAAAGCTCCTAGAGGAGCTTTCTGTATGACTTTCACTCTGCATTAAGCTGCCACCTGTCCCCAAGACCGATGGTTATACTAAATTTAACGTCCGGTTTAGAGAGGTTTTACTGTACTGTTACTACTACTACTACTACTACTACTACTACTACTACTACTACTAATACTAATACTACTACTAATACTACTACTACTACTACTACTACTACTACTACTACTACTACTACAACTACCACCACCACCACCACCACCACCACCACCACCACCACCATTACCTCCTCTCCAATCTCAATCTCCAAATCTAATATGAACATTTATTGTATTGTATTGTAATTATGTATCGTAAATTTGGAAAAACTGAACTTTTACTTCGAGTTATCCAGAAGTCGAGTTATCCGAGTTCGAGATACCGAAATTCAACTGAATGCTATTGAGGACCGCCATTACTATCCCGCTGTGTTCTTTTTAAATAATGGGTAACTGATATCCAATTTTAAATGTCGTTGTGAAATATGAGTAAATACTCAGTCGAATGCAACATTTCATTGATACGAATTTGAGCAAACATTTTTTTTCACATCGCATTAAGATTTAATATTATACATATACAGTTGAATTTCGATATCTCGAACTCGGATAGTTCGAATATTCGGTCCTTCCAACATTTAAAAAACAGAATGTTATAAAAGTCATCACTACGCCCATCTAAAAACACATAACCCAGGTCGAAAGTAATGCTCAAAAGCTCCGTCGGGAGCTTTCAGCATTAATTTAGATCTGCGTTAAGATGTTAACTTGAGAAATCTTTCAGATTAGAAATCGGATGACTCGAGTCTCTATTATCTCGAAGTAATTTGTGTGGTCCCTTGAAGTTCGATATATCGAAGTAAAACCGTATATGACATTTAATTATATTTATACACGTCTGTAACATTTTCACATTTTCACATTTTTGCATTCCCAATAAAATAGATTATTAATCGCACACTATTTATTTACAATTTTAAATTCTGAGAGAAAAGCAAAGATTCAGATGGCGTTTTACCATTTGTGATATTAATATTTATGTAATAAATAATGACATCATGAATATCAATTAGATAAATTTAACAAATAACATGATAGCATATGATATATTGCCATGGCAGGAATTGAAGAATCAATTCTAAATGATCCCATAACCAAACTGAACAGACCAGACCCTGATCAGCCGTCTATAATTTTGTTCTACGCTGTGTGCAAATATTTGAAACGCATTATTAATAACACATGCATTTAGTCATTTATTTTTCATAATTGCATACTTTAAGGCATTTTCAAATCTGGGTCTGCAATTTTCTCTGCATTCAAGGATAAACTGTTACAGTTACAGTAAAACCTCTTTATAACGACCACTAAATTGTGTTAATTAGTTGGTATTTTGTACAGGTGGTTGCTTAAAGCAAGGTGAAAGTAAAACAGAACGCTCCTATAGGAGCGCTCTGTTTTATTTTCACCTTGCTCTAAGCATCCACCTGCCTTTAACACAAACTACTTGATGTAATCTAGTGGTCGTTATGGAGATGTTTTACTGTACTACATAAATACGCCTTTCTACGCTTTTGATAAGTGAGTAGACCAAGTTCAGACGACTCCTATATGATTAATATGGATATGATTCCATAGTTTCTGATTTGGCAAAAAAAAAATCATATGTAAATTTACCATTTTCAGAATTAACCTAATTCTAATATTCATGATGTCATTATTTTCTTAACGAATATTAATTGAGTAAAGGATTGAGAAAATGAACATAATTATACAGTCAGTATTTGCTCAACCATTTAAACAAAACAAATAACAGACGGCTTATTATAAGATTACATCAATTTCAAAGCATTGCTTTGCATTTAATTTAATTTCATTTAATTCAAGTGCTGCTTAAATGGCTCAAATGGATTCTTAAAGGAGTTGATTGATAAAACTTACAGATTGTTTCCAGTTGTGCTCGAATATTGACGTATTCTCACTGTGAAGATGCAATCCGACTGGTTCGTGTATATTATATCTTAAGACTTAATTGTACACCATCAGGCCTATATATAAAAGTGCATATTTATGTAATGAAACCGTCATTTATCTATCAAACCATATGCATAGACCACTCTTTAGAATCGTCTCAATATAGGGTTTGGTGGAGAAATAATGGAGGTATCCTTGAAAATGTTTTAATTTACGCAGCACCATCACTGTGCATCATCTGATTGCAATGGGATAGTTTCATATGCCGGAGTTGACGTGTGGTTAATATTTAATTTATAGCTTTACCAGACAAAGGTATTACATGTACTTCCCTAACCCATGCCCCCATACATCAGCCTTTTCAAGCTCTGTGAAAGATACTTTTTGAAACTATAGTGATGAACGGAGATAATTTATCCCGATGGATTCAATACTAAACACGTCTATAATATTCCTTTTCTCTAGTACATGTAATTGTTCCGTTTTGGTAGATTTATTCAACGGTATTTGATCTAAAATAGTCTGAGGAAATGGGTTGAATAACATTAGAGGTCATCTCTTTGCGTTCAAAACACGGATAAAACTGACAATTTACTTCCAATGTTATTCTGTGCCTGGTTGATTTTCTTACATACGTTGACATACCCAGTGTTGACGCGCCGTTTTAACTCTTTCGACGCCAATGTCGCCTGTTGGCACCATTGAAAACAGTGCAGTCCCAGGTCAGATGCCGCCTTTTCAAGGCGGCATCTGACCCGGGACTTCACTGTTTTCTGTATTATTTTAGCCCAAGAATACAGGTTCTTAAAAACAAATGTTTTACTAATATACCATTATTATTTAGTTTAGAATTATATTTAATATGAAATTATTATTGGAGACGACACTTTTAAATTTGGCGCCAAAAGAGTTAAACCCTATCACTTATAATCATACTTTGTTTATATATGTTGGACACTTTTCTGTCAATCTGTCTATATCTCCTTAGTAGTATAATGTAAGTGTATTATCCCATTCCCTCACATTGACACCTCTATGAAAATCACTTTTTGAAGCCATTGAGATAAATAGAGCATTTGCTCCTATAAGAGCAAATGCTCTATTTATCACAATGGTTTCAAAACTACATATTTCTAAAAGTATTTCCTTTTCTTTAGTTAATGCTCCTTTTCGGTATTTAAAAAGGTTGGTTCTAAAATAGTCTATAAGATAATGATTGAAGCTATGAACTTAAGAAATTGTTCAAATTAGAAATCGGATAACTCAAACATCTGTTATTTCGAAGCAATTTGTGTAGTCCCTTGAAGTTCGAGATATCGAGGTACACCTGTATTACAACTAAAGATGCATGCAGTTTTTAGACTGTTGTGTTCGGGGAAATGCAATCCCGTGAGGATTGGTCCTAGACAAAGGCACTGACGCAGTTGTCATCAGAATACAAACTGATAATTGCATCATTCTTTCCTGCCGAACCTAGGTATTATCCGAACGACGATAAATCAACTCTTAAGTGGGGGAAAAGCATATTGAGAACCAACATCACATGTCTGAGCAAAATATTCTCCGAAATCTCGGTCACTAGATGCGAGATTTACACTACGGCAGTGTACAAGTACACAGTGTAATCCCTCAAGCGTGGTCACCGAAAACAGGTTCTGGGTTTTAACTGCTGGTGGTATCGCCTATACGAATATGGTATTAAATATATACGTATATAACATGACGTATGACATACGCGTATATAGTATGACATATGACCTGTACATATATAGTACCGCATGAAACCTATACGTATGTGTGAGAAATCATTGTAAGAACAATGCTCCAGAAAGTTAAGAACGGTCATTAAGTGTTTTGGATATTCCATATTATGTCCACGTTTGGAGTTCGTATTACACAGTAAACATCATTGATTCGAACGTTTGATAATAATAGAAAAATTAAAATGCTGATGGCTGCTTAATGCAGGTCGGAAGTCACACAGAAAGCTCTCAGAGGAGCTTTTTGCATGACTATTGCAATTTAGCGAGGCGTTGCTGTACATATTGTGCCTTAATGTCACAATTATATTATAGATCTCACTCACTCACACAGCATGGAATTTCTAATATGGAAACAAAGCCATTATGATGTTTTGAAATCCTACGGCTTGTGGCAGAAATTGTGGGTTCCAAATGAAATGTTCTAAGTTTAGTTCTTAAATGTGTTGTCATTTGTAAAAAATGCAAACTGTGTGGAAGTTTACCTTGGTTTTGTTTGTCAAAGCTAAAGCGAATTCGTCTAATAAAATAAATGTAATTTTTAAAACACCAAATACTTCTGAACGTAGATATGTTCACATGTTAAACCAATACACAATACAATACAAAGACACGATGGTTCTAGCAAGACGCGATGGTTCAAGCAAGACGCGATGGTTCTGAACACATTGGTGTTCAAGACGTGATTGTCCTAGACACGATGGTGTTTAAAACACGATAGAATGCAAGACGCTATGCGGTGCAAGACACGATAATGCAAGACGCGATGGTTCAAAATACGATGGTGCGCAAGATACAGTGGTGTGCAAGAAACGATGGTGCGAGACGTGATAGTTTAAAGTACGACTGTGTGCAAGACATAAGCCTGTGCAAGGCACGATCATGCAAAACACGATGGTTCAAGATGCGATGGTGTGCAAAAATCGATGGTTCAAACAAGTCACGATGATGCAAGACGCGATGACACAAGACCTGATAGTCAAAATGTTTTAGTGAGTTTCACCATAACGTCTAATCCTGGTTTCGATAATGATATCTGCTGAAAATCTTATCTAGAATATTTCTATTTATTCCTGATTTCTTGAAGCATTAGAGTAGTTATTGGCATTGCGTTACTAGGCGTCTCCTCTGAATTAAAAACTTTAAACATTTGCAAATGTAAGCCAATCCGTGTTTAGCGGGACCAGGCTTAACACATTGGGTTCTGTACTTTTTCAGACCGCTTTAAATATCTCTACCTAAAAGGTGCAATTACTAGAGAAAAGGGATATATTATAATTGTGTAATTTTGAAACCATTGTCATGGATAGAGCATTTGCTCCTATGGAGCAAATGTTCTATTTATCAGAATGGTTTCAAACAAAGACTTTTACAGAGGTGTTAAAATTCGCCAGTAAGAGGACATGGGTTAACATGCGCTCCAATAGATTCGGGTCTACAGGAGTTATACTATTTGTTTTGTCGGTTAAAGTTTATGTATTTCCTTTTTATAGATACTACGGCTCAATAATTTAATCTCGTAATGTTAATCATTCAAAATGCTATCGAAGAATACCTTATTGGTTTTTTTATTTTGCAAATTGTTTCGATTCAGACGAGTCGACGAGTACACATGTACCCCGATCAAGATTTACCGTTTCGGCGCAAAATAAAGTTAATCGGCTATTATCGTCTGTTTCAGGGTTCAAAATAGCGTACTCTTGAATATATTTACCAAAAATAAAACCTGCGGTCTCACAGTCGGGAGCCGGAGAACGCACACCTTATCTCCTCTAGATCCTAACTGGTTTATACAAAGTATATCACGGACTCGTCAATGGCGACGAAAATAATAAAACTGTCTGACGATTTGATTGTATCCAATGCATAGAAACAAAATGGAAGAAACTTTTCTGGCATTCGAAGATATTTGCTATCGAGGAAAGTACACAACAGGATTACTCTTATAATATATTCAAATGATTATTCAATATGTAGGTCACTAGGCCGTCAAAACTCCTTATATGTGTGACTTACGTATTTTTAACGTTATCGTCAAATGTAATTTTCTCACACGCTAGTAGCCAATTAAGGGCGTTGCAAATATGTAGATGTGATATAGAGGACCTTACATGCGTGTTCATTACAAATTGCTTTTATGAAACGAGTTTACTATAATACATGTAATATGACACGAACTTCAGCGAGTGTAGTATTCGTTATAGTAAACGAGTTTCATGAAAACAATTTGTAGTGAACACAAATGAATGTAAGATTCTTTTTATCACATAACCCTTAAAATGTGTCATAAGAAAGTGAAACAGACTATATCTGACGTCTGTTAGGTCATTGTTTACAGCATGCATAGCTGATTCAAACTGCTCACTTGCATTAAAAAATGCACTATTGCATTTCCACAATTTTCGACCCTCTGTTTCGGCACTACCACAAGGAAGATTATGTGATAAATAAGTAATAGCAATGACGTCACAGCATTCGTCTCTTACATCGATGCAATAATGTTAAGGTCTACACTGTATGTGTGTAATCAGTAGAACCTGTTATGTAGGGTTTTTTATGGCTACGAAATAATTGCGATTGTCTTGTCTGTTTGTGTAACAGGTCAAGCACAGTTAAAGTTTGATATCTTGAACTGAGATAACTCGAGTCCTGGATTACTCGAAATAAAAGTTAAAAAAAATAAAAACACCCATAGTATTGTTCTAGAATGTACAACTACGCATACCTAGAAACACATATGGCAGTTTAATGCCGGTTAAATGGAATGCTGACACCTCCAACGGGAGTTTTCAGCATTACTTTAGACCTGCATTAAGCTGTGTACATGAATAACTGTCCATATTAGAAATCGGATAACGGAAACTTCTATTACCTCGAAATAATGTGTGTGGTTCCCATGAAGTTCGAGATATTGTAGTTCAACTGTATTTTGATAACCTTCTGTTTTTACCGATACCAAACAATGACTTGCGGACCAGTCACAGCATTCATTCCTAAACATGCGACAAGGAGTCTGCCATTCTAGGTTTTCTTACGTCGAACCGTCAAGTATCCTATAAGCAAATGTTGGAACATTAACGCATCAATCCTTATCCATCTATCTTAATCATTTAATTGATTAATCGTTGCAATAGCATATGAACATGGGAAGATTTGACAATGGCAGAAACTGTAGAATCATGTCTATATTATACACAAAGTAAGCAGAGCAGACCCTGGTCAGACGGCTTCTACTGTTTGCAAAGGCGATTTAACCCATTACCTCATAGGCTATTTTAGATACAACATCTTTGAATAAATCTACCGAAAAGGAGCATTAACTAGAGAAAAGGAAAATTTTAGAATTTTGTAATTTGAAACCATTGTGATAAATAGAGCATTTGCTCCTATAGGAGAAAATGCTCTATTCATCACAATGGTTTCACAAAGTGACTTTTACAGAGTCGTCAAAAGTCGTCAATATGAGGGAATGGGTTAAGGCGTATTTATAGAGTAAAGCCTTAACTCTCATCCAGCTACCTTAACTCCTATCCCTATCCGTCTACCTTAACCCTTATCCCGTAAACTTAACACTTATTTCGCTACCTTAACTCTTATCCAGTTACCTTAATCATTATCCCGCTACCTTAACTTCTATCCCACTACCTTAACTCTTATCCCACTACCTTAACTCTTGTCTAGCTACCTTAACTATAATCCAGCTACCTTAACTCTTATCCCGCTACCTTAACCCTTCTCCAAATACATTAGCCCTTATCCCGCTACCTTAACCCTTCTCCAAATACCTGAACCCTTATCCCTCTACCTTAACCCTTCTCCAAATACCTTAACCCTTATCCCGCTACCTTAACCCTTCTCCAAATACCTTAACCCTTATCCCGCTACCTTAACTCTTGTCCAGCTACCTTAATTCATATCGATCTACCTTAACTCCTATCGAGCTACCTTTTTTTCAATATCCATGACCTATTTCGAATTTGCAAAGAGCTTGAATCCAGAATGGACGCCAAGTACTTCGTTGAAGCTAGTTGGTAATGATATACAAATGTATTTCAGTACTGTCTTATAAGATCTCTTTTATTTTCCTTGTGAATAACTAAACCGTACAAGAAGCATTTGACAAACGACATTCCTTTCTGTATCATGTTTCTTTCCTAATGGCTTGTAACAATGAATTATCTACTTACTAGAAACCAGTGGATGTGTATCAGTAAGGGGACGATGTAACTGGAATTATTTGATGGTGTTTTATGCAATTTAGAATTCTGACATATTATATGGATGGTTTCTAATGCAATTCAGAATTGTGGCAATAAATAGGGAGCTCATATATTTGTCGCACAGGGGGAGGGGGGTTGCAAACAAACAATATAATTGTATAAACCACTGACATCCAAATGTTCAGTAAACAGTATTGACCCTGATCAGTCCCCGTAATCACAAAACGTCTTGAGCTTGATTTTCAGGCTCAGGATCAAATATCTGGCTCATCTCAAGATCGGTTTCAAAGTTTGGTGTTCAAAAACAATCGGACTCAAACCTGAACCTAAAATCAGTCTCAAGATGAGCTGATTCTTGATCCTGATAATAAGGAGGTTCAGAATAAAAAATGTATCCCATAATTCTGAATTCCTTCAACAAAATGGCTAGATTTAATCGTCAACCGCTTAAACTTTGAAAACAGTTTGCTGTAATGCTGATTTATCAGCTTTATTGCGACGAGGTTTTCAGGCTCTGACCAACTGACATTTGTCTTTCTATGACAGACGGCGGCTATTACTGTTTATATTGACAACAGACGACAATCGCGCCTCCAAAAGAAGAGTTCTTCCGCAAAACCTGCTTAATCATTGACATAATGACACAAGCCTGAGACCGATTTTCGGCTCAAAGAATCGGGATCAACTTGTGCTTCGTGAACACCAATTTTCTGATCCGGCTCAAATGAGCCTGAAAATGAAGCTCTGGGACTGGTCCTGATTTTATATTTTTGTGAACACGGGGCCTGAGAACTCCGGGACCCCTCTGACGGTTTGTCTATGTCTCATCCATAGGATCGCGAGAGTTAAAGGGCAGAAGTGATAGTCTCTACGTGTAACACGTTTCAAAAATGTCTAAACGTTACATAAACTGTTTGTTTATATGCCGAAAAGAAGTACAGTAAAATCTCTCTATAACGACCACTAAATTATATCAAGTATTGTGTGTAAAAGACAGGTGGCTGCTTAAAGCAAGGTGAAAGTAAAAAAGAACGCTCCTATAGGAGCGTTCTGTTTTACTTTTACCTTGCTTTAAGCAGCTACCTGCCCTAACTACTTTACTAATTAACACAATTTAATGGCCGTTATAGAGAGGTTTTACTGTATATCGTAAGAAAACCGATCAAATAAACGCCGAAGAAGACAGAACTTTCATGTGTTTGATATCGAAAACCTCGATGTTAGTCGCTTAGTATCGATTTGTGTTGCGATTTAGTTGGCCGACAATATTTTGTTGTACAACAAAACATTATACGTATCGACGAAAGTGGATTTTCTGTATCACAGGGACAGGTTTTCAATATCTGCTCAAACTGACAGTCTTCATAAGAATGGTTGAACATATATACCATGTTTTATGGTGTTACTGAAAATAAATGTTTATTGGATTGGGAATGTTCAACAAAACTTGGGCTTCTTTAAAGACACCGTATTCATTAACATGGAGGGTCTGACATTGTCAGTGCATTAAGCTTTATTCAGATGCACTGGCAATATGTGCAAATTAAACCATTTTCATGAATCATAACTCCCTTATTTCTCCATCAAACCATATGTTGCTACCGACTGTACGACTCGTCTCTTCAAGACGATTCTTAATAGTGGTCACAACACATGGTTTGATTGAGACATGACGAGTTTAGTATTTGAATATGCACCCTTTATCCTTTGCCATGTTTACTGCTATCGAAGGCTTGACATTTACAGTTGAATTTCGATATCTCGAACTCCGGTGACTCGAACTTTGGGATAACTCGAACTAAAAGTTCGGTCCTTCCAAAATTTACAATACAGAATTGTTCTGAAATGTATCACTACACATGTATAGAAACACACTTGACAGCTGTGAACTTAGGATGTGGTCAGATTATGATTCGAATGACTCGAACCTCTGTTATCTCGAACTAATTTGTATGGTCCCTTGAAGTTCGATATATCGAAGTTCAACTGTATTTGTAATTTTAAGACAAAGTCAATGGCAAACATATGCCACTCAGATATCGTGCAGGTTTTTCTTATGCGACCATATCTGACCTAATACAGTCAGACATCGTTACAACTACCACGCGGAGCCTCGTTCCCACAGAAAGTGTCGTTGAATTGAAAGAAAGTGTCGTTGTATCTAAAATGTCGTTGTCGTTGTAATGAACATAAAGTTATACAATTACACACCTCAGAACCGGAGTTTCAAATTAGCATCAAAATCGGTCTGAAAGACTGGTTGCAGCTTAACCCATTACCTCATAGGCTATTTTTAGATACATAATTTTTGAATGAATTTACCGAAAAGGAGCATTAACTAGAGAAAAGGAAGTTTTTAGAATTTTGTAGTTTTAAACCATTGTGATAAATAGAGCATTTGCTCCTATAGGAGCAAATGCTCTATTTATCACAATAGTTTCACAAAGTGAATTTTACAGAGTCGTCAACAGTCGTCAATATGATGGAATGGGTTAATGCATGGTGAAAGTCATGCAGAAACATCTCTGATGAGCTCTCCATTCTGCATTAAGCATTCACCTGCCTAAAATGATCTAAATTCCTTTTAACTAAAATGTCGCATAAGAGAGAATTTCACTGTATATGTTTCCAAAATTTGTGTCAGTACAATGATAATTCCGTTATAAATTCATGCCAATATAACGAATAATCCGTTATATCGAATGTCGTTATAAGGAGTGTTCACTGATAGTATTGATAGTTTCATGTGACCTCCCAGCCCTTGTATCTGAGATTCAATTTAAAACTATTCAAACGCACAGCATTCCTTTAGTAGCACAATAGTGCTGATTTACTCTGACATTTTCATGAGAACCCTTCTAAACCGGACGTTAAATTCAATATAAATATAGGTCTTGAAGACGGATGACAGCTTAATGCAGGGTAAAAGTCATGCAGAAAGCTCCACTAGGAGCTTTCTGGATGACTTTCACCCTGCATTAAGCAGCCACCTGCCTAAGAATTTCGGTTAAGAGGGGTTTCACTGTACCATTTGTAACAAAAAACAAAATGAATATTTATTGAACACGTGAGTTTTAAAAAGCAGGTGGTTGCTTAATGCAGGAGAAAAGTAATACAAAAAGCTTCCTCCCATAGGAGATTTCTGCATGACTTTCCACCTGCATTAAGCTGTTACCAGCCTTATAGATCTGTATTGATTTGAATGAACTGTTTAGAGGGGTTGTGCTGTATATAGATCTAGTTGTAGATCTAGGTCTACATTTTCTGCCTAGGTCAATAAATACTGAGTGTTCATATACCGTCATAATATCTAATGTCCCTGATATCATAAAACAGAAAGAGTCATAGCAATACAGAGGGTGAGGAACAAGGGCATGGGACAACATAAAGTATACACGTTTTCAGTCAAGACTTGTGAGTGTGTACACATGCTAAGTTTCAGTAACATATTTCAATATCATCAAAGACGATCTTGATCAAATTGACTTCTGCAAGTGGGTTCATGCAAACGATTCATGCGCCAGATCATAAACCAGTGAAACCCCTTGGAAATAAAACTTGGTATGGTTATCCAAACCCCCCCCCCCCCCCCCCCCACACACACACACACACACCTGAGATCTAATCTGGCTCTGCACAGAGCTCCAGACAACATGCGTAAATAAAACAACTTGCTTGAGTCTGAGATCATTCTCAAGCATCTGATTGGTCAGATTATGAGCTTTCTCAGAATATGATCAATCATATCTTGAGGATGATCACAGACACAGACACAAAAAATTTATAACCTTCGACCCTGTTTGATTTTCTATTTATACACTGAATTATGTATTTTTGATTTCTCTGTAAACCATGGTGTCCCTTGTCTTTGCAATATTGAATTTGCTATAAACGTCGTTGTAATTTAATGCAATAAAATGTTGTAGTTGTACATGTAATTGTAGTTGAGTCCGATTTGATCAAGCTTTTGAAAAAAAGATTGAGCAAGTGTCATGACACACACCTTTCGATCAACTATTGACCAAGAGTCAATTATTAACCTTTGTGTCCATACTTGTGTAAGTAATACGTACAACATGTTGTTGAAGATGTCATTGCTAGATTGTATAACTTTCGTTCGTTCACTTGCCGATGGGATCACAATCATAGTGTGTCTATAAATAGTTCAATATGTTATAAAATTTACAAGTAGCTTTGTTGGATGTCCTAATTTTAGCAAACACATTTTGTTACCCTTATGCTTTCCCATGGAACCAAGTAACACACTCCATGTTGTATTATGATTATTTTGTAATGCGGTAATTTCTCGTTTTTACATCCTGTATGTAATGATAATGATACATTGTATGTAACAGTTGTATTTGTAATTACATGTAAGTGCAACAGTTATTCCTAATATTAACGTCTACTATTAGTAAACACATTTAGTTACCCTCATGCTTCCCACTGGAACCACGTAATGCACTCCATACTGTATTATTATAACTTTGGGTTGCGTTAATGTCTCCTTTTACATCCAGTATGTAATGAGACTAACAGGTAATACAAATACAGGTGAAACCCCTCTAATTCGACCACTTATTGAACACACATGGCGGTCTTAATAAGCAGGTGGTTGTTTAATGCAGAATGAAAGTGATGCAGAAAGCTCCTATAGGAGCTTTCGGCATCACATTCGTCCTGCATTAAGCTACCACCTGTCTGTAAGACACCCAGAATTACGCATCGTTTTTGGTGGTCGAATTAGAGAGGTTTGCCAGTAGTTGTAGTGGTTGCAGTTGTAATTAAGTGTCAACAGATGCCTCACGTGGACCCAAGCTGTTATCAAATGCGAACAAGGTCGCGGTTAGGCAACGATCGTGACGCTTGCAGTTAATAATACCATTAATTGTTGTTTTTTTTCGAGACAACGTGTTATCTTTAAATAGATTTATCAACTCCCATATGTCCATTATAGCAACCATTGATAACAGAAATAACAGCCATCATCTAGTAATAGACACTTAAATACTTAAATTGTGCCTTGTCATGTATGACCCGCATCTGTAAGCTTAGTCCCTCTGGACGATAGAACAATTCGTATACATTGAAGCATTTCATTGTCTTTATAGCTATTACACAATTTTAACCCATTTTCTGCTCCTGACACGTTTTGACGCCTCTGTAGATTTCATTTTTGAAACCATTCTTATAAATAGGACATTTACCCCAAAAGAGTATATGCTTTATTTATAACAATGGTTTAGAAAAACTGCACAATGTTAAAAGTTTACCTTTCTCTAATAAATGCTCATTTTCGGTAGATCTGTTCAAAGCGGTTGGGTCTAAACATATTCTAAGAGGGAATGGGTTTAACAAAATTATTACTTTGCGTTTAAAAACATCTGAAATTTGAATCAATAAGATGTTTATTATGAACCATTTAACCTGTAGTGCGAGTTTGTCCATACATGTAACCGGGTTTAATATTTATCATGCAACGTCACGAAATACAGTCACTTCCTACTAGCATAATATTTTCCACGTCGACGCTGTATTTTGTGAGGTATAGTGCATGTGTACTGACCCCACTGGGATGCAAGTTTGGTTCAGCCAATAGGAGGAAAACAGGAGGACGAAAAAGGCATCATTAAACATAAACATCAAATTTAACACATTTGCTCACCTTTGTCTCAACTATTTGTCCAGATAAAAGGATTAAATCAAGTTTGTTTATGTTGTAAAAGTCGATGACGCTTTAGCAATCTTTCTTTTTCTTCATTTTCTCCATTTTTCTGGGTGTTGCATGATAAAAAATATTACTATGCTAGTAGTTTGGAAGTTAAGCTGTATTTTGGCTCGTCAGAAAAGTACAATGTAGTTAAATGCTCGCCAAGGCTCGCATTTAACAACTTTTCCAACTCGCCAAAATACAGCTGAACTTCCAAACTACTAGCATAGCAATTCTTATAAGTGTCATTCTTATGGGATGTCTTTACAAGAACTATTTTGCCATTGTGTTCTTAAATCATTTCTGGCGTCTTGGTAAGGGTGTTTTTGTTCAGGGGTTCTATACTGTTTGCCCATTTGGTACGGTAGTTTAGTGCTTATTTACAGTAAAACCCCTCTAAACCGGACTTCTAGAAGGGAATAATCTAGATACTTTAATGCAGGTGGCTGCTTAATGCAGAGTGAAAGTCATGCAGAAAGCTCATTGAGGAGCTTTCTGCAGGACTCCCAACCTGCATTAAGCTGCCACCTGACTCCAAGGCCGATCTTTATACTGAATTTAACGTCCGATTTAGAGAGGTTCTACTTACTGTATTCCATATGAAAGTATTTTAACGGCTTCGTAAACAGAGTAGACCCAGATCAGACGGCTACTGTAGGGGCCGTCTGATCTTGGGCTGCTCTGTATGCAGATGGAATTATAACGTTATGATTCTGCAAATTCTTACGGGGTCACAAACTCTATGGAACATTATAAAAATAGGCTGATTGATATTTATACATGCATTGTTTCAAACATGAATATTCATGGAGAAAGGGGTTAACCGGCAAAGCATGTACAGTAAAACCTCTCTATAACGGCCACTAAATTACATAAATTATTTTGTGTTAAAGGCAGATGGGTGCTTAAACCAATGTGAAAGTAAAACAGAACGCTCCAATATGAGCGTCCTGTTTTACTTTCACCTTGCTTTAAGCAGCCACCTGCTCTAAATACCAACTAATTAACCAAATATAGTGGTCGTCATAGAGAGGTTTTACTGTACTGTAAAACCCCTCTAAACCGGACATTCAATCTAGTATAAATATCGGTCTTGTAGACAGGTGGCAGTTTAATGCGGGGTGAAAGTCGTGCAGAAAGCTCCCCTAGGAGCTTTCTGCGTGACTTGCACCCTGCATTAAGCAGTCACCTGTCTAAATTCTACTCTACGACACGTAGAAATCCGGTTTATATGGGTTTAATGTACTAGAAGTATTGTAAATGAATTGTCAATTTGTATTGATAAAGCGCCATAGGGGGTTGTTCATAAAATGTATTTAGTGTAAAATCAGGCTTTTTCACTATTATGGGAAGATGACTCTTATCTCTGAAATTGGGAATGTTGTCTGATTTGGGAATGTTTAAGCTGTACGAATATTTCAACAAATTCCCTGCTACAGATGCCCATTGCAAACATGATAGACCCAGGCAAGCTAAAAAATCTAATTTTCACAAACACATATCAGACCCAAACTAGACAGCCGTCTGATCTGGATCTACTCTGTTTGCATAGGCGTGGTAAGGCATTATATGAAGAAAGGGTTAACAAATTGAATGCTACACAATGGTACAGGAAGGTTATAGCTACAATTACAATAATTACTTTTAAATTATGTCATTTATTAACTACATAGCAATTACATGTAACACACCAATTTCAAATTACATACAATTACTTCCAACAATGTATATTAATTGCTCTTTCATTTCTCAATATCTCCATGCCTGTCTACCAGAACGCAACCATGTTTAAGAAATGTGTTTGCGTTAAGAGTCTGACAACGAATTGAATTCGGATAAAGATATTGTAATTTTAACTTGCTGTAAAAAGAGGTCAAACTATGGGTATGTAATGAAAGTGTTTGCTGAATGCAGGTCATTTATAATGCCGAAAATTCCTATAGGAGCTTGTCGTATAACTTTTGTCCTGTATTAAGCAACCAACCACTGATTAAGACTCCTATGTTCAATAAATGAAGGACAAAGTCTACAGTACAAACATTTTGGCCATGACAGATACTGCACAATCAGGTATATTTATTTATTAAGCAACACATGCATATGAATTTCCAGTTTGTGAGCCGTCAAAATCTTAACGATATCCAGTTCTCCAACCAGATCTCCAAATAAGATGCGTAAATTAAAATATTTCCAAGTGTAACCTCTTTATTTCTCCACCAAATCCTATGTTGTGACCACTCTTTAGAACCGTCTCTTCGAGACGATTCTAAAGAGTGGTCACAACATAGCGTTTGGTGGAGAAATAACGAGTTCAGTATTTGAGTACGCATCTTTATTTGTTGCTCTGTCCAAGATACACGAGCATTTGGGTAAATCTACTTATCAGTAACGTCTCATGATTATACGTGTCTCATAATCACAAGGCAACACATACTATTTAAACAAATCTACAAACCTGTTCTTGAAATAGTTCTAAGTGACGATAAGTGTTATATCACCAAGAATATACATAAAGCGCATTGTACGATGTAGATAATATCCCCTGTTAACAGACAAACATAAAGGCGAATAATACAGGGAAAAAACACAACAACATAAAATGTATCACTCGTTTGTATACACAAAGTATGACGTTTAAAGCAGGATCTGGTAATATGAGAGCTAAACCGGGACAATAGCGTGCTAATTGGTATCTAGTATCTTCATATCTACATTTTCTATCTTTATATATAACTTACCCTAATTATTCCGACATACTGACCTATAAATAATTGACTTTCCTTAAATTTCTTCCCTAAAATGAAATTTATGTGTAAACAGCTTGGATCCTAATTTGACGCTGCTCCTTCAAGGCACGCAACGTCTTATGTTTGCCCAAAGTATTCACAGAATCTCCAATAGCAGCAAGCCCCGGGAGTCGGTGACCACGGCGTGAAAGAGATACGTGTTTATACTGTTACATTATTAATTGCTGGTTGTACTCTTGAGACGTTGTTCTTTTGTTCCGACGCAAATTCGGAAAAGTGAATATATCAAATAACATCTATTGGGCAATAAAACCAAGGACTAGCTTCCAGAGAGGCACTTTGATCACTGCCCTAAGCAAACGAAGCTTGCATCCCGCTTGGTTAAAATCAGAAATGTATTGAATTAACGCTTTCCTTCATAAAACACCTTTTGACGTATCTGCAAACAGAGCAGATCCAGATCAGACGGCTCCTATAGGACAAACCCGGGCGCAATGCCCTATTCTTATTATCGATAGAGTTTCTCTGGTTCTTTGGATACCCAGTGTAAAGCACTGACACATTGGACCTCTAAAGCGGCCCCCAAACCCCGCGCCGAAATATTTCCTCGCCTCAGCTCTTAGGTCAATCACACCCCTGGTTTGTAGTCTCGTCCGAAGGCTTTGGTAGTTGTTATGTTCAACCATTGTTATGATAGAGCTTATGTCTAAAAATGCATCCGTGATACAAAAAAAACTGTTTACTCCGATTTGTTGTTGTACAACAATACAATGAACCCTCAATACAACGAAGGTGTTTGTTTCCAGATATTTTGCTGG
Organism: Azorinus chamasolen; assembly: GCA_963576725.1. NCBI lineage: Eukaryota > Metazoa > Mollusca > Bivalvia > Cardiida > Solecurtidae > Azorinus > Azorinus chamasolen. The sequence continues at coordinate 62,042,875 of OY755253.1, read as the reverse complement.
TACAGTAAACCCTCTCTATAACGACCACTAAATTGTGTTTATTAGTTGGTATTGTGGGCAAGTGATTGCTTAAAGCAAGGTGAAAGAAAAGCAGAACGCTCCTATAGGAGCATTCTGTTTTACTTTCACCTTGCTTTAAGCAGCCACCTGCCTCTAACACAAAATATTTGATGTAATTTAGCGGTCGTTATTGAGAGGTTTTACTGTATAACTATTTCTTTCATATAAATGTATTTTATGCATTTGCAAACAGAGTAGACCCAGATCAGACGGCTCCTATATGACCAGGGTCTGTTTTAGCCTATTTGCTTATGGTAATATATCTGATTCTATAGTTTCTGCCTGAGTTGAACTACCACATGTTCATCTGTTAATATATATGTATGACGTTGTTATTTCTTACAATAATACTAACCAGGGAAAGGGTTCAATATTTCGCTCGGCTACTTGCGTCTTTGTGCTTGTGATTTTGTTCGTGTGTGGAGTGTTTGTCTCTGGTTCTTGTGTGTCTGTTGGTGTTTTCTGTGTTCATCACGCTGGTGGTGGTTGCATCTTGTATGTGGCTTTGCTTGTTTGACTTTACTACTTTTCCATTGGTTGTCTGCTTTATCTATATTTCTACATGTATTTGAAAATTGTCCTCCTCTTCGTTTCAAAAACATACCATGGAACAGTTTGAAGACATCGAGATGCCAAATTGTTTGCTCTAGGTAATAGCATGTTTGCCACTGGTATTGAAAGCGTCAAATATGCGTAGTTCATGACATTTAACCCTTTCCCTGTTCAGTGTCCATGTAAGAAATAATGACACCATGAATAGTATTAGCTATTTTCAAGGGTATTTTTGATTTGACAAAAACGGTAGAATCAGACCTATACCATGCCAAAAGCAAACAGAGCAGACCAAGATCATACGACTCCCATAGGATTTGGGTCTACTCCGTTTGCCAGTGCAAGACAATGGTTAACGGATGCGTGATAAGTTGGTTTTGTTCAACTGATAACATTCAACAAAGTGGCTGCATTTTACATGTTTATATAGTTAATACATGCTTTAAAGCTTTTTAACGTCATCCCACTCGCAGACAAAACATATATTTATTCTGAGAGTGCTTTTAGCAGAACAAAGCTTTCCGTTTCTGTTCAGCTATTCACATCCATCGTTTTCAATGATTGAATTGAATTGGACATCAGCCGTTGCTTATGCAAGTTCTTTCAAGTGGTGCAGACTAAACACATGCCATATTAACCCTTCGCTTGCTGTTCACGTCAAAATACCTATCTGTAAATAGTGAAGACCAAGATGAGACAGCTCCTGCAGGAGCTGTCTCATCAAGGTCTGCACTATTTACAAGTTGATTGTGCAACCAGTGCACTCCACAGCAGTGATTGCACAGCGCAATACTTGTACACAGTGAAGATATATGTAAGTATACAACAGGGCATGGGTAAAGAAGGAGACATGTAATTTAAAATTCAGCAAGAGAAGGGTTAAGAATAGCAAGAGCAATTCATATGGGTGCAAACGCTCGACTGTTTGATTGTAGCCCTTGTGACGATGAACAAGTGTATGAAGTTTTGTAAAGTTTGCATGAAACCTCCAAAAAGTAATATCCAAAGTTTAAGTTTCCGAACGACAACATGGACGTCGCAGTAACTACAATAGCGCATATTTCTTTCTTCGAAAAATCAGACGAGCTAAATAAAAGTTATACAATGGATCTATAAATGTATATATTCAATCGGGAATCACCCTTACCCCATATTTCATGTAGGAAATAATGAAATCTTGAACATTAATTTGCTTAAAATTTATTATGATCAGCGTCTGCTCTGTGGTCTCTTCTGCCAATGGAATTTGATAGACCTGATTCTTTATTGTCTTAAATGGCTACAATGTTCCATCTTCCATATTTTATTATAACTAGTCTGTCCATGAATATTCTGTAGGTATTGAATTTTGAAATAAACGTAAAAAGGGAAAGGGTTCAGCTAAAGCCATTAAGTGGTGGTAGTTAAAACCAGTATCATGCCTGATTTCGTGTTGAAATACTTATCTAGTGAGCGTGAAAAATTTGCAGTTCCACTTTTCTGATAATCATCTGAAAACTAACGAGAAGGGTTTCGTGAAAACTGACTTGTTAAGTATTTATATGAGATATAAACAGGAAATGTTCATGATAATTAAGCGGCTAAGTAATGTCAGAAATATTCCACCATACAACAGACAGAAGTGTAGAGCAGACATATGTTTGGGAGAATGGGAGTTAAATGTTAGATATGACGAAACAAGGTCGATCTAACCTGTTCAAGATGTTGGATGCTTTTTCAGGTTCACACCTATGTTTTTCATATATTGTATTAGTTTGGGAATGACTTCTAACGAGTTGAACTTTGATAAATGGTATAAACAAACCCAATTTTACAATAAATATAAACCACATGCTGAATGGCGTAAGTTGTGCGTAGTTGCTTAACCCTTCTCTTGCTATTCACGTCAATATACGTACCTGTGAATAGTGAAGACCCAGATGAGACAGCTCCTGCAGGAGCTGTCTCATCAGGCTTTGCACTATTTACAAGTTGATTGTGCAACCAGTGCACTCCACAGCAGTGATTGCACAGCGAAATGCTTGTAGACAGTGCAGATATATGTAATTATACAACAGGGCATGGGTAAAGAAGGAGAAATGTATTTTAAAATTCAGCGAGCGAATGGTTAACATATCCCTTTCGAACAGTTGTTCATGAATTGATCACTTCATGAATACAGTTACACCTCCCCCCCTCTAAATAGGACTTACACACCCCCCCTCTAAACCGGACTTTCAAGTTAGTATAGATATCGGATTTGTAGACAGAATGATGGCATCTTAATGTAGATTGAAAATCATACAGAAAGCTCCTCTAGGAGCTGACTTTCACCCTGCATTAAACATCCATCTGTCTGAAAATATCGAAAGTTCTTCCCTTTTTTATAATTCCGTTAGAGAGGGTTCTACTTTATTCATTAACTCGTTGTTATACTGCAAAATGTTCAAGCGAACTGTTGGCATAGACAAAAAACCCGTAATATCAGATCTACATGATTCCATAGAAACCAAAACAGACCCTGACCGAAAAGCTCCTATGATCTACTCGTATTTCAAATAATTGAAAATGTGTTGGTATGAAGGAAAGGGTTAACCTTGCTTTGCTAATAACTAGCTGCAAACTATTTGATCCAGATGAGACACATAGTACCTCGGCATCTCATCAAAATCTATGCTGATCACATTCTTCCAGTAGTTTCTTTAAAGTTTGAACGAATAATAATTAAGTACCTTTTGTCCTAGTTTTAGAGTGTTAATAAACACCAGTTCACAGCAAGATGAGGAAAACAGCAGTATATCTGTATATTGAAAACTTATTCATCTAAAATATGGATATGCAGCTAAAAATGGATATGCATCTAAAAATGGATGCAACATGCGATATTCAGCTAAAAGGGATATTAAACTGTAAGGGTTGCTTAAAGGGATATGCAGTTAAAATGGATATTCAGCTAAAAGGGACAATCAACTAATACCAATGCAATATGAGATATTCAGCTAAAAAGGGGTATTCAGCTAGAGGGGTATTCAGCTACAATGGATGCTAAAAGGAATATTCACCTAAAATAGATATTATGCTAAATATGATGCTTAAAGGGATATTAAGCTAAAATGGATGGCAAAAGGGATATTCTGCTAAAAGAGGCATTCAGCTAAAAATGTTATTCAACTAAAAATGATATATTAAATTTAGCTTGAACTAAAAGGAATAATCAGCTAAAAGAGATATTCATTTTAACCATTTACTCCACGAATAAGCTTTTCTGTGCCTTTAGAATTAGAGTAGACCCAGATCAGACGTCTCTTATAGGAGCCGTCTGATCAGGCTCTGCTCTGTTTGCTAATGATATTCATGTAATATAGATATGATACTACAGTTTATGCCCTGGCCAAAGCACCATGTGTCCATGTATTATTCTAACAACAAATCTAATTATAATTCATGATGTCATCAACTCCTACATGAACGTTCTTGGAGCAAAAGGTTAAAGATGTGTCTATCTAATGGGAATTTCAGCTGACTAGCAAAGCTAACGTTCGTAGAACATCTCAATGACGTCATGTTGGTAAGGTTTGTGCTTTAATTGTTTTGTTTGGACATACTCTGGTAATCACAGAGAAGTGCTTAAACCTTATCTTGATGAAATAAATTATTGTCAACGCAAACTTCGATCCTTTGTTGTATATACTACATTTCTTTCGCCCAAGTCTTTGAAATACCCCCGACCAAGTGCGACGTTGCTTGAATCCGGATAAGACGCAGAGTCTCATTTGGATCCAAACTGTTTGAATATGTATAGTATACCATGTCTTTGTTTTACAGCATAAGGGTTAAAATAACTTAATATAATGACGTTAATCCCAACGGGTGTGTTGGTAATATCCATTTGATATCATAGGTTGGTGCTGTAATTATTTGTGTTGGATATACTCTGGAAATCACAGGGGAGTGTAAACACCTTATATTGGTGGTATTTATCCTTTAACCCTATCATCCATGAATATTCCTGTAACAAATAAAGACGTCAAGCATATTAACCCATTGGCTATTTTTAGATCCAACCTCTTAGATTAAATCTATCGAAAAGAAGCATTTACTAGAGAAAAGGAAAACTAGAATTGTGTAGTTCTGAAACCATTGTGATAAATAAAGCATTTGCTCCTTAGGAGCAAATGCTCTATTTATCACAATGGTTTCAAAACGTGATTTTTACAGAGGTGTAGAAAGGCGTATTTGTGGAGGAAAGGGTTAATTAGATTAATTTCTTTAATGACCCATGGCTACAGGAATTTTTTACGGAGTGCAGGGTTAGCAGTACTACAAAATGTTTATTAACCATTCATGATATAGATTTCGAAAAAATAACAGTGGCGTGTGATGTCCACTTACTACATACATGTAAACACCATAATAGACTTTAACCTTTATAACGCATATTTAAACGTCTACAATTTTTAACGTGCGCTCCTAATAAAATGTGTATACATTCTTAACTTAGAATATCCTTCGAAATAGCAAGCAACAATTCGAAAAGAAACAAAATGCATACTCGGTTTTATTGAGTTTGTTCTTGAGCTGTTATTTAAAGTGCAACACTACTCACTCCCCTATCACCAGCTTAAGCGGTATTCAATTTTCATAACTTGAAGCACACAGCATAGGATCCCTAAGTACATGTATCAGAAATAACAACACTGACAATAAATTACGGGCCGCTTTTAACACGGGACGCTACAAAAGCACTTGATAAGCTGTTGTGAAGTACAAAAAAGTCCTTCGAAAGCAAAAGCACCAATGCGAAAGGAGAAAAATGCATAAAATATGCTATCTAAAACGCATTTGCTGTATAAAAAATATGACGAAGAAAACATTTGACGGTTATAGTGTGTGAACACATTTCCTTGTGCTGTCATGGTGAATTTCTTTGTGGAATATAACCGTGTGAATAAATATCTGAAAAACTGAATTACGCGTTGAACTTAACCCATTACCTCATAGACTATTTTTAGATACAACCTCTTTCAAGTAATCTACCGAAAAGGAGGATTAATTAGAGAAAAGGAACACTTTAGAACTTTGTAGTTTGAAACCATTGTGATAAATAGAGCATTTGTCCTATGGGAGCAAATGCTCTATTTATCACAATGGTTTCACAAAGTGACTTTTACAGAGTCGTCAAAAGTCGTCTATAATTATGAGGGAAAGGGTTAAAGCACAACTGATCCATTATTATGACACAGCTGAATGAACTTCGATATCTCGAACTCGGATAACGATATCGGTCCTTAAAACAATCACGATACAGAATTGTTCTAAGTTGTATAACTATTCCCATACGTAGAAACACATGGGACAGCTTAATGCAGGTCTAAAGTAATGCTGAAAGCTCCGTTAGAAGCTTTCAGCATTACTGTAGATCTGCATTTAGCTGTAAATTTGAGAAATACAGTGTAGTTCAGATTAGAAATCGGATGACTCGAACCTCTATTATTTCATAGTAATTTGTTTGATCCCCTGAAGTATGATATATCAAAGTTCAACTGTTCTTAGTGATATGAGACAGAAGTGGGTCAAATATGCTCTTTATAATGACATGGCATTATTGCAGCATACGACCAAAGTTTTTATCGTCCGTCCTAGTGCAAATCGTTACGTTTCGCATAGCTGCACCTATCACATAGTTAAGCGTGCAATGATATATATTAACCATTTCCCTTATGTAAACGCATTTTACGCATCTGCAAACAGTAGACCCATATCAGACGGTTCCTATAGGAACCGTCTGATCAGGGTCCGCTCTGTTTGCTTATGGTGGAATATAGATCTGATTATACGGGTTCTACATGAGCCAAAATGTCATTTGTTCATATGCCATTATAAAGAATAATCTTATTGATATTCATGACGTCATTATTTCTTACATAAATATACAACAGGGGAAGGGTTAACTTTATGAGACAGAACCTGCTGTACGTTACAAATTACGACGATCGCATTGCAATCGTTGTATGATATTAATTAAGATAATGTCAATCAATCGTCATATCTTTCAGAAGACTATACTTAACCCTTCGCTTGCTATTCACGGCAATATACCTACCTGTAAATAGTGAAGACCTATATGAGACAGCTCCTGCAGGAGCTGTCTCATCAGGGTCTGCACTATTTACAAGTTGATTGTGCAACCAATGCACTCCACAGCAGTGATTGCACAGCGATATACTTGTACACAGTGAAGATATATGTAAATATACAACAGGGCATGGGTAAAGAAGGAGAAATGTATTTTAAAATTCAGCAAGAGAAGGGTTAAGATAATGTCTGTCGTTTGATCTTTCAGAATACTGGTCCCCTTTTTATGATGCAACATGACAGGAAGAGAACATATCATTTTAACATGGCACGTATTTTATACAATACAGGAATCTAGCCGTTTAAGACTAAGAAATTCTCTAAAGCTTAACCATATCTTTCATATAAACGCATTTTCACGCATTTGCAAACAGAGAAGACCCAATTCAGATGGCTCCTATATTTATGTAAGAAAGTAGCTGAATTTTTAAAACGGTATATGTATACAAAATTGTTTGGTATTGGTAGAAACAAAAAAATCAATTCATTGTCATTTAAATAATTTCCGTCTGATCTAGGTCTTATCTGTTTGCAAATGTTTAAAACTGCGTTTATATGAGAGAAATTGTTAAACAATCAAATAAATTTCTTGCATTATCTTATTTTGGCTGATTGATGTAAAATAATATTTTTAAATGGAATTAACTTTAAATTTGGAAAGGTTGGATCAAATCATGGTCAATTATACGCCTTGTCAAAATCAACAGTTGAATCCAATGCTTACGATAACACAAAGAGTTCAAAACTCTAAACGCCATAAAATGGATTCATATGTTTCAAACGCAAAATTTAGTAATGACAGCGTAGTTTTGTCTGAATATTCTGTCTATTATCTTTACACCCGATTTAAACCACATTGTGAAGTAGCAATTTTCACCCTAATATCAACATTAAAGCGTATTTACTATTCATTTTGGATACTACAAACACTTTGCTTTTAACCAATATCATGCAGCGAAAATGACACATGTTTAACTTGCCATTTACTGAAATGTTTCTTTCGATTAGTCCAAATATTTGTGGAATTATTTGCCAAGTGCCTAATTGTTTGGATCCAAAATAATACGCCGATGTTTCATCTGGATCCAAACTGGTGCAAATGTAATACATGTTGCTCTAGACATGATAAGGGGTATCATATGAATAAGCTAATGGTATCCACCATTGTTGACGGCTGGAACGCCTACGTCCATTGTTATTATTAAATGGACTTTTATTTAGAGTTCTCTATCAGGTAAAGTCAGTAATCACTAGTTCCTATAAATACAACTCGTATGGGGTCCGGAAATCAGATATTATTTTGAATTAAAGCCATATTGCTTCACTGTCAATATCATCATAAAGATTTACTTTGTGGTAATAGTTATTGTCACATACCATAGATCAAATCCCAGTATCAAAATCATGTGCATGATGATGTGTTTGTCGTACTAGATTTCACCATATTGGGCCATGCTTGCACTGATTTAAACATTGCAGGGACAGTTTCAGATGTCTAGGAATGTATCTACTTGTAACACTGTTGCGACTATTTCAGTGTTTGACAATGACCGATTAATGTGTAGCATCAATCGTCATAAGGAATATTGCTACATTAAACATTATGACCGCTATCTTAGTGGTCCATAAGCAATTTTCTGCTTGTACCACTCTTGTGACCGTGTCATCCTTTCTTTGTGTAGTATCAGTGGCTCATAGTGAACGTTTCTACGTGTAACATTACGGCGACTGTTTCAGTGGTTAATATGGAACATTTCTACGTGTACCATTGTGACATCAATTTCAGCTGTTCATAAGGGAAGTTTCTGTCTCTAACATTGTTGCGACTATTTCAATGGTTTATGAGGACACTGTAGCTGTGAACGTTTCTACTTGTACAGTGCTCCCTCCCTAAAACGACCCTCTCAATAACGATTCCCTCCTTACAACAACGCATGCCACTGTTGTCGAAACAACAAGGCTCCAGAAACAACCTTTTTCCATCGTATTTTCTTTATGCCTCCATCAAACCCTATGTTGTGACCACTCTTTAGAATCGTCACTTTGTGACGATTCTAAAGAGAGGTCACAACATAGGGTTTGATAGAGGCATAACGGTTTTAGTTCTCGAAATACACCTTATCTGGGGATCTGCAAACAAGCTAATTATGTTTGATTTTCTCTCCCTATAACAACTCCCTCTGAACAACACATACAATCTTCGTATCCCAAAGGGTATCGTTGTAGAGAGGGAGCACTGTAACACTATTGGTACTGGTTCAGTTGTTCATAGGCTACGTTTCTACCTGTAACACTTTTGCTATTGCTTCAATGAATAGTGAATACCAACTTCGTACACAAGTGAGTACTATTCGTTACATTAAATGAAACAACGAAACTAACATTTAACCCTTTACCAAGTAAATATAACTACTGTTGAACTTCGATATCTCGAACACGGATAACTCGAACTTCGGAATAACTCGAAGTAAACGTTCTGTCCTTCCAAAAGTTTACAATATAAAATTGTTCTAAAATGTATCACTACGTATAGCTAGAAACACATGTAGCAGTTTAATGCAGTTCGAAAGTAATGCTTAGACATGCCTGTATTCACTATAGTTTTCTCAACTCACCGATACGTTCCTAAGGAGTACCAACACGATAGAGGATGGCTGAGAAATAATAACATATTTGAATACATAAGTGGTACACTTATCTCCCGCACTGATATTTTACGGTTGTATTCAAGGTATTGTGTATTTTAGCTGAGGATTAGCTACGATAACTATAGTTTTATATCTACAATGGACCAAAACCGCATTTCAGTATTGTTTGATAAGAGAAATATAGCGGCCTTCTTCTGCTGCGTTAATTTATAATTATTTATTTCAGCGTTAGTATGCACATTTTGTTCTAAAATTTAATGTCACAAGACATTAAATAGTCTGGTATTAAACAAACGGTCCGCATTGATTTTATAAAGATATACAGTATTTGAATACAGTAGAACCCCTCAAATGCGACCACTTAATGAATGAAGCAGGTGGTTGCTTAATGCATGAGCATATTAATGCAGAAAGCTCCTGTATTTTTTCATATAAAACGACGTGATAATCTCGGCATCCCATCAGGTTACTTAGCGTGTGCGAGGTTACTCGGCATTTCATCAAATGACTCGGCGTCTAATGAAGTTAATCGGGGTTTCATCAGATAAACTGATTTGTTCGAGGTTACTCGGCGTTTCATCATATTACTCAACGTCTCATCAGGTTACTCGGCATCTCGTCAGGTTTTGTGCGTTTGAGACTAATGCTTTCTCTTAAGTGTAACCCTTTCCTTCATATAAACACATTTTCACGTATTTGCAAACATGCCAAGATCAGACGGTTCCTATAGGAGCTTAACCCTTCCCCAGTTCAACATTCATGTAAGAAATGTAGCTGAATGTTTAAAAATGGCATATGAAACCCGGAAATTAGGTATTCATAGAAACTATGGAGTCAGATTTACTATAATTTCATAAGCAAACAGAGCAGACCCTGACCATACGACTACTATAAGAGCCGTCTGATATGAGTCAAATATGTTTGCTTATGCTTGAAAAGGACGTTTATATGAGGGAAAGGGTTAAACAAACAAATAAGCATCCTGCTTTATTTGATTTGAGCTGATTAATTTAATATAATGATTTTTAAATGGAATCAACTGTAAATTTCGGAAAGGTTTGATCAAATCATAGCCAATTATACGACATATCAAAACCAAAAGTTGAATCAAATGCTTACGATAACACAAAGAATAAAAAACATAAACGCCATTAAATGGATTCATATGTTTCAAACACAAAAGGTAGTAATGGCAGCATGGTTTTGTCTGAAGTTTATGTCTATTATCTTTGCACTAGATTTCAATCACAATGTGAAGTAGCAATTTTCACCCTAATATCAACATTAAAGGGTATTTACTATTCATTTTGGACCATACAAACACTTTGCTTTTTAACATTATCATGCAGCGAAAATGACACATGTTTAACTTGCCATCTACTGTAATGTTTCTTTCGATTAGTCCAAATATTTGTGGAATTATTGACAGAGTTTCCTATTGTTTGGATCCAAAATAATACGCCGATGTTTCATTTGGATCCAAACTGTTTGCAAATGTAAAAGATGTTGCTCTAGACATGATAAGGGGTACCATGTGAATAAGCTAATGGTATCCACCATTGTTGACGGCTGGAACGCCTACGTCCATTGTTATTATTAAATGGACTTTTATTTAGAGTTCTCTATCAGGTAAAGCCAGTAGTCACTAGGTCCTATAAATACAACTCGTATGGGGTCCGGGAATCAGATATTGTTTTGAATTAAAGCCGTATTACTTCACTGTCAATGTCATCATAAAGATTTACTTTGTGGTAATAGTTATTGTCACATACCATAGATCAAATATCAGTGCATGAATATGTGTTTGTCGTACTAGATTTCACCATATTGGGCCATGCTTGCACTGATTTAAACATTGCAGCGACTTTTTCCGATGTTCATAAGGAAAATGTTTCTACGTGTAACACTGTGGCGACTGTAGGTAATCATTCGCTTGCTATTCACGTCAATATACCTACCTGTAAATAGTGAAGACCCAGATGAGACAGCTCCTGCAGGAGCTGTCTCATCAGGGTATGCACTGTTTACAAGTTGATTGTGCAACCAGTGCACTCCACAGAAGGGGAAATGTATTTTAAAATTCAGCAAGCGAAGGGTTAATAAGGAAACAGTTCTAACTATAATACCTTTGCAACTGTTTCAATAGTTTATGAGGGCTATTCCTATATGTGACTAGGTATGTGGTTCATAGGGAACCGTTCTACTTGTAACACTGTGGCCACTGTTTCATTAGGTAATAAGGAACACTGTTGCAACTATCAATGGTTTATGAGGCCCATTTCTAAATGTGACACTGTGGGGATTAGGCCATTTCTAAATGTGACACTGTGGGGACTATGTCAGTGGCTCACACGGAGCATTTCTACGTTTAACGCTGTTGCGACTATTTCAGTGGTTCATGAGGACCGGTTCTAGGTGCAGCTTCAGTGGTTTATAACGAATGTTTCTACCTGTACACTGTTTTAGTGGTTCATAAGGAACGTTTCTGTGTGTAGCATCAGTGGTACATAGGGAATGAGTCTACCTGTAACACTGTTGTTATTTTCCAATGAATGGTGAATACCAAATTCGTACACAAGTGAGTATTATTCGTTACAATATGAAACAACGAGACTAACATCTAACCCTTAACCCTGTAAATATAACTACTCATGAACTTCGATATTTCGAACTCGGATGACTAAATTTCGGAATAACTCGAAGTAAAAGTTCGGTCCTTCCAAAAATTGTTCTTAAATGTATCCATACGCATATCTAGAAACATATTTGGCAACTGAATGCATTTCGAACTTTCAAGGTAATTCTGAAAGCTCCCGTCGGATTTTTCAGCATTACTTTAGACCTGCCAGTATTCACTATATTCTTCTCTTCTCTCCGATTCGTTCCTAAAGAGTACCAACACGATAGATGATGGCTGAGAAATAATATCATATTTGAAAAGATTAGTGGTACAATTGTCTACCGCACATATATTTTCAGCTTGTATTCAAGGTATTGTGTATTTTTTGCTGCGAATTAGCTGCGATAAACTATTGTTTTATATCTTAAATTTCGCATGTGGACAAAAAATGCATCGCAGTTTAATATGATTAGCAGAATACAACATCCTTCTTCTGCTTCGTAAATTTATAATTCTTTATTTCAGCGTTAGTATGCACAGTTTGTCCTAGGATTTAATCTTTAGCCCGCTATGGGCGAATGAGTGAATACCCATGCAAACAGTTTGGATCCAGATGAGACGCAGAGTAACTCGGCGTCTCCTCAGGATCCGAAGTGTTCGACACACTGGTTGCATTTTGGTAGAAAATATGATTATAGCTTGAATTTTGAAAATGTAGAAGGTGAAACATTCTGTAAAAACAATTTTATCAGCAGGCTAAAGGTTAATGACATAAAACATTAAATATTCTGATATAAAACAAATGGTTCGCATTGGTGTTACAACAGATATACGGTTGAACATCGATACCTCGAACTTCAACTTCAATTTGAAATCGGATGGCTCGACCTTCTGTTATATCGGTGTAACTTGTATGGTCCCTTGAAGTTCGTGATATCGAAGTTAAACTGTTGTTGGTTTACGTCATATTGAGCGTGATTTATGTTACGTCCGTTAGTCGTTACCTTAGCGTTTCTTATTAGATAACCACAATCCTGGTTTAACCCATTACCTCATAGGCTATTTTTAGACCCAACCTCTTTGAATAAACCTACCGAAAAAAGGAGCATTAACTAGAGAAAAGGAAAAGTTTAGAATTGTGTAGTTTGAAACCATTGTGATAAATAGAGCATTTGCTCCTATAGGAGCAAATGCTGTATTTATCACAATGGTTTCACAAAGTGACTTTTACAGAGTCGTCAAACGTCGTCAATATGAGGGAGTAATACTAATTTATGCACATTTTGGGCTACCGACCGTTCCAAGGCGGTACTCCTACTTTCACTCTATGGTTTATTTGACATGAATAATGTTTAATGTTTTATGTCTTGATGTGCGTTCCGTCACGTTTTGTCTTGTATGCGCTGGTTCTTGTCTGATGATGTTTGGTGCCGTGCCATTTTGTGTGTGGCTCTCCCCGATTCGCTGTTGTTTTGTTGTTGTTTATTTTTGTGTTGCTGTTGGTTTGTTGGTGGTTTTTTTTGTGGGGGTCACTTTTTATGTATGGATATTTACCAGACAGGAGAGCTTTCTTCTTATCTTGCACTCGTGTTAGTTATCGTCATTTTGTATTTTGTTGTCGATTATTTTGATAGGGGTTTATTAAACCACTTCTTTGTTCAATATTCAAATGAGAAATCATGGCATCATGGATATTTATTGGCTGAGTGTTTTATAACAAACATTTTAAGGAGAGTTTTTGCTTTTACAAACACTGTAGACTCAGATCTATGTAATACCAAAAGCTTACTCACATGAAAATCCGAATGTCCAAACCGGGATTCGAAACGGTCAAACGATGTAAAGTCCCTAGTACAATGTTCAGTCATTATAATGAAGATTGTCAATTTGGACTTATATCGAAACATGCCTATGATACAAAGTAAACCGTTTTCTTCGATTCCAACAAATACCATGTATTTGTTATACAGAGCTACAGATAAAGTGCGTACTGAAATGACTAAAGACTAAAATTGTTATTTCTCCACCAAACTCTATACTGTGACCACTCTTTAGAATCGTCTCTTTGAGACGATTCTAAAGAGTGGACACTGTATAGGGTTTGGTGGAGAAATAAAGGAGCTATTCTGGAAAATGTTTAGATTTACGCATCTTCTTTAGATCTCCGTGTTTAGGTTTGCCATTATAAAAATGCAGGAAATAGATATTTATAATGTCATTATATCTTACACGAATATTTAACAGGGAAAGGGTTAATACATATAGCACTTGTCTTATTAATAAATACTTTGTGTATTTTCAGAAATAATCATGGCTGAGAATGAAGTCTTACCAACGATGTCTACTGTGACAGAATCAGCCAACACTACAAACATAACTAGCTCAAACAGCGCTCTCTTTACGACTAAAGTCATCGTACAGTCTGTTATTCTCTCACTAGCTATTTTTGGAAATAGTTGTTTGTTGTGTATAATGCGCCTGCGCAACCGGAACTACACGAGAATGCAGATATTCATTATTCACCTTTGTTTCGCGGATCTTCTTGTTGCATTTTTCAATATTTTACCACAACTTATCTGGGAAATTGTAGGTGACTGGGTAGCCGGGGATTTTATGTGTAGATTTGTGAAGTTTATGCAAATATTTGTGATGTATTTGTCGACATACATTCTTGTTCTCACAGCGCTTGACCGAAGAAGAGCGATTTGTAATCCTTTAACCAGTCACACGTGGACGACTAGACTGGTTCACCTCTCAGTCGGATTCGTGTACACATTGTCAGCCATTTTAAGCATTCCACAAGCAATAATATTTAAGTATCAAGAAATATCGCCCGGAAATGGTGATATGAACTGCTGGGTTCACTTTGAACCCGAGTGGACATTGCAGTTCTATATTACAATATTTACAGCCCTTGTTTACGTCATTCCGCTTATTATACTAATTTATGCGTATGTGTCTATTTATTACACCATATTCAAAAGAGCGAAGGAGTCAAAATACGAAAACAGTAGATATTACGTGAGGTCAACGTTCAAAGCGGAAAATAAAAGTGTCCAATCAGATACTGAGTTAAAAATAGATGACTTATCACAAACATCTCGCGAAAGCTCAAAGCAAATCAGAACATTTGTGCCAAGAAGTAGTTCCTACGCCGGACTCACACGTGCCAAGATGAAGACCGTGAAACTGACCCTGGTCATCATTGTTGCCTACCTTGGATGCTGGTCCCCGTTTTTCATCTCACAACTCTGGTGGCTATATGATGAGCATGCGCCGGCAAACAGTAAGTTTTGGACTGAGATGTTCTAGAACCCCCCCCCCCCCCCCTCCCCTAAACGACAACGCAATGAATAAATGTGGATATCTTTAAAAGCAGATGGTTGCTTAATGGCTGGACAAAAGTACGGTAAAATCTCGATTATATGAACACTCAAATACGTATCATTATCGATCTTGTGGAAGCTTAATGCAGAGTGAAATTCATTGCAGGAAGCTAATCTAGCTTTCATCCTGCATTAACCCCTCACCCTGCATTAGCCCTTTTTAACCCTTCTCTTGTTGAATTTTAAAATACATTTCTCCTTCTTTACACATGCCCTGTTGTATAATTACAAGTATTTCGCTGCGCAATCACTGCTGTGGAGTGCACTGGTTGCACAATCAACTTGTAAATAGTGCAGACCCTGATGAGACAGCTCCTGCAGGAGCTGTCTCATCTGGGTCTTCACTATTTACAGGTAGGTATATTGACGTGAATTACAAGCGAAGGGTTAAACAGCCACCTGGCTACAAAGACATAAATTCTTCATTACTAACATTTCGTAGTATAGAGTTTTTACTGTAATAATTCAGATTCATATCGAGGGTTTGGTGCAAAACTATTGTAACTCCTTCACAAAGTGAAGGAGTTACAATAGTTTTGCACCAAGCCCTCGATATACTGTAATTTCAGCATGACGTTCATTCTGCGTTCGTCAGGAACACATTTCCATGCATTGTCAAACAGAGTAGACCCAGACGGCTCCTGTAACAGCCGTCTGATCAGGGTCTGATCTGTTCGCTTATGACATGATATGGATCTGATTCTATTGTTATTGTCAAAGCAGTCATTCTCTTGAAATGTGTTCATTATAAAAAAAATGCAGACTTTTGGCAGACATGTTGGGGTTTTTTCAGCAAGGTGATAAGTATGTCAGTCAATAAGTCAGTTAGTCAGTGTACAGTGTGATCTGACATTAGCCATTATCAGCCTTTTCAAAGCTAATGAACCCGGAAAACGACTCAAATGGGTTGTTTAACCCTTTCCTTCATAAATACGCCTTTCTGCGCCTCTGTAATATTCATTTCTTAATATCATTGTGATAAATAAAGCATTTGCTCCTATGGATCAAATGCTGTATTTATCACAATGGTTTTCATACTACGCAATTCTAACATTTTATTTTTCTCTAGTAAATGCTCCTTTTGTGTAGATTTATTTAAAGAGGATGAGTCTAAATATAGCCTATGAGGGAAAGGGTTAAATTGGCGAGTAAACTCGGTCTCTATTCAATATCCAAACTGTTTGCACAATAATTTGGAAGAAAGTCCACCCTGTACTGAATGCCAGTAATAAAACTGAAAACTGTAACTTAATCCTTCGCTTGCCGAATTTTTAAACACATTTCTCCTTCTTTACCCATTCCCTGTTGTATAATTACATATATCTTCACTGTGTACAAGTAGTTCGCTGTGCAATCACTGGCGTGGAGTGCACTGGTTGCACAATCAATTTGTGAATAGTGCAGACCCTGATGAGACAGCTCCTGCAGGAGCTGTCTCATCTGGGTCTTCACTATTTACAGGTAGGTATATTGACGTGAATAGCAAGGGAATTTTAAAGCCGACAACAATGTTTGCAGATGAAAATTATTTGGCGCCAACATCGTACATACACCATCCATTATGTCTGTATGACCATGTTGTATGGAACACACATGTTGTATTTGTTTGATGTTCTAGGTATTGTAAATATCTGATAGTCATTACCTTTTGGATAAACAGTGGGATCTCAATATATCGAACCTTAATTGGCCATACAAATTACCTCGAAGCAACGAGAGCTCCAGTCAGCATATTTCTAACTTGGAAAACGCTCTCGATGTTACAGCTTAATGCAGATTGCAAGTAATGCTGAAAGCTGGTGCATACTTTTATAGATATGTGCAGTGGTTAATTTTAGAGCAATTTTATATAAGTTTAAAAAAAAAAAGTTTTTGACACGGTGTACATCGAAGATCGAGTTATCCGAATTCGAGATATCGAGGTTCTATTGTATATGTTTTATCCCTTTTCTTGCCAAAATATATCGTGTCTGCCTCTACTCGCAACCCCCCCCCCCCCCCCATTTGCTTCAAACAACGTGTCCATAGTAACAAAACTTGTTGGATCCTGATGAGACATCAATATACCCGGCATCTCATCTGAATCCAAACTATTTGTATACAGTAAAACCTCTCTATACTGTTAGGCAGGTGACAGCTTAATGCACGGTGAAAGTCATGCAGAAAACTCATAGAGGAGCTTTCTGCATGACTTTCACCCTCCATTAACCTGCCACCGTCTCTAATACCGATATTTAAAGTGAATCGAACGCCCGGTTTAGAGCGGTTTTACATTATGTAATCAAAGATGCAAAAGTGATACCGAAAGGGTTGATCCCTTTACAAATAGTGTATGTAGTAAAAGTCCTCTAAACCGGAATTTTAGAAGAGAATATTTTAAATACTTTTAGGCAGGTGGCTGCTTAATGCAGGTTGAAAGTCATGCAGAAAGCTCCTATGGAATCTTTCTGCATAACTTCGCCCTGCATTAAGCTACCACCTGTCTCTAAGACCGATATTTATACTAAATTAAATGTCCGGTTAAGAAGGATTTTACTGTAATCAAAAATCAGTTAAATCCTATTGGAGGTGTCTGATCATGGCCAACCTACCCTACTTGCACTTAATTAAATAAATATGTTAGATATCGGATTCTCTTCTGTCTGGCGTGATCGAGTGGTTACGGTCATTTACGGACAGTCACTTAGTCTCTCAGCGCAGCGGCTCGAATCCCGCTCAGTGCATTTTTCATGTGATTTTCATGTGGTGAAGCCGTCATGCTGGCTTACGGTTGGTCGGTGGTTCTGTTCGGATGTTCTTCTCTGTGTGTACGAAACATTGCACTTTGATCCGTACACAGAAACATCTCTGAAATGTTATTTTCAATTCATTTTTCATAATTGTAAACATTTCAAGGGAATTAAATTTGCATACACAATAACTATAGAACCAATTCTATATAATTCCATAAAAATACAGAGCAGACCCTGGTCAGACAGCTTCTATAGGAGCTGTCTGAACTGGGTCTACTCAGTTTGCAAGGGTGTTAAAATGTGTCTGTATCAAGAAAATGGTTAATACTTTCATAAGTGTGTCAGTCTTGATCTACTCTGTTTGCAAAGGTGATAAAAGTCGTCTATATCAGGGGAAGGGTTAACCCATTCATAAATATGTCAATTCCTGATTGAAACACAAGTGATGATATATTTTTCTAGCGAGACAGACATTCTCCTAGATGCAAGCCTTACGACACAAGCGCACAATACATCTAGTGAAGTGTCTTTATTTCCTTGTACTGTGACAGTTTCCGTGACATTATACATTTAAAACACATGGTTTACAAATCACTGCATTAAATATGCAATGTAAACACGCACATATTGAGGTATATATATTACGGTTTCTTGTTACACCCTTTGAATGCAAGACTATGCGTTATCAGAGTAGCCCAAGTTCAGAGGAGCCCTCTGATCAGGGTATGCACTGTTTGTCATTCAAAATCCTCTAGCAGGTTTAGCCATTTCCCTGATCAATATTCATGTAAGAAATAATGACATAATGAATATTTATTAGCTTTTATTTTTTTTATACTTTAACCCTTCTCTTGCTGAATTTTAAGATACATTTCTCCTTCTTTACCCATGCCCTGTTGTATAATTACATATATCTTCACTGTGTACAAGTATTTCGCTGTGCAATGACTGCTGTGGAGTGCACTGGTTGCACAATCAACTTGTAAATAGTGCAGACCCTGATGAGACAGCTCCTGCAGGAGCTGTCTCATCTGGGTCTTCACTATTTACAGATAGGTATATTGACGTGAATAGCAAGCGAAGAGTTAACCAAAACCTAGAATCAGATTTATATCATGTCATATGCAAACAGAGCGGACCCTGATAAGAAGGCTCCTATAGGAGGCGTCTGGACTGGATCTACTGTTTGCAAATACGTCATGAAATACGTCATAGTCGTTACGCCTTTCCTCGTCTTTGCAAATAGAGTAGACCAAGATCAGACGGCTCCTATAGGAGCCGTCTGATCAGGGTCTACTCTGTTTGCTTACGATTTAATATAGATACAAGTCTGTCTGAAGCAACCATTGAACACAGCAACAGGTGCTTCCTTAATCCAGTGGTAATATAATGTAGAAAGCTCTATTCTGCGTTACTTTTGTCCTGCATTAAACTACTAATTTCAAAGAAATGTACCGTAATGACCCAGTATAAGATACGTGGCTGTTCAGTATACAGTCTGGTATCATGGATATTAATTTGATTATTTTTCATAATGGCTTATACATGTAAATACATAAATGTTTGGCTCAGAAAGAATCTAGAATCAGACCTATATGCATATCATACCATAAGCAAACAGAGCAGGCCGTGAGCTATGTCTACCCTGTTTGCAAATGCGTGAAAAGGCGTTTATATGAAGGATAGAGCCAAGACAGAAACTAAAGGATTCGGGTAAAATTTATATCATAAGCAAACATAGCAGACCCCTATCATGCGAGTATTGGGTCCAAGCTTATAGAACTTTTGAGTATGAGATCATTCTCAAGTATCTGATTGGTAAGATGCTGAGCTTGCTCAGAATCTGACCAAGTAGATGCTTGAGCATGATTCTAGACTTAACCCTTTCGGTGCCAAATTTCTGATTGTCATCTGCAATCCAATTTATGTTAAATCATTTGGTACAATAAGGAATTGAGATAAATAAATGAAAAATTCAAAGGAATAAAGGACAGATGTAGAAATAGAGATTGAGACAAATAGTGAAGTCCCTGATCAGACGCCACATTGAAAAGGCAGCGTCTTATCTGGGACTGCACTATTTGTCGTGGTGCATTTATGCGACTTCGGCGGTGAAAGTGTTAATAATCTCGGAGTTAAAATGCATATCTATGGCGTTACGAATAAAAGACCTCTTTAGACATCTTTGACTGTAGTCATATTAACCCTTCGCTTGCTATTCACGTCAATATACCTACCTCTAAATAGTGAAGACCCAGATGAGACAGCTCCTGCAGGAGCTGTCTCATCAGGGTCTGCATTATTTACAAGTTGATTGTGCGACCAGTGCACTCAACAGCAGTGATTGCACAGCAAAATACGTGTACACAGTGAAGATATATGTAGTTATACAACAGGGCATGGGTAAAGAAGGAGAAATGTGTTTTAAAATTCAGCAAGCGAAGGGTTAAATGGGGCAATCTAATCTGCCATTTGACATTTATGTCGCTATAGAAGTTAACTGCTAGACGCTCGTCTGTTGCGTTTTTTAAAAAGAATATCCGATATGACTATGTTTTTTTTATAAGGATTGGTATTTTGGTAGGTAGATTGGTTCTGGCGAGACGCCGACGTATTCGTCTGGAATCAATCTATTTGCAAATGTTATTCAAGTGGAGATACTCAGAATAATCCCGTATCAAGCAATCCGCGACCTGACTCGCATTTGCAAACAGCTTGGATCCAGATGAGACGCCGAGTAACTCGGCGTCTCATCAGGATCCATGCTGTTTAACACTCGGTCAATTAGTTGCTCTGAATTTTGAGTTTCGCTGAATTTTAATTGAATCGGAAATAGTCAAAAGTGCATTCGATTTAAGTTTGAGCAGAGATTATTGTTTTCACGACGAGGTATGACTTAATTCATCGCCAGGTTCCAATTTATTACTTATTGTAAGAAATTTGATTTTTGCCATCAGTAAAATTCCATACATAAAACATATCTTTGATGTTAATTGTTGCTGGGGCGTGTGTGTGTGTGTGTGGGGGGGGGTGTATCTTTTTCAATATGTCAATTATTTAGAATTGACGTTGGTGTTGTTGTTTTGTTGTTGTTGTTCTGAAAATGAAGGAACCTCAAGTAACACAGGAAAGCAAACCAAATTTGCAAGATTAACGATAATAATATTAAACGACACATTTTTTCGGGCAATATCATCTACAGTGTCCCTTGGGACATCTCTTACCATTGTCCTTTGGGACAGCTCTTACCATTGTCCCTTGGGACAGCTCTTACCATTGTCCCTTGGGACAGCTCTTACCTTTGGGCCCCGGACAACAACAGTCATTCGGGACACTGCCTATTTTATTGTCCGACAAAAACATGTATTAACCCTCTGAAAGTGTACAGTAAAACATACCGACAATTTAACAAGTAACCTCGTTTGCCTATAACTCTTTTGGCGTCAACT
Organism: Azorinus chamasolen; assembly: GCA_963576725.1. NCBI lineage: Eukaryota > Metazoa > Mollusca > Bivalvia > Cardiida > Solecurtidae > Azorinus > Azorinus chamasolen. The sequence continues at coordinate 62,021,314 of OY755253.1, read as the reverse complement.
TTTGTCGTCTGTAAACTTTGTCGTCTTGTAGAAGTTTCACTTTATATTTTTTCTTGTCTTTATCTTAGTTTAATAAAATTATAACAGCTAAGGCCTTGTGAGTTTGTTTAAAGGCTACACTTAGGGATTACCTTATTAAGAATAATTAAAAAATAGCAAAAAAACCAAAAACAACAGAAATAACGTAAACCTCTCAATGTTTATCCTACCAATATCAGAAAACAACTTCGAATGTAGTTTAAATTGATGACAAAATACTCAGTACCACGACAAATCGTGCACTCCCAGATCAGACGCCGCCTTTTCAAGGCGGCGTCTGATCAGGGACTTCACTTTTTGTCTCAAATTCTATTTCTATATATGTGCTTTATTCCTAGGAAATTTGCATTTATTTATCTCATTTCTTTTTTTACTGAATTATTTAACAAACTTGGATAGGAGACGACAATTAGAAAATTAGCGCCGAAAGGGTTAAACGAGTCTTGGAAAATGTTATTAAACGAGTCTCTGGCGAGCTTAAAACCATTTTCCAAGATGAGTTTAATATCATTTTTTACAAAATGACTACGGGCATCATAGTCAATTTATCAAACAACTTATTTCGACTAAAATGCCGTTTTTAACAGGTCCTGTATGTATACTTCTACATGACGTCGTAGTGTTTCTACATGACGTTGCAGCTTATATTAAACGTGTGTAATATAGAGAAATGTTTAATATGCGATGGTTATTTTAATTGGAATACAAGGGAGGTTAGGCGATAAATCTAGGATATATGGCGAGTAGTCATTTGTGTACAAAATGACTACGAGCACCATTATTCTGTTAATCAGATACTTATTTCGAACTTTTTTGACATGTCTTACGTGTATAGAATAAACAATAGCACGTGGTGTTTTCACATGATGTCGCATTTTTAGCATGCGTAATGTAGAGAAATATGATATAATCATAATGATAGCTATATTAACTCGAATACAAGGGAGGTTATGTGATAAGTGTGTTTCTCATTTCAGACAAAGCATTGTTGATTATGCTTCTCCTGGCAAGTCTCAACAGCTGTTGTAACCCTTGGATATACATGGCCTTTAGTGGCTCCCTCACATCACGTGGTACATTCCGCCGAGTTTTACCCTGCTGTAGAAAACGTGACAAGTATGGCGCAAAGAGTCGAGCCTACAGCTACCCACTGCATCATAGTACCACGAAAACAACCTCGATGGCCTCGACCCCGCTTACCCCTACGACCTCAAAGACGCTTTTTAACGGTATATCTCTAGATCTGACCCCAGATTAGCAAAGAGATAAACTCGATGCAGCAATATCCTGGAGGTTTTAATATTTCTAAAGCCGTTGTTATATAGAGAGTTGAAAACCCCAAATACTCTTTTTACAGGCATGTCTCTAGGTCTGTCTCCAGACTAGCAGACAGATGAACTGAAAGTGGCAGGATCCCTTAGATTTTAACCAATTACTCCATGAATATACATTGATAAATGCTAGCATCATGAATATAAATTAGATTACTTTTTTATAATTGTAACTGGACACACTAAATTATGGCCATTGCAGAAATCGTAGGATTTTATCTACTATATCATTCCATAAGCAAACAGAGCAGAACCTGATCAGACAGCCCCTATAAGAACCGTCTGATTTGGAGTCTACATATGTTTGCAAAGACGTTAAAATGTGTATTGATGGAGTACAGGGTTAAGATGTATAAAACTGAGGTTATGTAGATATTTGATTTTCTTAAACTTTTCTTTTTAGACCCTTACTTTACTACACCGGTGTGATTTTTGTTCAGCCTTTTTATACAACTACATGTAGTTGTATTTGGGGAAACGAATGTTTATTGTTAACTGTATGTGGATATTGTTTATTTGTTCACACTTCCCCCATGTACAGTAAAAGCTCGATACTACGAACACTCAGATACGTACAATTATTGATCTTTGACACAGGTGGCAGCTTAATGCAGGGTTCAGTTATGTAGAAAGCTCTTCTAGGAGAATACACAGACATAAATTCTTGATTACTAAAAGTTCGTATTATCGAGGTTTTACTGTATATTTAATTGATATAGTAACCGGGTGTTTGGTGTGGGGGAAGGGGGTGGGCAGGAGTTATTGTGTGGAACAAAAATGGAATACTCGCTGTTAACCCTTTCACCGCCGCAGTCGCATAAATCCACCATGACAAATAGTGCAGTCCCAGATCAGACGCCGCCTTTTCAAGGCGGCGTCTGATCAGGGACTTCACTATCTGTCTCAATCTCTATTTCTATACATGTGCTTTATTCCTTTGAAATTTACATTTATTTATCTAATTTCCTTATTTTACTGAATGATTTAACAAACTTGGATTGCAGACAATTAAAATTTTGGCGCCGAAATGGTTAATGAAAGTTTAACCCTTTCCCTCATATGAACGCCTTTTCACGCATTTGCAAATAGAGTAGACTAAGATCATACGGCCCTTGTGGGAGCCGTCTGATCAGTACTCGTTTCGCTTTTGCCCTGATATAGAGCTGATTCTACAACTTTTATGAAAGCAAAACCAATCCTTGAAAAGTTTACATTATATACCTTTTTTCAATAAATCTGCTGAAAAGGAGCACTTACTATAAAACAGGAAACTTTTGGAATTGTCTACTATTGAAACAATTATGATAAATAGAGCATTTGTTCCATAGAGGAGCAAACGCTCTATCTACATGTATCACATTGGCTTCAAAACTATACAATTCTATACTCCTTTTCCATGGATATATTCTAAGAGGTTTGGTCTAAAAGTGGTCTGCAAGGAAATGCGTCATTGCCGTTTAAGGCTATTGCAAACAGAGTAGACCCAGATCAATTCATCTGCAAACAACTTGGATCCAGATCAGACGCGTTGGATCCAAGCTGCTTGACGTTCGGTCCATAGTTGTTCAAAAGTTAACCCTTTCCTCCATAAATGGGCATTTCTACGCCTCTATAAAAGCCACTTTTTGAAACCATTGTGATAAATAAAATAAAACCATTGTGATAAATAAATAAAAGTTTGTTTCTTTAATCATTGTGAGCAAATGCTCAATTTATCACAATGGTTTCAGAACTACAAAATTCTAAAAAAAAATCCTTTTCTCTAGTTAATGCTCATTTTCGGTAGATTTATTCAAAGAAGTTGGACCTTAACATAGCCTATGAGGTAATGGGTTAAGTAACACTAGTAGCAGATGAGACATTGAGCAGCCATTATTTTATTTCACCAGGCTAAAAGTTAATGGATGAGCATGATTTCAATTGACAATTTCCACCTCTGAGTGTTTCGTGTGTGTTTGTTTGTTACCATTTATTGTGTTACAGATTACTTATTTGTACATGTACACTTTACCTCGTGAATATTCAGGCATCATATAATGACGTCATGATCAATTAACCAGCTATATTTCTAAAATGACATATAGACACAGGAATTTATTGGCCACAAGCAAACTGAGCTGGCCCAGATCAGACGACTCTTAAAGGATCCGTCTGCCTGTCTGATCTGGGCCTACTCTGTTTGCGAAGGCATTAAAATGCGTTTTAATGGAGAAAGGATGTGACGTAATCTATGACGTAATCTATGAGGTAAATGTTAAAGTAACATGAATAAATACATTGAAAGTCACTCTATTGTTATACTTATTTATCCACAGGCACTTGTCCAGTCGTAACTATTCTGCTGTTTCCGGCAAACCCGGAAATTTACCTCGTATATATTACATGTAATTCTATAAATTAATTATAAAATATAGTTATTTTACTTCTGTGATTTGTCCCGGCTCTGCATTTTCTCACTCACATTATTACCATTGTTTTCAATGCGTAACCACTACCACGAATTTCCCCGTTTTCCACATGTGTAGAACAACTTTAATAACGTCACAACTTTAAGCCGAATCAATTCCTACGCAACAATAATAACACAAACATGGCTGCACCAATTCTGCCGAACGGGACAAATGTCAAGATTGACGTCAGACTTTCAGCTATTTTACTATTACTCCGCTTAGGAAGAGTTTCCATTATCTACATTTGAGATTCGGGTTAATAAAATGTTCTGTATCATCGAGGGTACAAAATGTTCTGTTCTGAATTGTGCTTTAAACCTGTACATCATATTTATAAACGCATTTTCACGCCTCTGCAAACAGAGTAGAACCAGATTAAAAAGGCTCCTTAGGGGGCTATTGATCAAGGGCTGCTCTGTTTGCTTAAGAACTGATTCTGCATTTGTTTCAAAGCACAAAATACATGTACCCTTGAACATTCTACATTATGTGACGATGAAATGTAATTGTTCAAGTCCTCGTTCCTGTTCTATAAAACAATTCAGCTAATAAATATCCATAATGTTATTATTTCTTACATTAATATTGAACAGTCAAAGGGTTTACCCTTTCCTTCATATAAACATATTATGCGATCGGAGTAGACCCAGACCAGACGGCTCCTAGAGGAACGATCTAATCGGGGCTGCTCTGTTTCCCGATGGAATTTGAAAGATATATTTCCTTGCTTTCTAAAATGGATACAATGTTCAACCTTCCATATGTTCCGTACATGAATAGTCAATAGGCATTGAAATTTGAAATTAACACAGAACATGGAAAGGGTTAAGCGAAGTAATAGATCAGGGTCATCGTACAAACAAGTACAAATATATATTCCTAAAACAAATTGAGTGCACATGCTCCTTCATCACTCAAATTCCCAACAATGTTTTCCAGCACGCACTATACAGCACTTAACTGAAATATGACACATATTGAAAACCCAATTTAACCTTTATCCCGCTACCTTAATCCTCATCCCGATACATTAACTATTACACGCTTCCTTAACCTTTTGTCACCCTACCATATCACTTACCCCGCTACCTTAACCTTTATCCCGCTACCCTTACCCCGCTTACTTAACCATCATCCTGTTATATTAATTGTTATCCCGCTACCTTAACCCTTATCCCGCTACCTTAACCCTTATCCCGCTACCTTAATCCTTATCCCGCTACCCTTACCGCGCTTACTTAACCATCATCCTGTTATATTAATCGTTATCCCGCTACCTTAACCCTTACCCCGTTACCTTAAAACTTTTCCCTGATCCGCTACCTTAAATCTTATCCCGCTATATTTACCATTTTCCCGATGCCTTAACCCTGATCCCGCTTCTGCCGCCACCTCCGTGGCCGAGTGGTTATGGTCTTCGACTCACACTCGCATAGCTCCTCAACGCTATGGGTTTGTATCCCGGTCTGGGCATTTAGATTTTTTCATGTGAGGAAACCTTCCAGTTGGTTTGCGTTAGGTCGGTGGTTCTATCTAGATTTTCTGTGCACGAAACAATACACTTTGGTCCGTGCACGGAAGACCCCAGATGTTCTCAACCTGTAATTAGCTTGACGTCGCGATATGACTGAAATACTGTTAAAACGACGTAAAGCCCGGTAAAAAACCAAGACCGCCACCTCACCTCTTATCCCGCTACCTTTAACATTCTCCCGGTACCTTTACGCTTGCCCCGCTAATTTAACACTTATCCCGCTACTTTAACCCTTATCCCAACACTTACACTCTTACCCCGCTACTTTAACCCTTATCCCACGACATCATCCCTTCTTTCGCTACCTTAATCTCTCACTCACATTTGCAAACATCCTGTATCCAGGTGAGACGCCGATTAAGTCGACGTCTCATCAAGATCCAAGGTGTCTTAGACACCGTGAACAGTTTCTGAAAAGCTTTATCGGATCGGATACTGCACGTGATCCAAATCTGAAAAAACCCCACATTATTTTTCAATGTCACAAGGACTAATGGATGTCTTCGCGTTTCTCTGTCATGTTGTTGACGAATGGAGAATATTTCTGAGAAACGGGATTTGAACGATTGACTTATTTAACTCGCATTTATCGCGTTTGAAGTTATAAAGGACAGGGATTAAAAGATCATACAGTTGAGCGAATCAGTGATTTAATGAAGAATAAACGAACTGACAAACGTATGAAGGAACGAAGGTGTGATGAATGACATAAATTAATAAATTAATGATCGAATGATTAAATGAATGAATAAGTGAGTGAAAATGTGAAAGCATGAGCGAACTAATGAATGATTGAATAGATGAATGAATCAGAACGTAAAAAGGAATGAATGAAGGAAGGGAGGAATAAAGAAGAAATAAAAGAATGAACAAATTGAAGGAGGAAGGAATAAAGGGAGGGATGAAAGAATGAAGGAAGGAAGGAAGGAATCAAGGAAGAAAAGACGAAACGGAGACAGGATAAAAAAGAAGAAAGGACGGAAGAAAGGCTGAACGAAGACTAGGTTGACGAATCAAACATCGTACTGTTTGCTTTCGATATAATATAGATCTTATTCTACGCGTTCTGGTTTAGTTACATTTCTCTTTGTGCATGTGTTATTTTAAAAAATACAGCTACATGTAATTAAAATACATCAGATCATTACTTCTTACATAAATATTCATGGGTTAAATTAGAGTTACATGCACTCAGCAATAATATAAACGTCCATCATTTACAAATGACGTGTGTGCGTGCGTGCATGTGCGCGTACATGCGGTGTGGGAGTGAGTGTGTATAACACTTCCAGTGTACATTTTATTTATTAACCTATCGATATAAAAAAAAAGTTTCCCTATGCTGACCATACACATTCCTGTCAGTAGCTGATTTATTGATTTCCACCTTTTCCTCGTGCACGCCATATATGTAGCATTATTTCATTCATGCAACATCATAGGGATTATGCGAAAGCGTAAAACGTTTTGAATTTTCCATCGCTTTCACCATTACCTCATAGGCTATTTTTAGATCCAACCTCTTTGAATAAATCTACCTAAAAGGAGCATTAACTAGAGAAAAGGGCCAATGTCATAATTTTGTACATGTAGTTTGAAACCATTGTGATAAATAGAGCATTTGCTCCTTTAGGAGCAAATGCTCTATTTACCACAATGGTTTCATAAATTGACTTCTACAGAGTCGTCAAAAGTCGTCAATATGAGGGAATGGGTTAAAACGGAAGAAATCGAGTGAATTTTTGGCCATGACAGAAACTGTAGAATCACTGGGTCTGCACTGTTTGCTTATTTATAAAATAAAGATATACTTCTACAGCTTCTGCTATTTTCACATATTTATGTAATCGTGTGCCGTTGTAAAATCTAATTAATATTCATAAATGTCATTAATTCTGATATGAATCTTTATTAGGGAAACGGTTAACCCATTACCTCATAGGCTATTTTTAGACCCATTACCTCATAGGCTATTTTAGACCCATTACCTCATAGGCTATTTTTATACCCATTACCTCATAGGCTATTTTTAGACCCATTACCTCATAGACTATTTTTAGACCCACTCTCGTTGAATAAATCTATTGAAAATGAGCGTTTACTAGAGAAATGAAAACTTTTAGAAATGAGCAGTTTTTGAAAACATTGTGATAAATAGAGCATTTGTTCCATAGGAGCAAATGCTCTATTTATCACAATGGTTTCATAAAGTGACTTTTACAGAGGCGTCAAAAGACGTGAATATGAGGGAATGAGTAACAGGGACCAAATTAAACCGTGTGACATTTTTGTTGTTGTTTTTTTTAAATAAATGGACAAGACGATATTACCAACAATTTATTTAACCCGTAACTCCATAAATACGTCTTTCTATGCATTTGCATACAGAATAGACCCAGATCAGACGGCTCCTGTAGAGGTCTGTTCTGTTTGCTTATGATGTAATATACATGTAGATATGATAATACAGTTTCCGTCATGGCCATTGTGTTTTATTTTTTTTTAATATTCCTGTGTCCATGAGCTATTATAATATATACTCTAACTATCATTTATGATATCATGAATATTCATGGAGTAAAGGATTATTGCCAATTTAATTTAATAATTAACGGGAGATAAATCTCGTAACGTATATCGCGAAGACAGGCACACATATTCTCCCTTAGATATTTAGCCAAGAAATGTTGTTTTCTGCCAAACATCTGTTAAAATTTGGAACAATTCCATTCTATTAAATGTTTTGTTACTGGGCTGATCTTGGTCCACACTGTTTGCAAATATGAATCAAGTAGCAGATAGCAAGAGGTCTCCAGTGTTCAGAGTTGGCCCATTCCCACATATATAGACTATTTTTATACCCATTCCCTCATAGGCTACCGAAAAGGGGCATTTACTTCAGAAAAATGACTTTTTAGAAATGTGTACTTTTGAAACCATTGTGAAAAATAGGGCATTTGCTTCTATGAAGCACATGCTCTATTTATCACAATGGTTTCAAAAGGGAGTTTTACAGAAACGCCAAAAGGCGCCAATATGTGAGAATGGGTTCATATACTCAATGGAGTCTTCAGCGAGATTTATTAGCACCGTGAGAAGGTCAGCGGATGGGATCTTCATGGTTTGACTGAAAATGTGAAATAATCATGGGAGCCATCATGGGTCACGGTTTGTGGGATATGGATACCATCTGTTGAACAAGGGCGTCTCATCTGGATCCAAACTGTTTGTAAAAGTAATCACAGAAACGCACCTGTGGGGTACTTCCGGCTACTTTGGGGTGGAAGATTTAACACTTTCTTTCATATAAACGCTTTTCAAGGCTTTGCAAACAGGGTAGACCCAAATAAAAGGTCTGCTCTGTTTGCTAACGACGTTATAAATATAGATTTGACTCTACGTAGTTGATTTTAACATTTTTCCTGTTCTATGTTTATTCCAAATTTCAATACCTACTGAATATTCATTTACAAAATAGTTATAAATTAATTTGGAAGTTGGAACCTTGTAAACATTTAAGAAAACAAAGAAACAGATCTATCAAATTATATTAGCAAACAGAACAGAGCCCTGGTCAGAGGGCTCCTCTAGGAGCCGTCTGATCTGGGTCTACTCTGTTTGTAAATGCGTGAAAACACGTTTATGTGAGGGAAAAGGTAAAACGCCACTACTTGAAAGTTAGTAGTTTACAAACTACTATTTGAAAGTTAATTATTATTGCGCAGTAAATGTTTCAAATTACTAAATGAAATTTACAACTTGTTACTTGAAATGGGAATCGTCTGATCTAGGTCTACTATGTTTACAAATACAATGAATACGGTAGAACCCCTCTAATGGGGTCACTTAATGAATAAACATACTATTATGTGTCTTTATAAGCAGGTGGTTGCTTAATGCAGGACAAAAGTAATGCAAGCTACACAATGTACCACCTGCATCTAGCACACATAAGTATACCTCTCATAGGTGGTCGCATTATTGTGTTTTTACTGTATGTATATCACTAATGTAATATGAACATTGCATTGTTTTGACTTATATATTGACACTGATAAAAATTCTCTAATGGAAGCATCTTATGCAGTGTTACCGTGTCAAGGTCTGGTTCGATCAAAGGTACTTGACGCCCGCAGAAATGACCGCTATTCTACATGTATACAATAGCCAAGGTAGCTAACTCCGAGTGATATTTTCCACCAAATACCGTGTCGAATTTCAGTCACAAATTACACAGTGTGTACGATGCATATCAGCGAACTCAAACTTTTATCTCCGACTTTTTTTTTTCTTTTTTTTTCGCTGCTGGCCGTTCCAAGGCGGCACTCCTGCTTTCAGCCTACGGTCAATTTTGTTGGTTAATACGCTTAATGTTTAATGTGTTTCGTCTTGATATGCGTCCTGTTATGTTTTGTCTTGTGGCTTTACCCTTTCTTGTTAGATGGTGTTTGGTGCGGCGTCATTTCGTGTGTGGCTCTCCCTGTTTGACTATTTTTCCATAATTAGCAAATGTATTTTCAATAAAAAGTCTTGTAAAGAAGAGTTTGGAGCTCAAAGTCGAAAGACAACGCCGCTGTCATGTTGTGACCGTCTAAGCCGCTGCATGGTAAGTTTTCGTTGTGAATTGTCGTGTGGAGTACCTAAAGAAAGTAACGTATATGTAACGTACATGTATACGTAAAGATGTTATATCTTTTTTCCTAGAACAAGTCGTATACTAGTAGCTTGACTTACAAAACAATATCACAGACATCGAAATTGGAATAACAAGAAAAAGCTCACCATCAAATATGATTTGTAGAGTAGAATTCAGTTCATGCGAGATGAACGCTTGTAAAGTTTGTCTACTTTCACTTTGAATTTCTATTTTATGCCAGTCACGTGATCACATTGTAACCAACATATTCAGGCATATATTGTCTGCAACAGGGTGTTAAAATACTTTCAAGAATAACTTTTTATTCGTCCAAGAAACCCTATATTGTGACCACTCTTTAGAATTACCTCGATGAGACGATTCTAAAGAGTTGTCACAACATAGAGTGTTGTGGGCAAATGACGATTTTAGTATTTAGGTACATGTACCACCTTTATCTGTTGCTCTGAATTGCTGGTACATGTATTACTGTTTTTTATATAAACATTTGTCTATGTCTGTAAGGTTAACTTTTTACTCCATGAACACATGTATGTCTATTAGCCCATTCTCTCCTACTGACGCCTTATTGCGCCTCTGTAAGAGTCATTTTTGAAGCCATTGTGATAAATATAGCATTTGCTCCATAGGAGCAAATGCTCTAGTTATCACAATGGCTTCAGCACTACACAATTCTAAAAGTTTCCTTTTTCTCTATAAAATGCTGATTTTCGGTAGATTTATTCAAAGAATTTTAGTCTAAAATTAGCCCATGAGGCAATGGAGCTAAAATAGTCTAGGAGAGAATGGGTTAAACCCTTTGCAAACTAGTAGATCCAGATCAAAAGGCTATTATAGGACCATCTGTTCAGAGTTTTCGGTTTGCTTATGAAACCAGATAAATCTGCTTCTGTAGTTTCTACCATGGCTGATAATTCCTGTCATCATAAACTACAGCTAATTGTTATTCATAGTCATTATTTATCACATGTATATTCATAGAGTGGTGTGTTAATTTTAAAGAGGAAGTCCCTACAATGAACGCATATTTTCAATAATATCATAACACTTGGTATTTGTTATGCTCTGTCATTATTATGAAGGTTCCCAATTTGAACTTATATCGAAAAATGCCCCTGTAGTACAAATAAACCGATTTAATCAATACTGATATTTTTTGTTTTACAACACAATAGTAGGCCTATCGACCTTTTCCGTGAAGTTCTTCCGCGTTTTGCCGATGATCACCCGATCCCTCCATTGTTTACGTTATAGCTTTCTCGGAAGTGGTCGGAGAATCGCGAATAGGGCGAACAGTTACGAAACTAAAACCCAACCCGAATAAAACTGAAACATCGGGGAGTAAAATTGGGATCGGCGATATCAAACACATGGATGTTTTGTCATTATAAACGGTAATTGGATGGGGCTTTTTGCGATATACTACTTTTGAGCATATAAACAAATGAGTTTTGTATATTGTATATTTTAAGTGTTTATGAAACGCGTCAAATGTAGGGACATCCCTTTTAAAAGGAACACATTGTAGTATGGCCGTATAGATATGGGACTTTAACCCTTTACTCCATGAATATTCATGTAAGAAGTAATGACTTCATAGATATTATTCAGATTATTTTTGAATAGCACATGGACACCGGAGCGTTTTGCTATGATAGAAACTATAGCATTAGATCTATGTTATAACATAGGCAAATAGAGCAAGATCCCGATCAGACGGCTCCTACAGGAGCCGTCTGATCGGGGTCTGCTCTGTTTGCAAAGGCGTAGAAATGCGTATTTATGGAGGAAATGGTTAAAAAAAGTGACTGGTACAGTTCATATTTAATCCATTCCTATAAACGATCAACTAACAAGAATTATTAACTTCGACTTGTATATTTATTAACTTAAAATGAAATGAGAAAAGTTCCCATGATTTAGAACCTACATAAGCAACTTTAACCCATTCCCTCTTAGGCTTTTTTTTAGATACAACCTCTTTGAATAAATCTACCGAAAAGGAGCATTAAATAGAGAAAAGGAAAAATTTAGAATTTTGTAGTTTGAAACCATTGTGATAAATAGAGCATTTGCTCCTATCGGAGCAAATGCTCTATTAATCACAATGGTTTCACAAAGTGACTTTTACAGAGTAGTCAAAAGTCGTCAATATCAGGGAAAGGGTTAAGACTGTCTTCTTGAGCGACGTGGAACTCTAGTCGGTCGGCAGAAAAGAATCCAGGTCACATGATTCTGACTATGGTACTACTAGTCACCGGCGATGTATTTCATTTCATATACAGTTGAACTTCGATATCTCGAACTTCAAGGGACCAAACTAATTAGTTCGAGATAACAGGAGTTCGAGTTATCCGATTTATGATCTGGGTAATTAGTTCAGGTCTAAAGTAATGCTGAAAGCTCCTACATGAGCTTTCAGGATTACTTTAGATCTGCATTAAGCTGTCACACGTGTTCCTAGAGTAATACATTTTAGAGCAATTCTGTATTGTACGTTTTTGAAGGACTGAACTTTAGTTCGAGTTATCCCGAAATTCGACTTATTCGAGTTCGAGATAACGAAGTTCAACTATCGAAGTCCATTCTAATCCTGATGTGACCACTAGTAGACACTGGTACCAACTGTTACCAGCAGCCTCTCGCCCAAAAGAGCATTGATTACAATTATAAAACAACTTAATAATTAATAATTTATTAGTTGGCGACCCTGTCAGCACTTGTACTGTACCGTCACAGAACTCCAGTCATGTATTAGTTAGCATGTGATCAAGCTTATGAAAACTGCTTAAACGTGATGGCTGCTTTAGTATTTATGTCTACGCGAACCTATTATACTATAACCTTTTATCATGCAACGTCACCAAATACAGTCACTTCCTACTACATGTAGCATAATATTTTCCACGTCGACGCTGTATTTTGTGAGGTATAGTGCATGTGTACTGACCCGACTGGAATGCAAGTTTGGTTCAGCCAATAGGAGGAAAACAGAAGGACGAAAAAGGTATAATTAAACATAAACATCAAATTACCACATTTTCTCACCTTTGTCTCAACTATCTGTCCATATAAAAGAATTAAATCAAGTTTGTTTATGTTGTATGAATCGATGATGGCACTGCATGACGTCACATAACTCGTACTTGCATGTATTTTCATTCAGGGGACGAAACTGCTTTAGCAATCTTTCTTTTTCTTCATTTTCTCCATTTTCTTGAAGTTGCATGATAAAAGAATTACTATGCTAGTAGTTTGGAAGCCAAGGCTCGCATTTGACAACTTTTCTAACTCGCCAAAATACAGCTGAACTTTCAAACTACTAGCATAGTAATTCTTATACATACTCACCATAGCAGAAACTATGGATTAAACATTGAAGCAATTTAGACACTAAAGCAACAGTCCTATCAAGGTCTATTTGCAAACAGACCAGACACTGATCAGACTTATCTGGGTCTACTCTGCTTGCAAATGTCTGAAAATGCGTTTATATTAAGGAAATGGTTACAATCTACACATATATTATTACATTACGTTAAACCCAACTCACACACACACACACACACACACACACACACACACACATAAGCTGCCATAGAAGACGCTGGTCAGACGACTGCTACATGATCTGTGTCTACTCTGTTTGCAAAGACGTGAAAATGTGTTTTATGAGATAAAGAGTTAAGGCCGAACAGCAGGACGAACCAACCAGACAGAACTGTATTTGGAAAATAGGATTTCCCACTGCTGGATTCAACCCGTAAAACCCAACTCACTCACTCACTCACTCAACCCGTTTCTCCATGCAAATCCATACAGTAAGAAAATATGTATATTAACCCATAACATCACGAGCTACTTTTAGATCCAACCTCTTTGAATAAATCTACCGAAAAGGAACATTTACTAGAGAAAGGAACAATTCAGAATTATGTAGTTTTGAAACTATTGTGATAAATAGAGCATTTGCTTCTATGAAGCAACTCCTCTATTTATCACAATGGTTTAAAAAGGTGATTTTTACAGTAGCATAAACGGCGCTAATACGCCGTCTGATCTGGATCTATTCTGTTTACAAAGGCAAAGAAAGGCGTACATATTATATGTATATATACAGTAAAGGGTTAATACATTTTCCCAGTTGGGTGGGGGCAGATACGGCATAAGGCACATAATTGGTCCCTAATGTCAAAATACTCCTTGTCGAAAGTAATTTCTTAGCTTACAATTCCAGGATAACGGAATTAACATTTGTTGCTTTTTGTACTCATTGCCGTTGAATGTTTGAATACTTAACCCATTCCCCCATAGGCTATTTTTAGATCCAACCACTTTGAATATATCTACCCAAAAGGAGCATTAACTAGAGAAAAGGAAAATTTTAGAATTTTGTAGTTTGAAACCATTGTGATAAATAGAGCATTTGCTCCTATAGGAACAAATGCTTTATTTATCACAATGGTTTCAAACCATGACTTTTACAGAGGCGTTGAAAGGCGAATTTATGGCGGAAATGGTTAATATATTGCTCCAGTAATGTACATGTAAGACATAATGACGTCATGAATATTAATTAAATGAAATACTATAACGGTTTTTAATCAAGTGATTGTTTGAACTGAAGAATCATATTTGTATAATGCCATAAACAAACAGAGCATACCCTGATCAGACGGCTTCTATACAAGCCGTCTGATCTGGTTCTACTCTGTTTGCAAATGCACAGAAAGACGACGTACAAATGTATAAATTTATGGGGTAAAGGGTTAACCCATTTTTACATAAATACTTATTTAAACGAATTTGCCAACAGAGTAGACCTGATCAGAGTATTGCTCTGTTTGCTTATGGAATAATATAGACCTGCTTACAAGGTCTGCCATGACCCCAAAAAACGCGCATGTGTTCAAATGCCATTATAAAGAAGTGCATGCTTTTGATAATCATGATGACAATAATTTTTGCATTACTATTCATGGAGTAAATGATTGTTTAACCCATTCACATAAGAAATTAAAACATCATGACTATTTATTAGCTGAAGTTTTAATAAAACCTGTAGAACAAGATCAATATCATGTCAAAATCAAACAGAGCAGAGCAGACCCTGATCAGACAGCTCCTAGAGGATCTGGGTCAACCCTGTTTGCAAATGCGTGAAAATAAGTTTATTTGAGGGAACGACTTGAACTAATCGCTATCTCCAGCTGAATCTGCGGTTTAGTTTCCTATTAAGCCCACATGTGGTTTTATACAGTGGTATGCGGTCGGGCTATAGAGTGCATATAGCTGATTTTCTGTGAGATTGTGTTCTCTCGGAACAGTTTCCACTGTGCCCGTCTAATCTAGATCTATTCTGTTAGCGAAAATAACCTTTCAGGCGTTGCTATGAGGTAAAATGTATGACGTCATCTATAACGTCATACTATGGAGCAACGGAATCCCCCAGAGGAGTAGACAGATAGATATTTTTTATTCGTATTAAACTATACAGTAAAACCCCGCTAATGCGACCACTTAATGAATATACATTGGTGTCTCTATAAGCAGGTGGTTGCTTAATGCAGGACAAAAGTAATGCAGAAAGCTCCTCTAAGAGCTTTCTGCATTACTTTTGTCCTGCATTAAGCTACCACCTGCATTTAGCACCCAGAATTATACCTCTTTTAGGTGGTCGCATTAACGGGGTTTTACTATACTTGGCATTTAAACATACATCTAGCATTCATGAACTAAAATATCAAGTCACAAATATAATGCACATAGTGTCACAGTAATAGGCTATAAATATAGTATTAAATTATTATGTGAAGTTAAGCATTTTCCAAGCGTTTAGGCATACCACAGTAGAGTCCATCTTAAGCGACCATTCATTTATTGACCAAAAGAGCCTTTTAAAACAGCGGGTGGTTGCTTAATGTAGGACAAAAGTAATGCAGAAAGCTCCCATAGGCGCTAAAGAATAGTCATAACGTAAGGATTGGTGGAGAAATAAAGAGTTTATTCTTGAAACTATTTTCATTTACACATTTTATCTGGACCCCCGGGTCACTGATCTGTGGTCACCATGGGTCAGCGTCCCTTTTATCCCTTTAACCCTTTCGGCGCAACATTTCTAATTGTCGTTTGCAATCCAAGTTTGTTAAATCATTCAGTAAAATAAGGAAATGAGATAAATAAATGCAAATTTCAAAGGAATTTAAAGCACATATAGAGAAATAGAGATTGAGACAAATAGTGAAGTCCCTGATCTGGGACTGCACTATTTGTCGTGGTGCATTAATGCGGCTGCGGCGGTGAAAGGGTTAAAAGTACTGTTGTCTGCTGGATACATTTTTCATTGCTTAAAGATTTAGAATTTCTTCAATTTCTTTATAAAAACGATAAACAGGATGCCAAACAGTTTGGATCATAATGAGACGCCGAGTTTCGTGGAGTCTTATCTGGATCCAAACTGTTTGCATATGATATCACTAAACCGTCTTCTTGTCAGTCATTGAATGATGTTAAGATCAAAATAAAAAAAAAGCATATTAAGGAGATATTAGTTTGAAACAATGTTTGCAGACGATAATCATTTGGCGGCAAAAATGTTTCACCCTTATCCAACTAACCGCAACCTGTCAGATATTTACAAACAGCTTGAATCCAGATCAGATGCCGAGTTACTCGGCGTTTCGGCAGATTCCAATATATTTGACACTCGGCCAACAGTTTCTCTAAAGCTTGTTCGAATTTGATGTAGACAAAAATGCGTCAGAAACAACTTTGAACAGACATGTTTCTATTCTACCAGTGTGATGAGAGGTAAAACACTCCTAGCATCGGTAGAGGTATTCTATATCATAGAGCGAGCTCTTTCAGTGTCAATGTCACATTTGTAAATTCCTATGCAAACAGTTTGGATCCAGATGAGACACCGAGTAACTCGGCGTCTCATCAGGATCCAAACTGATTGTTACTGTGACTGTTACATGAAACAAAAAATGAGAAAAATGAAAATGGATAGTTGTAGCAGACGACAAAGTTTGCAGACGACAAAATTTAGCAGCGAAAGAGTTTATCGCTCAACTCGTTCACTGCCATTGGCGGGTCTGTGATTACCTAAGCAAACCGGTTTTGATCCAGATGGCAAGTCGAATAATCGGGTTGACATCCGGATCCTACTATTTGTGACTATGAGAATTTATTTTTAAAAAAATAATTAAAAAAATGAAAAAAAAATAAAGAAAATTGAAAACTGTAGCAGACGACAAAGTTTGCAGACGATAAAATTTGGCAGCGAAAAGGATGTTACCCCATCAGCGCCATGATGATGAGTCTGTGGTATCATATGCAAACAGTTTGGATTCAGATGAGACGCCGAGGTACTCGGCGTCTCATCAGGATCCAAACTGTTTGAGTTGCCTGTTGCTTGTTGCTTGTCGCTTTATAAAGACATTAAACAAACACCATCTATACAACATATAGCAGAAGACATTGTCTCCAGCAGACGTCAATGTTGGCACTGAAAGGGTTAAGCTACTGTTTATACGTACGTTACGCAAAATCTACATAACTGACTGTATACCCTTGTGGTTTACTGGTTAAAATATGTTTTTGAAATCATCCCATACATACAGCGAAATCATGCGATCATGGGGCCATCGTTACAGATGGTGTTTTGAACGCTTTGATTGTGTGCAGTGTTACTGTATGTACTGGCATTTGCATACAGTGCAGACCAAGATTAGAGGATTCTTAGAGGAACCCTTTGATCGGGGCCAATACTGTTTTCATTCAAAGATCCAGTCATGTTTTACCCTTTGATACTGTGTAGACTCTATCGATAAAACAATGATAGACCATTCCACTTTGAAAAGGGTTAACTCTTTTACCGACATAGACGAGTCCATGATAAACTTTGCAAACAGTTTGGATCCAGATGAGACGCCGAGTAACTCGGCGTCTCATTAGGATCCACACTGTTTGACACTGATTATATTTATGCTTGTTAAAGACATTGAAGAACTCGTCACTTTGAAACCTGAAGCAGACGATAATATTAACAAATGAAATATTTATCGCCGAAAGGGTTTGCACATATGAGAGTTTTGAGATACGTGCGCATGGTGGAATATTTAAAAGTTGCTGCACACGTCGCGCTTCTTTTACAGAATTGTTTGTTCCCCTGGTGACAAAACATGATTTCACCAGAGAGGCGAATAGGAGAATAATTTTTAGGATATACTACGTGTGATAAATATGGATATAAACTAGTTACGCGTGAATGTAGTGGAAATAGAGATTTTTTTCTGAAAGAAGGATATATATTTGCGAATTTAATAATTTTCATAGAATCTGCAGAAAACAGGATTCTAAAACAATGGAATACATGGTTATAAAACAGTGTGTATTTGCAATGGATTTTCTCCGACTTTGGGTACTTTTGATCACATGTGCCCAGGTGTTTGGTAAGTATTTATAAATTTTATTCGTTCATACTCAATTTTGTGACGTTGTTTGTTACAGTTAACACTCGTCATAACGACAATCGGTATAACGGAATATTTTGAATTAACACTTTCGCTGCCAATGCCGGATCTGTGATTACCTATGCAAACTGTTTGGATCCAGATGAGACGCCGAGTAACTCGGCGTCTCATCAGGATCCGAACTGTTTGTTACTGTTACTATGTTTTTGAAACAAAAATGAAGAAAATAAAAAAAAAATGAAAATTTGTAGCAGACGACAAAGTTAGCAGACGACACAGTTTGACAGCGAAATGGTTAAATTTGGAAGCAATCCCTCAAACCCAAAAAATATTTTAGACATCCTATATAATGCAGGATGGAAGTGATGCATAAAGCTCTGCATCGTTGAAACTCTGCATTAAGCTGCAACCTGTTTTACACAGACCAGAAGTGATGCTGATTTAAAATTTAAACGTCCGGTTTAGGGGATATTAGGGAATAGTACTCTCTCTCTCTTCTCTCTCTCTCTCTCTCTCTCTCTCTCTCTCTCTCTCTCTCTCTCTCTCTCTCTCTCTCTCTCTCACAAACACACACCATGTACATCTCCTATTAAATCTGTAACCATTTTCTGTTTTCACTTGTACAATGTAATTGCCTGAGAACATTAATTACCATGTGTTGTCTACTTAATCTGACTCTTATCCATTTTATCATTGTTTCCAATTAGAAGGTCAGGCTTAATTGACATGTCTGAAAAGAGAATTTTTAGACATTTGTTTTCAGATATCTAGTTTACGTTAACGCTCTCGCTGCCAATGTTACAACTGTTATTACCTATGCAATCTGTTTGTTACTGTGACTATGTTTTTGGAACAAAACATCGAGAAAATTGACCAACTGAAGTTGTAGCAGACGACAAAGTAAGCAGACGACAGAATTTCGCAGCGAAAGAGATAAACTCCTATTAAATCTTATCGTTGTGGAAAGCCAAAATATCTGCCTAGAGTCTGATTTGTTGCCTGTTTCGAACAAGCGTTTGAGAAAATGCTGACCAAGTGTCAAACAGCTTAGATCCTGATGAGACGCTGAGTTACTTGAATAAAAATCAAGCAGGATATGCAGTGCAGAAGCCCACAACCATCCTAGAAGTATAAATGAATACCCACTAACACACACGCGGATACACGCACGCATGCACATATAATGGATGCAAAGTGACGCTGAATTTGATGAGATTGATTTTAGGGCACTGGCACACTGAATAGGTCAAGTAGCGCCAAAAAGATGACTATGAATGAACTCCAGAAGCAACGAGTCACAAGAAATTGAAGTGCGCACATAATTATGTACACATATCCCCATACACTGGCACGCACGTACACACGTATGCACGCACACACGTATACGATACAAACATAAAACCAGGATGAAAGAGGATTACCGTATTGGAACTGGGTGCTTAACCCTTTCCCTTATGTAAGCCAATTTTACGCATCTGCAAAACAGAGTAGACCCAGATCAGACGGCTCCAATAGGAGCCGTCTGATCAGGGTCTGCTCTGTTTGCTTATGGTGTAATATAGATCTGATTCTACAGCGTCTACCTGAGCCAATGTGTCCTGTGTTCATATGCCATTATAAAAAATAATCTAATTAATATTCATGACGTTATTATTTCTTACATGAATATACAGCAGGGGATGGGTTAACCCATTCCCTCATATTGACGACTTTTGACGACTCTGTAAAAGTTACTGTATGAAACCATTGTGATAAATAATGCTCTATTTATTACAATGGTTTCAAAATACAAAATTCTAAAATTGTCCTTTTCTCTAGTTAATGCTCCTTTTCGGTAGATTTATTCAAAGAGGTTGTATCTAAAAATAGCCTATGAGATAATGGGTTAAAGCAACGTATGGTGATGCGTCCAAAGTCACACCCGTATCCTATCTTCATCCAACCATTTGTTGGAGCTCAGGTTTAGCCAGCAAGCTGCTACTTTGAGTGATATCTTGTTCGTCATTAACCCTTTCCTTCATATAAACGTATTGGAACCGTCTTATCTGGGTCTACTATGTTTGCAAATGCAGTAAAATCTCTCTATAACGGCCACTTATTTATGTTAATTAATTGGCATTTAGGGCAGGTTGTTGCTTAAAGCAAGGTGAAAGTAAAACAGAACGCTCCTATATAGGATCATTCTGTTTTACTTTCACCTTGCTTTAAGCATACACATGCTTTTGACACAAAATACTTGATGTAATTTAGTGGCCGTTATAGAGAGGTTTTACTGTATGTAAAACACGTTTTAAAAATGAAGGAAATGCCTAATACCTGTAAACTTATCATTATATAATCTTTATACACCGCCATAAATATTATCCTCTAGCCTGCTCTGGGCGGATGAGAGATTGCCTTTGCAAATAGTTTGGATCCAGATGAGATGCTGAGTAACTCGGCGTCTCATCAGGATCCAAACTGTTTGTTACTCCTACTGTGACGTTGAAAAGAAATACATAAGATAAATCAACTGTGACAACTAAATTTGATGATACCGGTAATTTCTACCGCAAAAAGTAGGCTCAGCGGGCTATATATTAAGTTATTATCAGTCCAAACTGCGCGATAGCAGTTTGGGAGAATACCTGTAGCTTTAGCTTATATTTCAAATATCAGACAGTATAACCTGTTTTAAGCGGTCAGCAAAAAGATGTATAAAAATGGGTCTCAAAGAAAGGTGATAGCTTAATGAAGGTCAACGGTGAGGCAGAAAGCTCCTATGGCAGCTCTCTGCATTAATTTTGCCCTGCATTAAGCAACCATCTGCCTTTAAGACTCCTATGTTCAATATATGAATGGCCGCTTATGACAGCTTCTACTACTACTGTAAACGATATACCGGTATGTTGCAAGGAGATTCTCAGTGTAGATGACGTTTTTGGCGCCCAAACATTTTCGTCTGCAAACAATACCGTCTGCTTTAAATTTCAGAGTGGAGTTTCTTTCATTTATTTTCTCTATAACTACACTTTTTATCATGATGTGACTCCGAGTTACTCCACATCTTATTTTGATTCAAACTGTTTGAAAAACTATTTACAGTTTCGCCCAACCAGGAGCGTAGCTCAATCCAAATCTAATGTACGCACCGTGGCTACAGGGGACCGAGGGCATGTTCCCCGGGAAAATTTAAAAGTGTGTATTTTCGAAACCTTTGTGATAAATCGAGCATTTGCTCCTATAGGAGCAAATGCTGTATTTATCACAATGGTTGCAAAGGGTGACTTTTACAGAGGTTTCAATGGGCGTTAATATGTGGAATTGGGTTAAAGCTTACATGACAAGACATAACGTTTATCAAAGTCTACCCCCTTAGCCTTCGATATTTGTTCCAGTTTGGCCATAATGATGCTTTATACACCTTTCAGATTGATGTTATGCACGTGCGTAGGTGCAATAAGTCCTGTTAGGGATCCCTTTTCGGCGATTTCGGTAGTTCGTAAACAGAGCTCCAGATAAGATGCGTAAATTAAAATATTTTCAAGTATAACTTCTTTATTTCTCCATCAAACCCTATGTTGTGACCACTCTTTAGAATCGTCTCTTCGAGACGATTCTAAAGAGTGGTCACAACATAGGGTTTGGTGGAGAAATTACGATTTTAGAATTTGAGTACGCACCGTTATCTGTAGCTCTGGTTCGTAAACCTTTACTCTATAAATACGTCATCCTGCGCCTTTGTAAACATAGAAGACCCAGACCAGATGGCTACTATAGGGGTCGTCTATATCAGGGTCTGCTTGTTTTCCTATTAAATAGAATATATCCGATTTTTTTCTACCATGTCCAAAGTAGTTTGTGTTCACTAGTCATGCAGAAATGAATTCAAAAAATATTCATAATTCAATGATTTCTTACATGAATACAGTAAAACCTCTCCATAACGGCCACTAAATTACATCAAGTAGTTTGTATTAAAGGCAGGTGGCTGCTTAAAGGAAATTGAAAGTTAAGCAGAACGGAGCGTTCTGTTTTACTTTCACCTTCCTTTAAGCAGCCACCTACCCTACGTACCAACTTATTAACACAATTAAGTGGCCGTTCTAGAGAGGTTCTACTGTATTCATAGAGTAAAGGTAGAGTAAAGGTTTAAACAAGATAGTGCACACACTTTTCAGATAACAATAATCATGGAACAGCACTGTTGCTTTATTTAATTCGGTTTCATGTTATTATGTCTAAATTGCTTCTTAGTTTCTGTTATATTTTTTAACAATATAACTACATACAGACGCACAGGCGCACATACACAGCCAGACAGACAAACAGACACTCATTTGCAATACTGACAGATACACATATACAGAGAGAGGGAGAAAAAAAGAGACAGACAGACAGCAGACAGAGATACAGAGAGACAGGGACAGGGAGAGAGACAGAAAAAAGAGACAAACACCCATTCAAACAGTCAGACAAACAGACAGGCAGACAGACAAGACAAGATAGACAGACAACTAGGTTGTCAGACAGTGATGAGGCATAGATGACAGACACATATGATAGACAGAAAGATAGACTGACATACCGCCAGACAGGCAAGCAGTCATACAAGTCTCAATGAAATCCTTGTCAATATCTCAATACAATAAACATTCGATTATTCGAACTTTCTTTCTGGTTTTTGCGTGACTTTCACTCTGCATTAAGCAGCCACCTGTCTAAAAATGCATTAAGTCTTCATTACTAATATTTTGTAGAATCGAGTTCTCAAAGTATCTCTTTTCCGAGCCTGCCCGGAATGAGTCGCGCTTACCATCTGCCTGTCAAGATCGACCTGTTTGGCATTTGCAAACAGTTTGGATCCAGATGAGACGCCGAGTTGCTTATGCGGATCCAAGTAGTTTCACACTCGATCTAAAGTTTTCTCAAAACATTGACCCAATCGAACGTAAGTGAAAGTTGTAACACATCTGGCATTTGGCAGAAATTATTTTTATAGAAAGCCAAGGGTTACATATTATCACTACAGGCTAACAAAATAAGACGGCTGATTTCACATGATACAGGCACGTTCCCACGCCCCTTTGAATGTCATTGAACCCCCTCTAAATCTGCCACATAACAGAGGCCTTCTTCTGGGTCTGTAAGCCAGATGGTAGCTTAAACACAGGTGATAGCTTAATGCTAGACGAAAATTATGCAGAAAGCTCCTACAAGAGATTTCTGCATTACTTTTGACCTGCATTAAGCTACCACATGCCTTAGAGACCAATAATCAGACCTCTTTTGGGTGGATCTTAAGAACGGTTCAACTGTACACATTATTATGCATATTTGACATTTTGTGGATAGACTGGAATGCAATGACCATATAAAATCACCTTTACACCTACATACATGAAAGATAGCAGATGGCATGCATTTTACACACGTTAACCCGTTAACCCGTTCTCCCATAATACATTATACAGCAGAACCTGTCTTAAGCGGCCATTCATTTGCTGAACATATGAGTCTTAAAAAAGCAGGTAGTTGCTTAATGGATCGCAAACGTAATGCAGAAAGCTCATATAGGAGCGTCCTGTATTACTTTAAACCTGCATTAAACCACCACCTGTCTTAAAGGCCCATAATTAGACCCCTTGATGACCGCTGAAGACAGTTACACTGTAAACGCCTTTTCAAACATTTCTAACTAGAATAGAGCTAGACCATACGCCATCAGTATGGGCCATCTGATCAGGACCTGATCTGTTTTATAACCTTTAGCCTGCTGAACAAATAATTTTTACAGAATGTTTCCCTAATACATTTTCAAAATTCAAGCTATAATCAATTTGTCTACCAAAATGCAATCAGGATGTCAAACAGTTTGGATCCTGATGAGACGCCGAGTAACTCGGCGTCTCAAATGGATCCGAACTGTTTGCATATGTATTCGCTCATTCGCCCATAGCAGGCTAAAGGTAAATGGTTTTGACAAGGTAATTGCAATTTGTTAGAACCCAGGTAATATATATTCATGATGACATATATTTACATGAATATTCAACAGGCAAAGGGTTGATTGTACAAGCCATTAGTATTGGACATAATGTCAAGCCAATTTTATAAAATGAGACAATGAATTAGCAAACCTACAGTATGGTTGAAATTCGGTATCTCGAACTCGGATAACTCGAACTTCGGGATAACTCGAACTAAAAGTTCGGTCCTTCCAAAATGTGCAATACAGAATTGTTCTAAAATGTATCACTACATATATTTAGAAACCCATATGACAGCTTAATGCATGTCTAAAGTAATGCTGAAAGCTCCTACAGCTGTGAACATGAGATATTGGTCGGATAATAAATCGGATGACTCGAACCTCTATTACCTCGAATTAATTGTAATGGTCCCTAGAAGTTCGAGATATCGAAGCTCAAATATACGTTGACATAGCAATAAAGATAATTTGCCTTTATCAATGACATCACAGCTTACAGACATTATTTGATTGAGGAAATAGTTTAGAAACCTGACGCAGACGATAATTTCAACAAACGAAATTTATCCCATGTTAAACATATCATTAACGTTTTGCAACGTGATTCGCGGATCTTTTTTTAAATATGACATTCAATTAGTTAATCATTTGTGGTATCAGTATGAACGTTAGCAGCACATCACCACCCCCTGTTTCTAATGTCGTTTAACTCTTTTGGCGCCAAATTTAAAAGTGTCGTCTGCAATAATAATTTCATATTAAATATAATTCTAAACTAACTAATAAAGATATATTATATTTGTAGTAAAACATTTGCTTGGGCTAAAAAATACAGAAAACAGTTAAGTCCCAGGTCAGATGCCTCCTTGAAAAGGCGGCATCTGACCTGGGACTGCACTGTTTTCAATGGTGCCAACAGGCGAAATTGGCACCGAAAGAGTTCAACCACAATGAGATAAAGCTACATCACACTACGTGACATACCTGATTTTTTATGACGGCACGCTGTTATTCGTGCATACAGTCTGTTAATGTCTAATTGGCACGTGCAAATCATCTTTGTAGTAATTCAGAAGTAAATACAGTTGAACTTCGATATCTCGAACTCGGATAACTCGAAATTAGGGATAACTCGAACAAAAAGTTCAGTTCTTCCAAAACTTACAATACAGAAATGCTCTAAAATGTATTGCTGCAGATATCTAGAAACACGTGTGGCAGCTTAATACAGATCTAAAGTAATGCTGAAAGCTCCTATAGGAGCTTTCAGCATTACTTTAGACCTGTTTTAAGCTGTGGTCTTGAGAAATTGTTCAGATTAGAAATTGGATGACTCGAACTTCGTTATCTCGAACTAATTTGTATAGCCCCTTCGAGTTCGAGTTATCGAAGTTCAACTTTATTATGCAGTATTTGAACAAATATCCACCTAGATAATAACTAGCCCTCGTATCAAACAAACAGTTTCAGTCTCCAGAGGTACAGATAAGATAAGAATAAATTAAAACATTTTCAAGAATTACTTCTTTATTTCTCCACCAAATCCTTTGTTGTTACCACTCTTTAGAATCGTCTCGAAGAGACGATTCTAACGAGTGGTCACAACGTACGCTTTGGTTGAAAAATGACGATTTTAGTATTTGCGTACGCGCGGTTATCTGTTGTCCTTAGTCGTTCTCTTTAATATACTGTTAGTATGAACTCGTGAGAAAGCTAATTTGAAATAATAGAGAAGGTAATAATTTACTAGACGATATTTGGCAGGAACGTGAAGTATGAATAGCTCGTAAAGTAACCTTGCGCGCATTCCTGGCAAAGTGCTTCTTTAACCCTTAACCTGGCGAAGCTCCTCCTTTCCTGCATACCCATACCCTTTTCTTTGTATAAACGCATACCATTTTCTTTGTATAAACGCATACCCTTTTCTTTGTATAAACGCATACCCTTTTCTTTGTATAAACGCATTTGCAAACAGAGAAGATCCTGATCAGACGGCTCCTATAGGAGCCGTCTGATCAGGATCTGCTCTGTTTGTTCATGAACTTATGATTTAGCTGACTCATCAGTTTCTACCAATACAAAAAAAATACCGTAAACATGTACATATGCCATTATGAAAATTCAGCTAAGACATATGCATGACGTCATTATTTCTTACATGAATGTTGAACAGGAAAAGGTTTTAAACAAAAAGTTCAAAATTGAATGTTTATTATGACAAACAGTGCAGATCCTGATCAAAAGGCTCACTTATGAGCCTTTTGATCTGGATCTACACTGTTTGAAAATCTCTTACATATATTAAGTTCCCACACATTAAGCGATAATATCACATCACGATCACACACGGTAGTCTCAACTACTCAGGAAATTTCGTTTAAATCTCGATCCTTGTTGTCATTGGCTCCAATGCTCCATTTATCAAAATGGTTTCAAAAAATGACTTTTACAGAGGCGTCAAAAGGCGTCAGCATAAGGGTGTGTGAAACGAACATGTTACATCTACAAAAAAACCTATCATAAGATGCCATCAAAAAGAGGTCAAATTATGGGCTTGTAAGACAAGTGGTAGCTTTGTCCGGTCCAAAAGATATGCAGAAAGTTCCGACAGGAGCTTTCTGCATTATTTTTGCCCTGCATTAAGCAACCATCTATATTACATGTACATGTAGAATATATCACCATCAGAATGTGCTTTCATGTGAATATACCAGTATATATCACCCTAAGAGTTAGCTTCTAGGTAAACATATCAGGATATATCACCTCAGAATGATCTTCTAGGTAAATATACCAGGATATATCACCCTAAGAGTTAGCTTCTAGGTAAATATATCAGGAAATATCACCTCAGAATGAGCTTCCAGGTGAATATACCAGGATCTATCACCCTAAGAGTTAGCTTCTATGTAAATATATCAGGATATATCACCTCAGAATGAGCTTCCATGTGAATATACCAGGATATATCACCCTAAGAGTTAGCTTCTAGGTAAATATATCAGGATACATCACCTCAGAATGAGCTTCAGGGTTAATCTATCAGGATATATCATCTTACATTTATAGGCATCATTATTTATTTGTTTTAATTGGAAGTTAACTACATTGTATAACTTAACTATAGCAACCACCTGCTCTTAAAGAACTTTATTATATTGGAGCTATAAAACCATCTGCTCTTATAGAACTTTATACTACGGTAGGTATGGCAACCACCTGTCTTTAGAGACCTTCATTATATGGTAGTTATAGCAAACACCTGCTTTAATAGACCTTCGTTATGCGGTAGCTATGGCAACCATCTGCTTTATAGATCTTCATTATATGGTAGCTATAGCAACCACTTCCTTTAATAGACCTTCATTATATGGTAGCTATAGCAACCACCTGCTCTTCTATAACTTCATTATATGGTACAGTAGCTATAGCAAGCACCTGTTCTTATAAATGGAAAAGTAGTAAAGTCAAACAGGCAAAGCAACATACAAGACGCAACCACCACCAAAACACCAATAGAGTGCATGACACACATACAAGACGCAACCACCACCAAAACACCGATAGACAGCATGACACACATACAAGACGCAACCACCACCAAAACACCGATAGACAGCATGACACACATACAAGACGCAACCACCACCAAAATACCGATAGACAGCATGACACACATACAAGACGCAACCACCACCAAAACACCGATAGACAGCATGACACACATACAAGACGCAACCACCACCAAAACACCGATAGACAGCATGACACACATACAAGACGCAACCACCACCAAAACACCGATAGACAGCATGACACACATACACACAACCACACACCCAAACGCACACTCACACACGAGATGAACACAGAAAACACAAAAAGACACACAAGAACCAGAGACAAACGTTTCACACATGAACAAAATCACAAGCACAAAGACGCAAGGCAAACAAAAGGAAGGGTGACAAAGAGAGTACCGCCTTGGCACGGTCAGTGGGGGTTTAAACCGGTTTACGGACGTCCTAACCTCACACTTCTCTCAAAGTCACCCTAGCTTTACAAATAGTGTAAATAAAGGTATCCCCGCTGGACTTACCCACAACATAGACGACGGTGAACACAGGACAACATGTAAAACATAGCATAATAACTGCAATACATGAGTCTGGTAAGCTCATCCTGTATCCAAGTTTAAGAGTATACCATTATAGAGTACTACCCTCGGCCTGTCATCGCGCTTTATTATATGGTAGCTATAGCAAACACCTGCTCTTATAGATTTTCATTATATGGCAGGATTTTGCAAACAGATTGTGTCCAGAAACTTCATCCTCATCATCATCATCAGCAGCAGCAGCAGCAGCATTAAGTAGGAAATAAGCACCGGTGAGGAAGTGACTAATCATGATATTTCTCTCCATTTCAGGATCTCCAGAGTCTCTTGTTACCAGATTTCTTCCAGTTACAGAAGACATCAACGCTTTCATAGGAACAACGGCCGTTCTAAAATGCAGAGTAGAAAATCTAGGACCGAAAATAGTAAGTGAAAAACAGACAATGATAACGCCATACATGTCTTTATACAGTAAAACCTGTCAAAGGCGGCCATTCATTTATTGAACATAGGAGTTTTAAAATCAGGTGGTTGTTTCATGCAGGACAAAAGTAATGCAAAAAGGAGCTTTCTACATTATGTTGACCTGTATTAAACTACCACCAGCATTACAGAACAACTATTTGACTCCATTTTGATGATGGCTTAAGACAGGCTCCTTTGTACCTGGTATTTTAGTGTACAAGAATTGAGAATATGTCTGCTTAACACATTACCCCTAAGTGACGCATTTGTGCGCCTCTATAAAATTCACATTGTGAAACCATTGTGATAAATAGACCATTAATTTTACTCCTATAGGAGCAAATGCTTTATTTATCACAATGGTTTCAAACTACAAAATTCTAAAATCAATCCTTTTATCTTGTTAATGCTCTTTTTCGGTAGATTAATTCTAAATGGTTGAGTCTAAAATAGCGTAGGAGAGAATGAGTTAATACAGAGAGAAAGTCATGCAGAAAGCTGCCCTATGAGTTCCTATCCAGGAAAAGTTTCCTCAAACGCTCAATCATCTACTTGTTGCAATTCAACAAACGGGATTCATTGGCTACTATGGAGCCTGCATTCAGCACCCC
Source organism: Azorinus chamasolen (assembly GCA_963576725.1). Taxonomy (NCBI): domain Eukaryota; kingdom Metazoa; phylum Mollusca; class Bivalvia; order Cardiida; family Solecurtidae; genus Azorinus; species Azorinus chamasolen. The sequence continues at coordinate 61,991,662 of OY755253.1, read as the reverse complement.
GATCGCCCCACGAACCATCGGAACGGGATTACTTCCGTCCGGATTTTTGTACGGACAACATCTCGACAATTACAGTGCTCCCTCCCTACAACGGCCCTCTGAATTACGATTCCCTTCTTACAACAAGGCATGTCACTGTTTCCGAAACAACAAGGCTCTAGACACAACCTTTTTCCATCGTATTTTCTTTATGCCTCAATCAAACCCTATGTTGTGACCACTCTTTAGAATCGTCACAAAGTGACAAAGTGACGATTCTAAAGAGTGGTCACAACATAGCGTTGATGGAGGCATAACGGTTTTAGTTCTCGAAATACACCTTATCTGAGGATCTGCAAACAAGCTAATTATGTTTGATTTTCCCTCCCTATAACAACTCCCTCTGAACAACACATACAATCTTCGTATCCCAAAGGGTGTCGTTGTAGAGAGGGAACACTACTTGGGTCGCATACTGTTTTGGTGTCTCTGTGACCCTGACTTTCACAGTTCTATTAAATATTGTCTTGAGTTATTATGAGTTGCAAACCTCTTGTGTTGGTGCATCTTGAGAAGAAGGAAGAGTCTCATACTGCTTTAGTATATACTTTATATTACAGTGTTCCCTCTCTACAACGATTTCTTTGATTTTATGGCTGAATGCATGTAACAAAAATGTGACGTGTATTTTGACATGATAATCTTTGACAAAGGCCCTTAGTGGTCGAACTATTAGATCAGAGCAGTTTAAGTATTTATGTATTATATTAATTCCCTATTTTGGAATATTTACTTCATTGTGAAAACTTAAGTCAAAAAGTACTCCAACAAATACATGTACAAAACGTTTTAGTACCTGCATGGCATTCTTTAATGAAACTTCCGAATATATTCCGGTAGCATTCACGTTTGTTTCTCCTATAAGTAAATGTCAAAATAATGTCGATTATTTTCCCATTATATTAATGTTAAAATGTCACCTAAATGTACTGCCATCAATAGTACCATCCAAGATCAGACACCGCTTTTTACCAGGCGACCTCTCATCAGAAAAGTACATGTAAGATTCATACAGGAAACATCGCACACAAAACACACAACTGCCCAAACAGCACCACGACGACAAACAGTAAATGTACAGGTATATAAAAGACACAAAGAGATACACAAAGACAAAACAAACATACAATATTCGCTGTTTCAGAGGTCCAAATAAGATGCGTAAATTTAAACATTTTCAAAAATACAGTTTAAACCTCCTCAAACAATATTTCTAGTAAAGAAGAATTTAGATACTTTAAGACTGGTGGCTTCTTTATTTCACCCGTGACCCTCTCTAGAATTGTCTCGAAGATGTCAGTACAGTGAACCCTTATTAAAATGGAGATTTTTTTCCAGATGTATTGCTGGTACATGTATGTCGAAGCTATATACCGTCAGGAAATTGGTATTCCTATGGGTACGAATGGTGCACCACTTGTCGCAGATTTGTTTTTGTACTGCTATGAGAGAGATTTCATGTTGCGTTTGAATCCTCAATCACAAGAAGATGTTATAAAAGCCTTCAATGAAACTTGTCGATATTTGGATGATATTTTTAACTTAGATAACCCTTTCTTTGATGCTCTGATTCCTACAATTTATCCTAAAGAACTCAAATTGAATAAAGCTAACCCGTCCGACAACTATGCAGCGTTTCTTGATCTAGACCTTAAAATTAATAATGGAATGATTTCTTCTAAAATATATGACAAAAGAGATGATTTTAATATTGTAAATTTTCCTCATCTTGACGGGGATGTTCCCCGTGCTCCATCTTACGGGGTTTATATATCTCAACTTATTCGTTTTGCTAGAGCCTGTTCATCTATTGACGATTTTAACAGTCGAAATCTCATTTTAACTGAAAAACTGCTTAAACAAGGATATAGATACCATAAACTAAGAAATACTTTCTCTAAATTTTACTCTGATTCCTACAATTTATCCTAAAGAACTCAAATTGAATAAAGCTAACCCGTCCGACAATTATGCAGCGTTTCTTGACCTAGACCTTAAAATTAATAATGGAATGATTTCTTCTAAAATATATGACAAAAGAGATGATTTTGATTTTAATATTGTAAATTTTCCTCATCTTGACGGGGATGTTCCCCGTGCTCCATCTTAAGGGGTTTATATATCTCAACTTATTCGTTTTGCTAGAGCTTGTTCATCTATTGACGATTTTAACAGTCGAAATCTCATTTTAACTGAAAAACTGCTTAAACAAGGATATAGATACCATAAACTAAGAAAAACTTTCTCTAAATTTTACTATCGAAATCTCTCGCTTATTGGCAAGTACAAATGTAATCTCAAGGTACTTTTGCGACACGGTATTTCACATCCTGAAGTTTATGGTGATGTGATTTACAAACTTCGTAAAATTATTGGACATACCCATTTTCTCACTTTGTTCATCAAATATATAAAACAATTCATTAAAAAGGGATATGATCCTGTATTACTACAACATACTGCATGTTTGGTTGTGAACCCTTTTACAGTTGGCAATCACGCTGGCCTCTTTGCATGTACGCCGACAAGAAAGGTTTAGTACTCTATGAAGGCGACCTCTTAAATCCAGAAATGGAAGGAGAACGTCGGATATCTGTACTATTTCATTTTTGTCGTACCCTTTATTACTTTTCTACAGTTACTCTGTTTGCAGCTCAATCATTGAGTACACTAGCGATAGGTGGATACAGTATGTTCAATTAAATGTACTTTGTTATACATGCACTTTACCACTGTATTTGCTGTCGCGGTTGTTGTAGATTAGTTGGAGAGGGGATACGTTTATTTACACTGTTTGTCTTTTAGGATGGGGATGGAATAAGGGTGAGGTTGGGCGCCCATACACCGGTTTAAACCCCCGGTGACTTTTGTCACTGACCGTTCCAAGGCGGTACTTCCATCTTCCCCCTATTGTATGTTTGTTTTGTCTTTGTGCGTCTCTTGTTGTTTTTTCTACCTATGTACATTTGCTGTTTCCTTGTGTTGCTGTTCGGGCGAGTGTTTGTTCTGTATGTGGTGTTTCCTGCATGACTCATTTTTGTACTTTTTGTAAAATTATTGAACATACCCATTTTCTCACTTTGTTCATAAAATATGTTAAAAAATTCATTAAAAAGGGATATGATCCAGTAGTACTACAACATACTGCATGTTTGGTTGTCAACCATTTTACAGTTGGCAATCACGCTGGCCTCTTTGCATGTACGCCGACAAGAAAGGTTTAGTACTCTATGAAGGCGACCTCTTAAATCCAGAAATGGAAGGAGAACGTCGGATATCTGTACTATTGCGTTTTTGTCGTACCCTTAATTACTTTTCTACAGTTACTCTGTTTGCAGCTCAATCATTGAATACACTAGCGACAGGTGGATACAGTTTTTTCACTTAAATGTTTTTCCGTTATACATGCACTTTACCATTGTATTTGCCGTCGCGGTTGTTGTAGGTTAGTCGGAGAGGGGATACGTTTATTTACACTGTTTGTCTTTTAGGATGGGGATGGAATACGTGTGAGGTTGGGCGCCCATAAACCGGATTAACCCCCAGTGACTTTTGTCACTGACCGTTCCAAGGCGGTACTTCCATCTTCCCCCTAATTGTATGTTTGTTTTGTCTTTGTGCGTCTTTTGATGTTTTTATAGTTATGTACATTTGCTGTTTCCTTGTGTTGTTGTTCGGGCGACTTTTTGTTCTGTATGTGGTGTTTCCTGCATGACTCAATTTTGTACTTTTACCGTTATAACGAGCTTAAATATGAACAAAATCATATGACCAGCTTGAAACTAGTACCAACAGGTGAATCCTTAATGGGAGCTTTTTGCACTTCTTGTGTTCTGCATTAAGCAATCACCTGTCTTAATTGCAGTACAACCGTGTATTCAGAGGTTGTTTCAAAGACTGAACAGTAATTTCGTTTCAAGGCATGCTGCCGGTATAACGACGCCCTTACTGCCATCAGACAAACTTCCAGGATCCTCAGTCCCAACCGAATAAACATCTTTATCGAGATCCAAGTGATCCCGTCTCGAATCTATTGTAGCGATATGCGGCTCGCAGAGTTCCAGGATCGCCGAAGTTTAAGTATGGTTTTCGACATTTAGGTCACTCCCGAGTCCATTGCACTAGTATTCGACCATTTCCGGCGCCATCGCCGACTCCCAGGAGATTCTCAGTGTCGGTAGACTAAACCCCGTTTTAGACATGTAGTCATCACACCCACTACCACTCACCACGCCCTCCCAAACACTCACATACATTCCATTTTAGACATATATGGCCCTGCTTTACTAAATACATACACATATCTCCATAAATACGCCTTTCCACGCCTTTGCAAACAGAGTACAGTGCTCCCTCCCTACAACGACCCTCTCAATAACGATTCCCTCCTTACAACAACGCATGCCACTGTTTCCGAAACAACAAGGCTCCAAAAACAACCTTTTTCCATCGTATTCTATTTATGCCTCCATCGAACCCTATGTTGTGACCACTCTTTAGAATCGTTACTCGAAATACACCTTATCTAGGGATATGCAATCAAGCTAATTATGTTTGATTTTCCCTCCCTACAACAACTCCCTCTAAACAACACATACAATATTCGTATCCCAAAAGGGTGTCGTTGTAAAGAGGGAGCACTGTATCACAAAGGGTGTCGTTGTAGAGAGGGAGCACTGTATCCCAACGGGTGTCGTTAGCACTGTAGATCCAAATCACACGGCTCCTGCTATTGACTGTTCTGGGTCGACTGTTGGTACAGGTGCCAGATGTCGCTTCTATAAAGAACATAGTTAAGGAGGAAATAATCAATTACTTTGATTAACCCTTCGCTTGCTATTCACGTCAATATATCAACATGTTAATAGTGAAGACCCAGATGAGATAGCTCCTGTAGGAGCTATCTCATCAGGGTCAGCACTATTTACAAGTTGATTGTGCAACCAGTGCACTCCACAGTAATGATTGCACAGCGCAATACTTGTACACAGTGAAAGTACAAAAATGAGTCATGCAGGAAACACCACATACAGAACAAACAACACAAGGAAACAGCAAATGTACATAACTATAAAAACAACAAGAGACGCACAAAGACAAAACAAACATACAATAGGAGGAAGATGGAAGTACCGCCTTGAAACGGTCAGTGACAAACGTCACTGGGGGGGTTAAACCGGTTTATAGGCGCCCAACCTCACTCTTATTCCATCCCCATCCTAAAAGACAAACAGTGTAAATAAACGTATCCCCTCTCCGACTAACCTACAACAACCGCGACGGCAAATACAATGGTAAAGTGCATGTTTAACGGAAAAACATTTAATTGAACATACTGTATCCACTTATCGCTAGTGTACTCAATGAATGAGCTGCAAACAGAGTAACTGTAGAAAAGTAATAAAGGGTACGACAAAAATGAAATAGTAGAAGATATATGTAATTATACAACAGGGCATGGGTAAAGAAGGGGAAATGTATTTTAAAATTCAGCAAGAGAAGGGTCAATATATTGAACTTTTTCCCCAGAACCTTATTTTTGCATTACAGAAGGATCTCATGCTTTCAGAATGTATGTACTTCACAACTGCACTCATGCTTGTGTGGCGGCCTTACATTTTGTGGTCACTCGGGATCATTAATTTTGATTATTTTAGATATGAAAAATGAATATCACTTAAGCTTGTGCTAAGAGCGTGACTATTTATGCGTTGTTAATAACTGCTCATAAACGGACTCGTTGAAATCGGTTCGGGTTTCTTTTTCAAAATGCTGCTTTTGCTTTCGAAGGCTATCCTATTTTCAGAATTTATTTATTTACACTAGCTAGCCTGGCGAAAGAAGACACAAAGGTACCCGCTGACTATAGGGGAAACGTCATTCACCAGCGATAAAAGAATAGAGATAGATATTGCTCAAATCAGCAACATAACGACAGAGTGGAACCTGGTCATTAACAATGTTCAGCAGAGCGACACCGGCGTTTATGAGTGTTCTATTACAGGATTTATGGGACAGGATATTGCATTAACTGTTTTAGGAGCTACAGATAAAGGTGAGTACCCAAATACTAAAATCGTCATTTCTCCATCAAACGCTATACTGTGACCACTCTTTAGAATCGTCTCGAAAATACATTTCTAAATGGTAGTCTCAGAATAGATCTTGGTAGAGAAATAAAGGAGTTATTTAAAAAAATGTTTCTACAGTGCTCCCTCCCTACAACGGCCCTCTCAATAACGATTCCCTCCTTACAACAACAACGCATGTCACTGTTTCCGAAACAACAAGGCTCCAGACACAACTTTTTTCCATCATTCTTTGGAGGTACAAAGGTTTAAGTTCTCGAAATACACCTTATCTGGGGATCTGCAAACAAGCTAATTATGTTTGATTTTCCCTCCCTATAACAACTCCCTCTGAACAACACATACAATCTTCGTATCCCAAAGGGTGTCGTTGTAGAGAGGGAACACTGTATGGATCTGTATGACAGGTTTTACCTTAATAGAGGTCAAAAGTAAGCTCCTATAGGAGCTTTCTGCTTTACTTGTGCCTTTCATTAACCCCCTCCTTACTTTCTATGAATACTCAGTAGGTATTGAAATTTGGAATAACTATAGAACAAGGGGATGGTTAGGCAGCCTCCTGCTTTTTAGACTACTATGTCCAATAAATGATTGGCTGCTTAAGACAGGGTTCTACTGTGATTCTGTCATAGAAAACAGATATGTTTTAACCTTTTACTCCATGAATATTCATGTCAGAAATAATGGCATCGTGATTATCATTTACCTTATATTTTATAATAACACGTGGACCAGGGAATTTAAGCAATAGCTAAGGCTGTAGACTCTCAACTAAACAAGCGATCTCGACCAATTGCAACAAGGTAGATACAGTTCAACTGATGAGCTTCAACGTATGATCAGATTATTCATATTATACCACATTTATATAACGCTCTTTTCATACCGGATATGTGCGTTCAAAAGCGCTTAATCACGGTTATCGCCATTTTGCATGGCGCATTATTGCTCTTTCTTGCATTTTGTCGTCTCTTTCAGATTCTACCCATTCGGCCGTTAAAAAAAGTAAGTTCGATTTAGATATTCAATGGGAGATATATGATAACCGCTACATTATGAAAACAATGAAGACCACCTTCGATATCTCGAAATTCAAGGGTCCATACAAATTACATCGAGATAGTAAACGTTCGAGTAATCCGATTTCTAATTTGTACACTTTTTCATGTTCATAGATAAACCCTTCGCTTGCTGAATTTTAAAATACATTTTTCGTTCTTTACCCATGCTCTGTTGTATAATTACATATATCTTCACTGTGTACAAGTATTTCACTGTGCAACCACTGCTGTGGAGTGCAATGGTTGCACAATCAACTTGTAAATAGTGCAGACCCTGATGAGACAGCTCCTGCAGGAGCTGTCTCATCTGGGTCGTCACTATTTACAGGTAGGTATATTGACGTGAATAGCAAGCGAAGGGTTAATGCAGGTCTAAAGTAAACGTTTGACCTGCCTGCGTTAAAATGTGTTTCTAAAAATGGGTAGTGATACATTTTAGAATTAAACACGTATACACATACCACATTTTCACTTATCACGTCTACATATTTAAGACAATAATATACAAACCAATTCTGTGCTGTGAATTTTGAATATACACTTGAACATTGATATTTCGAATTCGGATAAATCGAACTTACAAAATAAAAGTAAAATATGTCATTAAACATATAAAGAAACGCATGTAACAGCTTAATGCAGGTCGAAAGTAATGCTGAAAGCTCCTACAAGTTCGAGTTATCCTAGTTCGAAGTACATATATACGAATAATAGTAAATATATACAGTTGAACTTCTCGGATTACCTGAAGTAAAGGTTCGGTGTCTCCGAATTCAACAATACAGAATTGTTTAAAAATGTATCATTACGCATATCTAGAAACACGTGACAGCTTAATGTAGGTCTCACGTAATGATTTAAGCTCCTACAAAAACTTTCAACATTACTTTAAACCTGCATTAGCTTGCAAAAATGTCCAGATTTGAAATCGAATGACTCGAACCTCTATATCTCTAATTTTTTTGTATCGAGATATCGAAGTTTAGGTGTATATTTTGACTTTTATCCTGCTGCTGGTGGATAGCGATAACTTATGCAACTAGTTTGGATCCAGAGGAGACTGGGTAAAAACAATATACATGTATAAATATCACACCCTATGGAGAGCGACAGCCCGCATTGTCAATCTGAGGTTGGTAATGTGCACCGAGGCATTAGCCGAGCTGTAACTTACCATACCAGTTATTTGCAATAAGTGTTGTCTCTGTCCATAGGAGTGATATTTAATTATACCAAACAGCACAATTAATTTTGTCAGCAAAACTATTTATTCAGTGACAACGATAAACTGTTCGAAACAAAAGTTATACTCGGTGCTTACACTTCTTTTCATTACACTGTCCAATCGTTTCATGTACTCCCCATGTACTCCTCCAAAATAGTCGCAATACGCGATATTTCCCAAATAATTAAACAAAAACAACTGTCAAAATGGCGTTTGTGGATCAAATTGCAAGCGTCGGATGACATCACGCACACAATTTAATAAGCGTTTACTGATCTAGACGTACTGCTGCGCGCACGTGATAATGTCGCATGGAACAGTACAAATTGGCAAGTACATTTATTTTGAAAACTTGTATAGGAAGGCCACGTGAGGTATAATTATACAGAGTGCTACATCCTACATTTTAGTCCAAAAGTGCCTAAATATACAAAACTCATTTGTTTATATGCTGAAAAGAATTATATCGCAAGACAACCAATCGAATAAATATGGAAAAATAGTCAAACAGGGAGAGCCACACACGGAATGACACCGCACCAAACACCATCTAACAAGAAACGGTAAAGCCACAAGACAAAACATAACAGGGCGCATATCAAGACGAAACACATTAAACATTAAGCATAATAAACAACAAAATAGACCGTAGGCTGAAAGCAGGAGTGCCGCCTTGGAACGGCCAGCAGCCAAAAACAATACAAAAACACCGAAGAAGACACAACTTTCATATGTTTGATGTGTTAATCGGCAATATACTGTTAGTATTTATTCGGCGCGCGTTTTAGTTTCGTTAACTGCTTGACCAAGGTCGATAATATTTTGTTGTAGAACAAAAATTATAAGTGTCGATGAAAATGGTTTATTTTGTATCACAGGGACATTTTTCGATATAAGTTCAAATTGACAATCTTCATAATAATGATGGATCATAACAAATATTACGTTTTACGACAGTATTGAAAGATACGTTCATTGTATGGACTTCCTCTTTAAATAGTCGCCTGCAGAAAAAATCAAAATTCTTCTTTTACTTATTCTGGTTTACGGTTGATATTCCAAATTCCGTGTCAGTTTAATCCATATTCTTGCATAAAACGTGTTAGTCCCGATTGCCCATGTATTAATAAGGCGATTCTCGTGCTCACACACTGTTGTTGTCCGGTTTTAATTATACGTTTGCGGAGCCTAAAGTCAACAGTAGGCGCGAGTATAGATCGATTTGACCCGTGAGCTGTGGCCTTTAGGAAGAGTCCATCCGTGGAGGTAAAACGCGTCACAAACCATGTATTTGTTCCGGAGTTACATGTGGTTATACTGACCTGTAATAAGCATATGTACACTAATACTGCACTACTACAGTAGTATTATCCGTAAGGTTTGACCTGGCACTCATCACTTTCCGCCGATTTTCGTCGATGAAAAATCGTGATAGTGACACATGTTTCACGTGTTTGTTCGGAAGGATAAAAACGGCTTACGGAAAAAGGCGGAATATGCATGCAGTGCCAGGTCAAACCTTATCGACAATACAACGATCAGATGGCGTTGTTTACAAAACAGTGTGTATATAAACACAGAAAATTAACGATAAGTACAAATGTGGCATGTATATATTAGGATAGGAAGCAGTGGTGTAGTGGTTATGTAGTCAACTGGATTAACCTATACATTATGTCGCAGTTTAATTTATCGTTAATTTCCTGTGTTTGCATACGTACTGTTTTGTAAACAACGCCATTTGACCGTTGTACTACTGTAGCTTACTACGAGTTTCTTGTGACAATGATTGTCCACTTACCCATAAATTAGCATGGTTGCAACTTCTATAAAAAGAAATGTTCAGTCACGGCTCAGCCCTCGAAATCGAACTATACTACAGCGTTTGTATGTGTCCCGGTAACGGCATAAATCGAATGAATCCTCAATGAAACAGTGTATAGTTATAGTTGTATTTGGAACAATTAGATGCAAAAAACAGCAAACAAAAAAGGTTGTATGCAAGAATCGCGAAAATACACGTACATGTATGTTTCGGGCATAAATATCTACAGTGTCACTTCTTTTTGCCCTCGCCCTTCGGGCTGGAGACAAAAATGGCCCATGGGGACACTGCATTATGTTATTGCCCGAAAAAAGTATATTAACCCTCTATGCCATTATATCGAATGTCGTTATATTGAGAGTTTTCTGTATGTGTACCTGTTAAAGCAGACCATGTTCTAAGAGGCCGTTCAGTTATTAAAAATAGAAGTCGTAAAAAGCAAGTGGTTGCTTAATGCAGGGCGAAAGTAATGCAAAAAGCTGCAATGGAAGCTTTCTGTATCATTTTCGACCTGCATCAAGCTACCGCCTGCCTTTTAGAACCATAATTAGACATATTTTATAGCTGCTTAAGATAAGTTATTCTGAATATTTAAACTACGGTAATAGTTAGTAATGCTTATAAAACATTTCTTTATTTAACAGTGCTTACTGTAGAAGGTGTAAGTCACGGCTCGGTGCATGGCAAGGTCTGGCTCGCTTGTAAGTTTACGAGCGAGTTCGATTCATCAGTTAGCGTTGAATGGTTTTTCAACGGCCTCCCGTTAAGAATGGCAAATCCAAAATGGCGGGAGCACGTCAACAAGACGACAGAGGGGTTAATTGTGAATGAAGCCACTCTAGATATGCCTACACTACAAGACTCCGGAACATACGTGTGCCGTGCTGGGACATTTGTGCAGCCGTTTGAAGTACAAATACTGACTGGTAGGTTACATCAACTTATATATGTGGTGCTAGTGGGCATGTGTAGTGTTACTACTCATGAACAGACGCAATAAAGCCGAGTCTGTAATTTTCTCTTTTCGCATTGCTACTTTTGTTTTCGAAGGATCTTACACTTTTAAAACATATGTACTTCACAACAGCAGGTGTTAAGTGCTTGTGTAGCGGTCGTAAAAAGTCGTCCCGTACTTGATTCTCAGTGTTGTTATATATTCTGTTCATTCGGTGTCATTAGTTTTTATGTTATAAGTTTTGAAAATTGAATACTGTTTAAGCCGGTGCCTGGGGTATGAGTAGTTTGGTCACGTTTAATAACTTGTCATGAACAGACTCAATAAAGCCGCGTCTGCGATTTTCACTTTGCCGGATCTCCCACTTTCAGAATATATGTATTTCACAACAACATGTGTTAAATGCTTGTATGGCGGCCATAAAACGTCGACCCGTATCTAATTCTCAGTGTTGTTATATTTTCTGTTCCTTTGGGGTCATTAGTTTTTATGTTATAAGTTTTGAAAAATGAATACTGCTTAGGCCGGTGCTAGGTGCATGAATCTCACTTTTAATTACTACCCATGAACAGACTCAATAAAAGTACAAATATGAGTCATGCAGGAAAAACAACATACAGCACAAACAGCCGCCGAACAGCAACGCAAGAAAACACAGCAACTGTAGATAACTATCAATAACATAAAGAGATACACAGAGACAAAACAAACATAAAATGGGGGTGGAAGTGCCACCTTGGAACGGTCTTTGACAAAAGTCACTCGGGTGTTAAACAGGTTTAGGGGCGCCCAACCCCAGACTTATTCCATCCCCACCCTAAAAAGCAAACAGTGTAAATAAACGTACCCCCTCTCCGACTAATGTACAGCAACCGCGAAGGCAATTCTGCAATTTCTCTTTTAGCATTGCTACTTTTGCTTTCAAGGGAAGGTACTTGCAGAAAAATGCTAGTGCTCTTTAACCGTTTACTCCATAAATATGCCTTCCTATGCCTTTACAAAACAGAGTATGTCCAGATCTGACCGCTCCTGTAGGAGCCGTCTGATCAGCACCTGCTCTGTTTGCTTAAGGAATAATTATAATATAGATAGATATGAATCCAACGTGTTTGTCATAGTTGAATATCCCCGTGTTCATGCGTCATTATAAAAAAATACATGAATATTCATTGATCAAATAAATCCTGAATCTGAATATTGCTCCAGAATATTGCTGTATAATGCATCACTACGCATTTGCCAAATGCAGATAGGAAGTAATACTGAATGTTCCTACAAGAGCTTCCGGTATTACTTTAGACCTGCATTAAGATGTGAGCTTGAAAAATAAATTATTGTCCAGCTTAGCAATCGAATAACTCGAACTTCTGCTGTAGATAAAAATGAAAGATTACAACTGAACTGTTACAATTGAACTTCAATATTTCGAACTTCGGGGGACTATAACAGTTACTCAGATTCGAATTATATAAGTTTGAGTCACCCGATATATAAAAAAAACTCGGGTAATTTCTCATGTTCACAAACTTCAAGGGAATATACAAATTAGTTCGAGATAACAGAAGTTCGAGTCATCCGATTTCTAATCTGAACAATTTCTCAAGGCCAGAGCTTAATGCAGGTCTAAAGTAATGCTGAAAGCTCCTGTTAGAGCGTTCAGCATTACTTTAGAACTGTATTAAGTTGTATTAAGTTGTCACATGTGTTTCTAGATGGAAGATGTAGAGATACATTGTTGAAGCAATTCTGTATTGTAAATTTTGAAGGACTGAACGTTTTGTTCGAGTTATCCCGAAATTCGAGTTATCCGAGTCGATATATCGAAGTTCAACTGTATTTTGATTACATTTTTAACGACAACATGTCTCAGGTTAATCTTTCTTTTCTCTTTCAGATCCTGGTGCACCATCCGTACCTGATAAGGGTAAGTGAAGTTTTGTTTAGATGTATAACATGATAAACAGAGCTACAGATAAAGATATGTACCCACATACTAAAATTGTTATTTCTCGAACAAACCCTATACTGTGACCACCTTTTTTCAAAATTGTCTCGAAGAAACTATTCTAAAGCATGGTTACAGTAAAGGATTTGGTAGAAAAGTAAAGGAGATATTCTGGAAATTGTTTAAATTTACTTGTCTTATCTGGACCTCTGATAAATATATAGATATACATTTATTCATTGACAGTCATAGGTGATTATGTTCCTCTGTCGATGTCGACGATGAGCACTATAACTACGTAGTCAATTCAGTTTGGGTCAATGTGTCCGAAGGTGACTTTTCAGGCCGATTTTGCATAGAAGTATGTGCCACATGTAGGACAATTGAACTCGGTTGTTGAGGTGCTTGCCACCCTCATCTTCCGAAAAATATGTTCGTTTCCACTTGCACTCCTCTAACCGTTTGTTCTCTGCAGTTTTGGACCAAACACAGATGGCTGTTCGCCAAGCCAAATGTGGTCCTTTGCAAGGTCTTCCCAGGAATATAGGCTGATACAAATTGTCTTCAGGTGGATTTTTGAGGCAGTTCTTGAAGCGTTTGTGTTGCCCTCCTACGGACTTAGTTTCGCAAGCTAACTCTCCAAGCAGAAGTTGTTTCGGGATTCTTGTATCAGGCATTCTGCAAATGTGACCAGACCAACGAGCTTGAGAGTGTTGCAGGAGGACGTATATCAAGGGCAATTTTGAACAAGATAGAACCTCTATGGCTGGTATGCTGTCTTGCCATCGGATATTCATTAGCCTGCGAAGATGTGAAAGTGATTCAGTCTCCTGGCATGCCGGGCGTAAACTGTCAAGGTTTCACAAGCATACAGTGGGTGCACTGTAGACACTCAGCTTCGTTTCCAGAATTATGCTTCGACGGTTCCAGACATTGATTTAAAAGCCTTCCAAATGCTGTATTGGCATTCACAGTACTGCAGTTCATTTCGCCATCGACGTGTACTGCGCGCAATAGTGTGCTTCCAATGTAAGTGAACTTATTCACCACTTTAAGTTCTCTGTTTTGCCTGGATGGCAGGTTCCACATATTGATTGCCTGGTGCAGGTTGATGCAGGACTTCGGTCTTCTTGGTGCTTGTTATCCCGAAGTTACCTCATGCCCTGGAGATGTTGTTGACATTACCTTGCACGTCTAACTCAGTGGTAGCGTTTAACCCATTACGTCATAGGCTAATTTTAGATACAACCTCTTTGAATAAATCTAACGAAAAGGAGCATTTACTAGAGAAAAGTAAACTTTTAGAAATTTGTAGTTTGAAATCATTGTGATAAATAGAGCATTTGCTCCTATAGGAGCAAATGCTCTATTTATCACAATGGTTTTCAAAAAGTTGTCAAAAGTCGTCAATATGAGGGAAAGGGTTAAGGCACAATCGTCAGCAAACAGCTGGTCGCAAATAATAGTTTGGTTGACCTTGGTTACAACCTTGGGTCGTCTGTGTGGTACCTAAGGCGTACGAATGTGTCCTCTGTATCAAAAGTATCTGTCAGCATTGCCGAAAACATCATGCTAAACAGCGTCGGGGTTAGAACAACGCCTTGTCTAACTCCATTTCTTACAGGCAAGTCTTTAGATGCTGCCCCCATCATCCAGTATTCTAGCCATCGAACCAGTCATAAATGTACACATCTGCATAGGCCGTTTTTTATATAAACATCTTACATGATTCATATAATGTACGTAAATTATAAAATATTCTCCACCAAGCCCTATGCTGTGACCACTTGTTTTTGAGTCGTCTCGAAGAGACGACCGTAAAGAGAGGTGACACTATAGGGTTTGGTGGAGAAAACTCGTTTTAGTATTTGAAGACGTCCATTTATCTGTTTCTGTGTTACCTCGTATGAATATAGTGCACACTTATAAACAAATGTATTTATAGAGATGTATGTAATATAGCCAGTTCTGTACAACATTATATGTATTTCACCAAATCAAGGCAAAACCAAAACACATTAACCCATTTGCATCCACGATCCCATATATGGGACGTAGGCAAACAGTATAGAGTCTGATCCGACGCCGCATAATGCGGCGTCTGATCAGAGTCTACACCGTTTGCTGATAGGAAATTCATTATTAAACAAAACAAAAATGAAAATTTAGACCAGACATCCCTTAGATAAAAAATAGATTAATTCAATATATAAGCATAGAAGAATCCACTGGGAGCAAATGGGTTAATCGAAGTATTTCGGTTAAAATATGCCGAGTAACATAACGTAAATGTGAGTTATGCAAAGCTCCAGATAAGACTCGTAACTTAAATTTTTTCAAGAAAAGCTTTTTTTATTTCTCCACTAAACTCTGTAGAATTGTCTCTTCTAAACGACTTTTAAAGAGTGATCACCACATAGGGTTTGATGGAGAAATGATGATATAGTATTTGAATACGTACATATATCTGCAGCTTTGTTATAGATGCATCTTGTCCAAACGAAAAATTAAGACATGTAAACGGCATATAAGCATCTCTCAAACTGTGTCAGAGTGATCCTTATAGACTGGCAATTAATTCCAATATGCGACTTCAAACTGCCAAGCAACTGTCCTACAAATGAGGCCCAATTCATAATGATGTGTACCATTCTTTAAACGAACCCGAAGGGGCGGATAAAGCTACCAACTCCCGCCGATCCACCGGGATCAGCAATCTACACGTCTAAAATTGCAGAACGACATAATATTGAGTGTGAGGGTGAAACCGAAACACAAGGCCCAGTATATATAAACAATTAACCCATACTATCATACATGGGGCATATGCATTCAGTGTAGACCCAGATAAGAGAGTTCCGTTTATGAGGAAAGAGTTAATAAAATAGATCAGGTTTCCTCAGCTAAAATATGCCACAGCCTTAGGCACTTGATCAACTATCATGGTATATCAGTAACCTATGTTTAATTCAGGGAAGCAGATAAAGATGAGTACTCAAGTACTACAGAGGGGTTTGTTGACTAATAAAGAAGTTTTTCTTTATGCATCGTATGTAGACCTCTGCCATCGCCCTGTATTTGATGTCAGCAAATGACAAAAACATCCCCTCTGTAAAACTGGTAATAAAAGAATGTGTGCGGTTCCACAGACATTATGTTTGCTTGGTGTAAAACAAAAACGTTCACACCATAACCAGGCGCGGATTTAGAGGGGCGGAGCCGGCATACGCCCCCCCCCCCCCCTAAAATTGCCAAAACAAATTTTTAAGTAATATTTTAGATCTATATACAATAAAACCTCTCTACAACGACCATTAAATTGTGTAAATTAGTTGGTATTCAGAGCAGGTGGCTGCTTAAAGCAAGGTGAAAGTAAAACAGAACACTCCCATAGGAGCGTTCTGTTTTACTTTCACCTTGCTTTAAGCAGCCACCTGCCTTTAACACAAAATAATTCATGTAAATTAGTGGTCGTTGTATTTAGTCAATAAAAAAATGATTCAGTATGAGTGTTTTATTTCCCTCACCCAATTAAGCTCTTTTTTAAACATGTACATTGTATTACAAATACACTATTTATGCATGTCATCAAACACAAAAATCTACGCCCTCCCCCTCCAAAAACATTTCTACGCCCTCTAATCTGAAATCCTGGATCCGCACCTGATAACATCGCTTTATAGCATATACCCCTATGCCACCGGTGCCTTCAGTACTTAGATTTATAAAAAAAAAAAAAGGTTTACTGGTTGCATAGTTTAGGCTCTGTAAGTTTTGCCTACTATGAAAACGCGTACAAATGAATCTCTATTATCAATAAAAAGCGTTCCTGCAGAAAGAAAGTCATGCATAAATCTCCCAAAAGACATCTACTCTAAAGTAATCAAATTAAATCGGCCAAATGCAAACAGTGCAGAGACGGCTGCTTAACTGCTGGGTGTTATTTTTACGTTATATCACTGTCGTCGCTGTTTTGAACGGCGCGTATATTTTTATATCTTTCATTTTGTTTCAGATTCTAAGATCATCAGGAGCAGTAAGTTAAGTTTTGTTTAGTTTTCACATATTGGGAGAACATAGTGATTTGCATGTCATATACATTTACGCATTTGCCTAACATAAATCTGAAAGGTGAGGCCATTATTAAGACATTATTACGGCCAAATCGAAAGCTAAGTATGGTAGACTTTGGTATGTACACGCTTTAATTCATTCCCTCATATTGGTGCCTTGTGGCGCCTTTGTAAACTTCACGTGTTTTGAAACGATACTGATAAATAGGGCATTTGCTTCTATAGGGGCAAACACTCTATTTATCAAAATGGTTTCAAAACAACACAGTCATAAATATTCACAGGGGAGCATGCACCCGGGACCATGTAGCCACGGTATAACCATTACATTTGGTATAGCTATGCGCCTGGCTACAATATGGAAATAGTAACGACAGAGGAAGGCCTTTTATCAGGGAGTGTATTGTTTGTTAAAGGGTGACACGGGGATTCCATGTTGCACAATTACTCACAGAAGCATGTATCATGCATCTTGAAACTTTACTGACTAGTTTGAATTTGATTATAAAATGAAATACTTTATATACTTATCTACATTTTTTATATCTGACTCTTAAATGTTTGTCTCGACCTACATGTATTCAAGGGCGGAAACATTTGGCTGGAATCTAGCTCATGACAAATATATACATTCTGATAAGGTGAGATAATTAGAAAGCAAAAACAACAATAAACAAACATACAAACAAACAAATAAACAAACAAACTCGACGTCCCATCAGAACTTTTTGAATCTCTTGATTCACAAAAATAAAAATTTGAAACTTGAAAAAGGAAGGGTGTGTAAATTGAGTAAAATTAGGCTCAGAAGTCTATCTAAGTCATCTAAGTCTATCAGAAGTCTATCTAAGTCATCTAAGTCTATCAGAAGTCTATCTAAGTCATCTAAGTCTATCAGAAGTCTAAGTCATCTAAGTCTATCAGAAGTCTATCTAAGGCTCAGAAGTCTATCTAAGGATAAAAAGTCATATTTTTTATAAATAAATACAAATATAACTGTTGAACTTCGATATTCGGGACTCGGATAACTCGAACTTCAGATAACTCCAATTAAAAGTGCGGTCCTTCCAAAATTACAATACGAACTTGTTATGAAATTATCACTGCGTATATCTGGAGACACGTGTGGCAGCTAAATTCGGAAAGCTGCTACAGGAGTTTTTCAGCATTACTTTAGACCTACATTAAGCTGTGAAATTGTTCATATTTGAAATCGGATGGCTCGAACCTATGTTATCCCGAAGTATCTTAAATGGTATGGTATCGAAGTTCAAATGTATATGTAACTATGGTTATTGATAACGTTCTTTAATTATTAGTACTCACTATAAACGGCACCAACTACGTCCAGGAGAATGGAAATATCAGTATCGTTTGTAACGTAGCGGGCAAGGTAGCGGCCTCAAATGACGTGGAGTAGTTTTTCAGCGGCGAACCCATAACCCTTTCACCGCCAATGTCGCATACATGCACCACGACAAATAGTGCAGTCCCAGATCAGACGCCGCCTTTTCACTATTTGTCTCAAACTCGATTTCCATATCTGCGCTTTGTTCCTTTGAAGTTTGCATTTATTTATCTCATTTTCTTATTTTACTAAATTATTTAACAAATTTGGATTGCAGAAGACAATTAGAAATTTGGCGCCCAAAGGGTTAAACACAGTTTTCAAAAATGCACCTTTTTGCCGCAAAAACAAAACGGCCTGTTAATGCGTTTGGCGTCGTCACATAGACGAAACCCCATGTCTATGTGTTGAAAATTACCGC
This sequence comes from Azorinus chamasolen, assembly GCA_963576725.1. Classification (NCBI taxonomy): domain Eukaryota; kingdom Metazoa; phylum Mollusca; class Bivalvia; order Cardiida; family Solecurtidae; genus Azorinus; species Azorinus chamasolen. Next base: position 61,972,681 of record OY755253.1, on the reverse strand, counting down.
ATAGACGAAACCGGTCACGGCTATGCGGCGACACACCTATGCGGCATCAGACAGCTCTTTTTCCTGTATTAAATTACACATGTACCACCTGCCTTACAGACATAATTAGACATTTTTATTGCTGCTTTAGAAAGGTTTTCCTGTATATGCAAACTATGGTATGTGTAAATGATACTCGTAAACCATTTCTTTATTTATTAGAGCTTACTGTGAGAGGTGTCAATAAGACCCCGGTGGGTGGCCAAGTCAGGTTTCTCTGTACATTAACGGGCGAGTTCGATACACCAGTTAGCGTGGAATGGTTTTTCAACGGCGTCCCCATAACACAAGCAAATACCCAATGGTCGGAGGTAGTCAATGACAAGACTGAGGGAGTAATTAAGAAAGAAGCCAATTTGCCTTGGGCTACACTACAGGATGCGGGAACATACGAGTGCCGTGCTGGGACACTGGTGCAACCATTTGATTTACAAGTACTGGATGGTAGGTCACATCAACTTACATAGGCTTTAAAAATTGAATAACGCTTCACCCTTTCACCGCCGAAGTCGCGTAAATTCACCACTAGAACTGGTGCAGTCTCAGATCAGACACCGCCTTTTCAAGGCGGCGTCTGATCAGGGACTTCACTTTTTGTCTTATTCTCTAATTCTATATATTTGCTTTATCATTTTGAAATTTGTATTTATTTATCTCATTTCCTTATTGTACCGAATTATTTAACAAACTTTTGACTGCAGACGACACTCAGAAATTTGGCGCCAAAAGGGTTAAGCCTGTGCGGTGATAGGATGCGTGAATAGTATTACTACTCATGAACAGACCTAATAAAACCGAGTCTGCAATAATCTTTTCTCGTATTACCAGTTTTGCTTTCGAAGGATCACCCACATTCAAAACATATGTATTTCACAACATCAGGTGCTATATTGTGCTTGTGTGGTGGGCGCAAAAAGTCGCACCGTACTTCATACCCAGTGTTGTTATATTTTCTGGTCCTTCAGGCTCATTAGTTTTTATGTTGTAAGTTTTGAAAATTGAATACCTCTTAGGTGGGTGCAAATGGGCGTGAGTAGGGTTGCACTTTTAATTACTACTCATGAACAGACTCAAAGCCGAGTCTGCAATTTTCTCTTTTCACATTGCTACTTTTGCTTTCGAAGGATCTCCCACTATTTACAAAATTTATGTTTAGTGATATTTTACCGTTTACTCTATTGACATGCCTTCATTCTCAGTGTTGTTATACCTTCTAATCCTTCGAGATCATGAATTTCAGTACTTCTTGTTCTGAAAATTAAATACCGCTTAAGCCGGTGCTAGGGGGCGTGAGCAGTGTTGCACTTTCAATAACTGCTCATGAACAGACTCAATAAAACCGAGTCTGCAATTTTCTCTTTTTGTGTTGCAATTTTTGCTTTCGGGGGATCACCACCATTCAGAATTTATATGCCTTTACAAACAGAGTAGACCAAGATCAGACCGCTCCTGTAGAAGTTGATATAGCATGGTACTGAAGAAAATAAGTCAAAAGAGAATAACTCCAAAACAAGAACTGTCCAAACACAGGACGCTTGACTATTCACGCAATTTGACACTCTTTTCTGCAATAGTTACTGTCACAGTGATTCTGCGGTTAGATAAATCTATGTCTAAAATGGGGCACAGTTTGGTCTAAATCACATGTAAATGATAATTCATCCCGAAGTTATTGGACTTGGCCTATAGGGTCATCTGATATTTGTGTCAAGTTTGAAGGCACTATCATACAGAGTTTTCCTGATATATACTCCCACCCAAAATTTTAACCAAAATCTCTGAGTAAAACACACACACACACACACACACAAACCACAGGCATAAGTAGGTCTGAATTCAGTGCAGAGTTAAGGGACTTGGCTTACCGGACCATGTGATTACCCCTGTATATGAGTGTGAAGTTTGAATTTATCGGTGTACGTGAAAACACCTTTCTGTTAAAATAAACATATACATGCGCGAAAACGATGCGCACAAACTATTGTGATATACGCCTTTAAATGCAGGTTGAAAGTAAAACTGAATGTTTCTAGATATGTGTAGTGATATATTCAAGATCAGTTCTCTACAAGTTCGATATATCGTAGTTGAGCTGTATTTAGATAGTATTGCTAGTAATTAGACAGCAATTACAATTACAGTAAAATCCCTCTAATGCGACCACTTAATGAACAAACATGGCTGTCTTCATAAGCAGGTGGTAGCTAATGAAGGACGAAAGTTATGCAGAAAGCTCCTATAGGAACTTTTGTCCTGCATTAAGCTAACACTTGCCTTTGCCATTGTGAATTATGCCCCTTTTAGGTGGTCGTATTAGAGGGGTTTAAATACATAATGTATAAGGGGATTTAATGCACTAGCTGATTACATCTTAAACGACAACTAGTCACAGGTTAATCTTTGTTTTCTCTTTCAGATCCTTTTCCAAATCCCGTACCTGATAAGGGTAAGTGAAGTTTCGTTTAGATGTATAACATGATAAACGGAGCTAAAGATAAAGCTATGTACCCAAATACTAAAATCGTTATTTCTCCATCAAACCCTATACTGTGACCACTTTCTAGAATCGTCTCGAAGATATTATTCTAAAGAGTAACCACAGTAAAGGGTTTGGTAGAGAAATAAAGGAGATATTCTGGAAAATGTTTACATGTACACATCTTAGCTGAACCTCTCATAGATAAATTATGTAGATAAACATTTATGCTCTGTCAGTCATAGTCATAGACATAATCAGCTGCATAGACCATTTTCAGATAAACACCGTACATGACAATAATTAAATGTTACAGAGATTCATTAATCTACGTAAATTAATACACGTTCAAGAATAACGCCTTTATTTCTCCACCAAACCCTATGCTGTGACCGCTTTTTAGAATCATCTCTCTAAAAGACAACTCGTAAGGATGGTCGCAATAAAGGTTTTGGTGGAGAAATAACATTTTAATATTTGAATACGTACATTTATCTGTTTCTGTGTTACGTAACATGAATGCAGTACACAATTATAAAAATAAAGAAATATATATATATAGAGAGAGAGATGTATGTAATATAGCGAGTTCTATACAGCATGCTATTGTATTTCACCAAAACAAAACAAAACCATATACAATCATGTATAATTAATCGACATATTTCGGCGAAAATCTGCCGAGCAACATAACATAAACATGAATTATGCAAATCTCCAGATAAGATTAGTAAATTAAGACATTTTCAAGAAAAACCTTTTTATTTCTCAACCAAACCCTATGTTGTGACCACTCTGTAGAATTGCCTCGTCCAAACGATAAAACAATCCATTTAAAAGGCATACAATCATCTCTCGCACTGAGTCAGAGTATTAAATATTGACATGCGACGTGCGACTTATACTTTGGTCTTTCGGGATCTTTAGTTTTAATGGTATAAGTTTTGATAATTGAATACTGTTTAAGTCAGTGATATCGAGGTTCTACTGTATTTTATTTCTTCTTTTTTTTCAGATTCTAAGGTCCATGGGAGCAGTAAGTTTACTTTTGTCTAGTTGTCATATATTGGTAGTTACATGCTTACTCCTGCACCATTGAAACATCTGGTCATTATCAGGGATATTTTAAGACCCATTACATCATAGGCTATTTTAGATCCAACCTCTTTGAATAAATCTACTGAAAACGAGCATTAATTACAAAAAGGAAAAAAATAGAATGAAGCAGTTTTAAACCATTGTGGTAAATAAAGCATTTGCTTCTATGGAGAAATGATCTATTTATCACAATATAGTTTCTAGATATGCGTGCTTTTTAGAAAAAAACTTGTATGGTAATTTATAAAGGACCGAACGTTTACATCGAGTTAACCCGAATTTCGTGTTATCCGAGTTCGAAATATCGAGGTTCAACCGTGCATCAGTTACATGCAAAATATAGTAATTACAAATGTTGTTCATTAACCCTTCGCTTGCTAGTCGCGTTAATATACGTACCTGTAAATAGTGAAGACCCAGATGAGACAGCTCCTGCAGGAGCTGTCTCATCAGGACCTGCACTATTTACAAATTGATTGGGCAACCAGTGCACTCCACAGCAGTGATTGCACAGCGAGATACTTGTACACAGTGAAGATATATGTAATTATACAACAGGGCATGGGTAAAGAAGGAGAAATGTATTTTAAAATTCAACAAGCGAAGGGTTAAAGTGTTCTTTATTTACTAGCACTTACTGTTAGCGGCACACAAGTCGTCCAGGTGAACAATCAGATAAAACTCGTATGTGAGGCAACGGGACTGTTCGATTCCTTACAAGACTTGGAGTGGTTTTTCGAGGGTAATCGCTTAAACCAGTCGAACGCTATGTGGCAGAAGATGGTCCAAATGACCGAGAAGGCAATTACAAGCGAAATCCTTCTAGAGAAGGCCACACTGAAGAATGCTGGAACTTACATTTGCAGAACTGGAATGCTGGCACAAACGTTTAAAGTAGAAGTGCTAGATGGTAAGTCAAACAAACCTGTTTTTAGTTCGATTTTAATTTGTACAGTTTTATTTCGATAGCTCGAACTTGAATAACTCGAACTTCGAGATAACTCGAGGTAAAAGTTCTGTCCTTTCAAAATGTTCTATACAGAATTGTTATAAACTGCATCACTTCGAATATCTATAAATAAATATGACAGCTTAATGCAGGTCGAAAATAAGGTTGAAAGCACCTATAGCAACGTTCAACATTATTTTAGATCTAAAGTACGCTGTGAACATGAGGCATTGATCAAATTAGAAATCGGATTTCTCGAAACTCTGTTATATTGAAGTAATTGGTATGGTCCCTTGAAGCTCGAGATATGGAATGAAAAAGTAGTAAAGTCAAGCAGTAAACAACACACACAAAACACAACCAACACCAAAACACCAACAGAAAACAAGCAAGCAACACACACAGTCACACACACGCGCGCACACACAAACAGATGAGACGAAAACACCAACCGCGAACACACGCATAAACATAAATACACAAAGATACCCAAAATATATAAAAGCAAGGGTGACAAAGAGAGTACCGCCTTGGAACGGTCAGTTGCAAAACCACTACTGTGGGTTTTAACTTCAACAACATGTTCCTTTCTTACTCGCAGACTTTTCTGTAATCAAAATGTCTTTCATCAGCATAATTATATACAAAAGTAATTTCGACGTGTTCCTGCTACAAGGCATTTTTTGCGGCGTGGATTATAAACTTCGTATAATAGCTGGAAAAAGTTCGTTTCAAAGTCTGTTAAGTACACGCTTAAAACAATTCCTGAAACAATATTATTGTCCAAATTCCAATGATACATGTATTACAACGTGGTCGATTCATCAACAGTTTATGAATAGTACTACATGTATATGATGATGAACTCCCTAAATCTGGAAACGGAAGGGGGACGTGGAATAGTTGAACTTGAATATCCCGAACTTCAAGGGACCGCACTAATTACATCAATATGATAGAAGTTCCAGTAATCCTATTTCTAAACTTGATAGTTTTCTCAATTTCACTGATTAATGCAGATCTAAAGTAATGCCGAAAGCTCCTGTATTCCGTATGCTAAGCGTTAAAGGGCTAAAAGTTTTGGTAATAAAATTTCTTCTCAAAATCCGAGATTATCAGATAAGATTCAGCATTCCAGAGACATGTCTTATCTGTGGAAGCTATGAATGTTGCAATTCTTTTGTAGTGCAGTTTGTCTGCGTTCTTATAATAACAACAATCGGATGACATCAAAGTACTTCATTAGCGTTTTATTACATCAATTAACAAAGCAATGTAAACATCCACGGGAAAATATACTTATAAAATGCTCTGCTTGAAATGCCAGTATTCTACCCTAATTACCGTAAGAATCCAGACAGAAAATTCATAAATAAGCAGTTTGATCAGGCTTGGCACTGTTTCATACAACATGAATCTAATTTATCTAAGTATTTAGTCAGGCCAAAGGCTATCAACGGCAAATAGTGCAGACCTAGACCAAACTGTACCAGAAGAAGGAGATTAACCCTTTCGGTGCCAAATTTCTAATTGTCGTCTGCAGTCATTTTTTGTTAAATCATTCGGTACAATAAGGAATTGAGATAAGTAAATTCAAATTTCAAAGGAATAAAGCACACATATAGAAATAGAGATTGAGACAAAAAGTGAAGTCCCTAATCAGACGCAGCCTTGAAAAGGGACTGCACTTTTTGTCGTGGTGCATTTTTGCGACATTGGCGGTGAAAGGGTTAATCAGGGTCGATACGTCAGGGTTGATACTTGTTGGTACTATGTTCAGTATAATTCAAAGTTATAGAGGGCGTGAGCAGTGAGTAGTATTGTGCTTATATAGCAGTATAACTGCTCATGAACAGGCCAACAACGGCAAATAGTGCAGACCCATATCAAACTGCTCCTTTAGGACTGCATCAATCTAATCACTCTAAGTATTCGGACATACCAATTTCGGAAAATAGTGAAGACCCTGGTCAAACTGCTCCAGAATGAGCTACGTTCAGTCTTTTGCTTTCAGTCTAAGTCAAAGTTATAGAGGTGTGAGTAGTGTTGCGTTTTTTAATAACTGCAAATGAACAGACTCGATAAAACCGAGTCTGCAATACTCTCTTCTCGCATTGCAATGTTTGCTTTCGAAGGATCTCCTTCACAATGACTTCACAACCACTTGGAGTGGGGGTATTGGGTGTTCGGATAGTTAACCCATTTGCGCCCAATATATTCTTCCATATATATTGGATTAGTCTATTTTTATCTAAGGGGTGCCTGGTCTAAATTTTCAATTTCGTTTTGTTTTATATTGAAATTCCTATCAGTAAACAGTGTAGATTCTGATCAGAGTCTACACTGTTTGCCTATGTCTCATATATGGGATCGTGGGAACAAATAGGTTAAGTAATTTGGTTATTCCATTTTCTTGTCTCTGTGTAAGCAGTTAGTAACTGTCTTAAGCGGCCGTCAAAAGGAGGGCTGATTATTTGTCTGAAAGGCAGTTGGTAGCGTAATGCGGGTCCAAAGTAATGCAGAAATCTCCTGTAGGACCTGTCGGCATTGCTTTTGCCCTGCATTAAGCAACCACTTGTTGTTGAATAGTCCTATGTTCAATAAATGAATAGCTGCTCAAGACAGGTTATACTGTAGTAAATCTGCGATAGCAAAGGATGGTTGCATCTACTTATTCATTTACCTCATGAATATTCATGTAAGAAATATTGTGCATATTATTAACCGTTCCCCTTATCTAAGCGCATTTTCGCGCATCTGCAAACAGAGTATACCCATATAAGACGGCTCCTACAGGAGCCGTCTTATCAGGGTCTGCTCTGTTTTCTTATGGTGTAATATAAATCTGATTATTTAGTTTCTGAATATGAGCAAAAATGTCTTGTTTTCATATGCCATTATGAAAAATAATATTTTTAATATTCATAATGTCATTATTTCTTACATGATTATACAATAGGGAAAGGGTATGTATTTTACAATGACATATGGACACAAGAATGTGTGACCATGGCAGAAACTGTAGAATCATATCTATATATTTCATAAGCAAACAGAGCAGATTCTGATCAGACGGCTCCTACAGAAGCCGTCTGGTTTGGGTCTACTCTGTGTGCAAATGTGTGTTTATGGAGTAAAAGGTTAAAGGCACATGGTTGCTTAACGCAGGGTGACAGTTATGAAAAAGGCTTCCATATGAGCTTTTTGCACAGCCTTTGTCCTACATTAAGCTAAAACATGTCTCTGTGAGGAAGAATTCGACCTATATATGTGAGGGTCACTTCAGGGGGACTTTAGCAGTATTTGTAATCGAGACAATTGTTAACCCTTCCGCTGCCAAACTCTGTCGTCTGCTAACTTTGTCGTCTGCTACAAATTTTCATTCTTTTGATTTTCTTCATTTTTTTTCAAAAATATAGTAACAGTAACAAACAGTTTGGATCCTGATGAGACGCCTAGTTACTCGGCGTCTCATCTGGATCCAAACTGTTTGCATAGGTAATCACAAATCCGGCATTGGCAGCGAAAGGGTTAATATCAATTATTGGTTTGTTACAACCGACTGATGATCGATTAACAATCGATTGTTTTAAAAGGAGTTCAAGATACGGAAAACATTGAAAATGCTTAAGCGTATACGTCAACTCAACGGTATGCTGTGACCATTCATTAGAATCGTCTCTAAGAGACCGTTCTAACGAATAATCATGGTCACAACATGAGATTGGGTAGAGGCGCAGTGGCATTATCCTTGGGACGAGACGTGTTCTTTACACTGGACATCTGAAAGAACCAGTCAATAATAAGGGTAGGACATCACGACCAGTTTCTCCGTATCTGCTCACCTAATGTACGGTTTGGAAGAGGCTTAAGACATTATCATGATTGATATACAGGTGCAGGACTTTAGACTATTAAATCCCCATTAACCCATTACCTCATGGGCTATTTTTAGATCACACCTCTTTAAATAAATCTACCGAAAAAGAGCATTAACTAGAGAAATGGAAACTTTTAAAAGTTTGTAGTTTGAAACCATTGTGATAAATAGAGCATTTGCTCCTACAGGAGCAAATGCTCTATAAATCACAATGGTTTCACAAAGTGACTTTTACAGAGTCGTCAGAAGTCGTCAATATGAGGGAATGGGTTAAAAGGCTTACGACTATTACTGATGCTAAAAATTATACTACCAGTAATCGATTACATGTACGTTGAACGTCAAAATAACTATCGATAGAAAATCGAGATATTTTTTTCTATTAATCATCGATTATTATCGATAATCGTGAACAACTCTATGATTTACTATACAGTTGAACTTCGATATCTCAAACTTCAAGGGGCCATACAGATTAGTTCGAGGTAACAGAGGTTCGAGTTATCCGAGTTATCATCTGACCAATTCCTCAAGTTCACAGCTTAATGCAGATCTAAAGTAATGCTGAAAGCGCCTCTAGGAACTTTCATCAGCATTACTTTCGTCCTGCATTAAGCTGTGAACTTGAGGTGACCCATGTTTCTAGATATGTGTAGTGATATATTTTAGAACAATTCTGTATGGTAAGTTTTGGAAGGACCGAACGATTAGTTCGAGTTATCAAGAAGTTCGAGTTATCCGAGTTTGATATATCGAAGTTCAACTGTATCTGTTCTCTAATGTCACAGGTAATACACAAGAATGTCCGGAGGAACAAATTCCCTGTACCGACGGGTCACAGTGCGTAACCTTGGATTTGATTTGCAACGGGATTTATGATTGTGCTGACAATTCAGATGAAACCAACTGCGGTATGTTTTCTTTGAACTTAGGCATGCTATATTAACTCTTTTTGCTGCCAATGTCGCATCTGTGATTACCTATGGTTTTGATTTTAATATTGTAAATTTCCCTCATCTTGACGGAGATGTCCCCCGTGCTCCATCTTATGGGGTTTACATATCTCAACTTATTCTTTTCGCTAGAGCTTGTTCTTTTGTTCATGACTTTAACAGTCGAAATCTCATTTTAACTGAAAAGCTGCTTAAGCAAGGATATAGATATAGGTATCATAAACTAAGGAAAACATTCTCTAAATTTTACCATCGACATAATTATATCACTTATTGGAGTGTATAAAGGCAATCTTAAGGCGCTACTGGAATTCACATCCGGTATTGTATGGTGATATGATTTACAAACTCCGTGGACATTTTCGCAATTTATTCATCAAATATATTAGAAAATCATTAAAAAGGGATGCGAGTCTATGGTACCACAACATACTGCATGTCTGGTTGTCAACCATTTTACAGTTGACAATCACACTGCCCTCTTTTCATGTGCGCCGACAGGAAAGGCTCCGTACTCAATGAATACGCCCTCTGTAAACAGCAGGAGAACGTCAGATCTTTGTACAAGTATATCTCGTTTTTGTCGTACCCTTTATCACTTTTCTACAGTTACCCTGGTTGCAGCTCAGTCATTGAGTACACTAGCGATAGGTGGATCCAGTTTATTTCACTTAAATATGTTTCCATTCTACATGCAATTTACCACCGTGTCTGCCATCGCGGTTGTTGTAGATTAGTCACAGAGGGGATATGTTTATTTACACTGTTTGTCTTTTCGGGTGGAAATGTAATAAGTGTGAGGATCGGCGCCAAAAAACGGGCTTAAACCCCCAGTGACTATTGTCACTGAACGTTCCAAGGCGGTACTTTCATCTTCCCCCTATTGTGTCTTTGTTTTGTCTTTGTGCGTCTCTTTGTGTTTTGATAGATATGTAAATTTGCTGTGTTTTATTGTTGTGGTGCTGTTCGGGTGGTTGTGTGTTTTGTTTGTGGTGTTTCCTACAGGAGCCGTCTGATCTAGGTCGGCTCTGTTTGCAAAAGTATAGAAAGGCATATTTATGGTAAAAAGAGTTCTACATAGTAGTTTAGGATAACGTATCACAAAGTGACGATTCTAAAGAGTGGTCACAACATAGGGTTTGATGGAGGCATAAATAAAATACAATGGAAAAACGTTGTTTCTGGGGCCTTGCTGTTTCGGAAACAGTGACATGCGTTGTTGTAAGGAGGGAATCGTTATTGAGAGGGTCGTTGTAGGGAGGGAGCACTGTAGACAAAGATCAGCCTGCTCTTGTAGGGGCCGTCTGAGTAGAGTCCACTCGTTTTACTTATGACATTTAGATACATGTACATGTGTGTATCTAACTGGACATTTTCTACAGTATTTTCTATCGGAGCCTTCTATTCCCACTGCCATAGCCAACAATGGTCATGTTCATATTCCATTATAAAGAAAAACCAAACTGATTGCGTTATATTTTAGATTTATCACCTTTTAAATTACTTTTGTTGGACAGTTTGTAAACAATTTTAAAGGAACAGTCAATTAGAACGAGCTATCTGTCAAGATAAAATACAGATTATTCATCTGTCGGAATGCAAGCTCATAATTTAGATGCGCGGTGATCTGTAATTTCAACATACACTGAAAAGAATTTCTAAACATCCAGCATAATTTTTAGATACTTGACGAAAGCAAATGTATACACACCATTTATCTTTGTTCGTGTGTGTTTTGTACATTGAAACACCTGGGCATTGAAATAGCGGGGTTTTCTCTCGTGCATATTAACTGAAAAGAGAGTAGATAATAGAAAACCTTAAACAACTTTCTTCTCCAAAACTTCTGCTCCGATTTGAGAAGACGTTGGTAGGAATAGTCGCATGGCAACCTTTTATCAACATTGCTAAAACCATGCCTACATGTATGCCTGAAAAATGGTGACCAGGTTTGGGGCTAAATTGCCATATATGGCTGTAGAGAAGATATCTCCTTCTCCGAAACCGGTGGTCGAATCTGTTTAGCAATAAGAATAGTTGGTGACCAACTTTGATTTTTTTTATTTTCACGTTACGATGTCCCATTTTTAAAGAGATTTGAAAAGAAATTATTTCTCTTTTTTTCATTCTACGTGTCTACAAACACTTTCACCCATAGATATTGTTGTAAGAAATAATGGCACTATGAATATTAACCCTTCGCTTGCTATTCACGTCAATATACCTACCTGTAAATAGTGAAGACCCAGATGAGACAGCTCCTACAGGAGCTGTCTCATCAGGGTCAGCACTATTTACAAGTTGATTGTGCAACCAGTGCACCCCACAGCAGTGATTGCACAGCGAAATACTTGTACACAGTGAAGATATATGTAAATATTTACATTCGCCCTGCAACGTCCTTATATAACCTTATTCTAAAAAGAAAGTTGCATAACCTCATGAACACCGGAAGCACGTCATTCATTTCTTAAATATAAGAAATACAATGGAATATAAATATAAGAAATAAATGACGTGCTCCCGGTGTTCATGGGTTATGCAACGCATAGCTTTACGAGCAAAGATTCGGGCTTCACTAACTTTGCTCGTAAAGCTATGCGTTGCATAACCTCATGAACACCGGAAGCACGTCCTTCATTTCTTAATTATACAACAGGGCATGAGTAAAGAAGGAGAAATATATTTTAAAATTCAGCAAGAGAAGAGTTAACTTTTCTAATGGTATATGAACACATACGGATTTGGGTCATCACATAATCTGTAGAATCATATCTATAGTATGCCATCAACAAACAGGGCAGACCCTGATCAGATGACTCCTATAGAGACCGTCTGATATGGATCTACTATGTGTGCAAATGCGTAGAAAGGCATATCTATGGACTATGTAGGGTTAACAAGTAGGGATTTTACCAGGCAGAATCTTGCTTGACTGTTCATCATAATAAAGAGTTGCCGATAGCATAAGTACATGGATCTGAGTTCTATCTGTTGATGATTGTCTGGCTCTAACCGACCAGCATTGCTCTGTAGCTACCGTGCCTAAAGGCGCTCCTCTTATGCAGAATTGCCATACACTTCAGGCATACAACTATGATTTTACTTGCAGTACAGTAAAACTGCTCTAAAACAGAATTCTAGTTGAGATTAATGTGTACACCTTTAGGCAGGAGGCTGCTTAATGCGAGGTTAAAGTCATGCAGAAAGCTTCTGCGTGACTTTTACCCTGCATTAGACACCTGTCACTAAGACCTATATTAATACCAAATTGAACGTCCGTTTTAGAGGGGGTTTTCCTGTACAGTATAACATGTCTTAACCCTGTCGCTGCAAATGCCGGATCTGTGATTACCTATGCAAACAGTTTTGATCCAGATGAGACGCCGAGTAACTCGACGTCTCATCAGGATCCAAACTGTTTGTTGTTGTTACTATGTTTTCGAAACAAAAAATGATGAAAATAAAAAAAATGAAAATTTGTAGCAGACGACAAAGTTAGCAGACGACAGAGTTTGGCAGCGAAAGGGTTAAACGACGATTAACAAGAGCTCTAAATCTGGATCTTTAAGACAGATGGTAGCTTAATGCAGGTAGAAAATAATACAGAACGCTTATATTAGAGCTTTCTGCATTATTTTTGCCCTTCATTAAGCGACCATGTGCTTTCAAAGACTCCTGTATTCAATAAATGAGTGTTCGCTTAACCCTTCGCTTGCTATTCACGTCAATATACGTACCTGTAAATAGTGCATACCCAGATGAGACAGCTCCTGCAGGAGCTACTTGTACACAGTGAATGTATATGTAATTATACAACAGGGCATGGGTAAAGAAGGAGAAATGTAGTTTAAAATTCAGCAAGAGAAGGGTTAAGACAGGCGCTGCTGTAAGTTGGTTTTGCCGCATTGGAATTTCGTCCCATTAACTCTTTGCCTGTTCGATAGATATTTACGTCTCTGTGTGAGCAGTCTGACCAGGGTCTGCTCTGTTTGCTTATTGAACAACATTGATCTTATTCTACAGTTTTCTGCCATAGCCAAATACGTGTTCGTATACAATTCTTTAACCCTTTCGGTTCCAAATTTCTAATTGTCGTCTGCAATCCAAGTTTGTTAAATCATTCAGTAAAATAAGGAAATGAGATAAAATAAATGCCAATAAAAGGAATAAAGCACATACTCGTATATAGAAATAGAGGTTGAGACAAATAGTGAAGTTCCTGATCTGGGACTGCACTATTTGTCGTGGTGCATTTATGCGACTGCGGCGGTGAAAGGATTAAAATCAGCAAGTAACCCTGTTTACAAATAGTATTCCATAGTACATGAACATCCACAAGCCAAAGGCTTGATAAATTGATAAAACAAGTTTCACGAGATAATAGATAAAACACTTATACAAATATTAGCCTTTCTCCAGCAGAAAGCGACGTGTCTGCCATTTATGAACAGCTTGAAACCAGAAAAAAACGCCGTGTATCTAGACCTCTCATCAGGATCAAAACTATTTGACATTCGGCCAAAATTATTAAAACGTTTCATTAATTTGGACGTCAGCGAAAGGTCGGGCAGACATTGTTTGTTTCAGCACGAGAATGGTTTTAATTCTCTCGCTGCCAAATTGTGTCCTCTGCAAACTATGTCGTCTGCTAGAATGTTTCAATTTTCATTTTTCTTTATTATTTATTTTCAAGAAACAGTCACAGGACCAAACAGTATGGATCCTGATGAGACGCCGAGTTGCTCGGCGTCTCATCTGAATCCAAACTGTTTGAACAGATTACATGTGTTATCACAAATGCGATATTGGTAGCGAGATAGTTAAATGTCTATTTATGAGGCTTCGAGTATCACATGATGTCAATCTCTGTCTTACCCAGAGGTCTAGACGAGATGCGTAAATTCAAACATTTTCAAGATTACCTTTTTTATTTCCTCCAAACCTTCGGGACGATTCTAAAGAGTGGTCAGAACAATCGTCTCTTTTAGACGATTCTAAAGAGTGGTTACAACATAAGGTTTGGTGGAGAAATGACGATTTTAGTATTTAAGTAAATCTACAACGCATAGTATCTGTTTCTCTGGTCTTACCTTCAGATAGTAGAGTAGATTGGGTTTTGTTGTTGTCAACTATTTACTCCGTGTATACTACATCAATAGTCCTGTTAGAAATGGCATCATGAATATTTATTAGATTATTAGGGGCCTGCATTGAAAGTACAGGAGCCCTATAGGAATCACATTTTCTGCCTGTCTGTCTGTCCTTGTGTCTGTCCGTCAACACTTGATATGACGCGATAGCTCAAACAGTACTTCACATATTGGTTTTATATTAAGGGCACATGCTTAGTATCATCAGAGGAAGGCGCCTATAGTTTGTTGGTTGAATAAGGTCACTATCTGCCCTTGGTTACAGGACCCTCTCTGACTGAGACAGTTTTCTAGTTGCTATTTTTAATGGCTTATTAAGACATTTAATTGTTTCAAAAGCAGAACTTGTAGATTTAGATCTCAAATTATTGATTACTTTTTATAATGGTATATAATGAGCACGATCCTTTTTGGCCATGGCAGAAACTGTAGAAAGCGGATTCCATAAGCAAATAGAGCAGACATTGATCAAAGCTCCTGCTGGAAGAGGAGATTTTAAAGAGTGGTCACACAAAAGGCTTTGGTCGAGAAATAAAGAAGTTATTCTTGAAAATGTTTTACTTTTATCTGGATCTCTGATTTTAACTACCATTTAACCCTTTCGGCGCCAAATTTCTAACTGTCGTCTGCAATCCAATTTTTGTTAAATCATACGGTACAATCAGTGAATGAGATAAATAAATGCAAGTTTCAAAAGAATAAAGCACATAATTATATAGAACTACAGACTGAGACAAAAAGTGAAGTCCCTGATCAAACGCCGCCTTGAAGAGGCGGCGTCTGATCTGGGACTGCACTATTTGTCGTGGTGCATTTATGCGACTGCGGCGGTGAAAGGGTTAACTAACATTTAGCATGATAATGATGTTTATACATACATTTGCAAACAGAGAGTGGCTGCTGATCTGGGTCTGTTCTGTTTGCTTATGGAATGATATACATGTAGATATGAGTCATTAGTTTCGAACATTGCTAACAGATCCCATGTTAAGTAGATCTGTTTCTTTAGTTTCTACAACTGTTACAATGTTCCATCTTCTATATTGCATTATAACTGTTCTGACCATGAATATTAAGTAGGTATTGACATTTGGACTAAATATAGAACAGGAAATGGATAAATGCAAAATTAATGTTGTTAAACACTTGGCTCTTCATCGGAATACCATGCGTTAACACAAGATATTGGCAAATGTCTCTCAGTGCGTGCGAAATGTACAAAAACTAAGTTTTCGTTTTAATTAACCCATCAAGCGCCAAATTTCTAATTGTCGTCTGCAATCCAATTTTTGTTAAATCATTCGGTACAATAAGGAAATGAGATAAATAATTGCAAATTTCAAAAGAATAAAGCACATATAGAAAAAGAGATTGTGAAAAAAAGTGAAGTCCCTGATCAGACGCCGCCTTGAAAAGGCGGCGTCTGATCTGGGACTGCACTATTTGTCGTGGTGCATTTATGCGATATCGGCGGTGAAAGGGTTAATCTTTAACATGATAATGATGTATATTCACGCATTTGCAAACAGGGACGACTCATATCAGAAAACTCCCGTAGGATCAACGGTGTGCTCCTGTAGAAAGTAAGTTTTACAGAACAACAGACAAAGGTGCATACTCAAAATACACACATTGTCATTTCTCCACCAAATCCTATGTTGTGACCACTCCTTAGAATCATCTCTTTGATAAGTTATAAAGAAGTCGTTGTTGAAAATGTTTTAATGTTTTATTTTTAATTTACACATCTTATCTGGACCTCCGTAAATATTCACGGAGGTTAAGGCTTAAGAAGCAATTGTCTGTTATTTAGCTCTATCAGCGGAAACATTATTTTGTAGACAACGAGTCATCGGTCTTAAACCCTTACTTTGTGGGACACGAATCGCTAATGTCCTTAGCAAACAGTGTAGACCCAGATGAGAGGGCTCCTCATTAGGATCTGCACTGTTTGTCATATTACACTTTTCTTTAAAAACAATCCCTCGATATCCACCATAAGATTGACCTGGTTGAATTTTGGAATAGTTCATTTGAAAATGCAGCGTTTTAAGAGTTAAGAGGAAATGCACGACGTTGCTGATAAGTGCATGCGCTGCACTTTGTCACTGGTTGTTGATATATGAGCATTATGTGCGGATGACATGTTTTAATTTTTGTTTCTCTGGAGATGTACAGTTGAACTTCGATAGCTCGAACTTCAATGGACAATACAAATTACTCGATATAACAGAGGTTCGAGTCATCCGATTTCTAATCTGAACAATTTTTCAAATTCACAGTTTAATTCAGGTCTAAAGTATTGCTGAAAACTCCTATAGCAGCTTTCTGTATCACATTCGACCTGCATTAAGTTGTCATATGTGTTTCCAGATATGCGTAGTGATACATTTAAGAACGATTCTGTGTTGTGAAGTTGGAAGGTCCCAACTTTTAGTTCGAGTTATCCCGAAGTTCGAGTAATCCGAGTTTGATATATCGAGGTTCAACTGTTTAAACCCCCGTCATCTTTGTCTAATGATCAGCAGATACGAGATGAAATTACAATTTTCCCATTAAAAAAATATCTGGGTCTCAGACAGACTTATTTATCAGAGGCTGCCATAGCTATTTCATACAGTGCTAGAAAACAATTTCAGACAAAAAAAATGTTTGCATCGTGGGGTTTCTGGGAAATCATTTTAGCTCATAACATTCTATGGAGTATTCTGTAGCAATCTTTACAAGCATTTTGGATCAAGGATAAATTTTATTGTAGTGACTCATCCAAAATTCCATTACACGAACTGTACTGCCTTTTCACGTATTTGCAAACATAGAAGACCCAGATCAGACGGCTCCTGTATGAGCCGTCTGATCAGGGTCTGCTCTGTTTTCTGATGGAATTTGATTAATCTGTTTCTTAAGTTTCTGAAATGGCTAGAGTGTTGAACCTTCCATTTTTCATTTTAACTTTTTATTTAGTCCATGAATATTCAGTAGGTATTATTGAAATTTGAATTAAACATTGGTTTACCAGTTGCGTCATGAATAGGTGTGTAAGAAATTATGGATTATGGTTATTTATGATCTGACATTTTGTTATGGTTTATATGAGCACAAGCCTTTTTGACCTTGACATACTGTAGAATCAGGTCTATATGATTCCATAAGCAAATAAGGCAGACCCAGATCAGACGACTCTAACAAGAGTAGTCTGCTGACCTGGATCTACTCTTTTTTGCAATGACGTCAAAGGGCGTTCCCACCGGGTATAGTGTTTGGCTCATTTCCCTCCTACTTTTTATTGCGTCTCCTGCTTAACCATTTCCCTGTTGTATATTCATGTAAGAAATAATGACGTCATGAATATTAGTAAGATTATTTTTTATAAAGGCATATGAACACGGGGCATTTTGGCTCAGGCAGAAGCTGTAGAATCAGATCTATATTACAGCATAAGCAAACAGAGCAGACCCTGATCAGACGCTTTATAAAGGAGCCGTCTGATCTGGGTCTACTCTATTTGCAGATGCGTGAAAATGCGCTTACATAAGGGAAAGGGTTAATCCTTTCCCTGATACATGTACAAAGGCTTCTTCGCGCATTCCTAAAGGAGCCGTCTGATATGGGTCTGCTCTGTTTGCTAATCAAGGTTTTATAGATCTGACTACAGTTTGAGTCAACACCAATCATTCGTGTATACATATGCCATTATAAAAATTAAGCTAATAAATATTCATGAAGTCATTATTTCTTACATGAATATTTAACGGGTAAACGGCTAATCAGCTTGACGCTCACTGTTCTTTTCTGTGTTTTTTGTCCGTCCGTCTGTCTGTCTGTCTATCTATCTGTCTGACGATCTGTCTATCTGTATATCTACCGTGTTGGTTGCGCTCCTCTTTGTAGTCGAATAGTACTTGTATACAGCAAAATACTAAACCGGGCGCTAAATTTAGTATAAATATCAGTCTTGGAGACAGATGACAATGTAATGCAGGGTACAAGTCACGCAGAAAGCTCCTCTTGGAGCTTTCTGCGTGACTTTCACCCCGCATTAAGCAGCCACCTGCCTAAAAGTATCTTAATACATCTCTTCTAGAATTCCGGTTTAGAGGGGGTTTTACTGTGTTATTAGTTAATGCACTGAGCCATTCACTTTATCATACTTTCTACAGAACAAACTACATCTTTGTGCATGACCCCTTGCCTCGGGTTTTTGCTTAACAAGTATTATTTGAGGATAAGATTAAAATCGAAACTTCACCTGTTGATGATGTTAAGACATGATTAAAAATACAGGAATTTAGCCAAGATTTTGCCAGTTACAGAACTCGTCGACTGCTTCAAAAGAAGTTATTTCTTTCATGATAAACCCTTTACCGCATGAATATCCATGTACGACATAACGACATTATGTATATTTATAAGCTGATGTTTTAAACATAGCACATGGACACAGGAAGTTTTGGTCATGACAGTAGCTATAGACTCATACATGTAGCTACATCATTTATAAGCAGTCTACAGAGCTACAGATACATTTTAAGGATTCATACTCAAATACTAAAATCGTCATTTCTCCACCAAACCCTATACTGTGACCACTCTTTAGAATCGTCTCGAAGAGTGGTCACAGTATAGGGTTTGGTGGAGAAATAAAAGAGTTGTTCTCGAAAATATGTCAATTTACGCATCTTATCTGGAGCTGTGAACAGAGAAGGTAAAGCTGGTCACATGGCTCCTACAGAGCCGTCTGACCCGGATCTACTTTGTTTGCGTATTTATGGAGTAAAGTTTTAATTCATTTAAAAGCGATAATTTTATTCCACCATTAGCGACATGACTTGCCATTTCAAACAGCTTGGATCCAGATAAGACGTCGGATATATCTGTGTTTCGTCGGGATCCAGGCTATTTGACACCAAGTTAACAGTTTCAGAATCCAGGCTATTTGATAAGTTTCAAGGTCCAGGCTATTTGACACCAAGTTAACAGTTCCTCAAAAGCCTGCTCGAATCGGAAGCAGTCAAAATTGCACCAGGTCCAAATTGAGTCGTACAATCAGTTGTACAATCGTACAATCAGTCGTATAAAACAGTCGTTCAAACAGATGTCCAGATAAGAAGCATAAATTAAAACAGTCAAGAATAACTACTTTATTTCTCCAGCAAACCCTATGGTGTGACCACTCTTTAGATTTGTCTCTTCGAGAGACGAATCTAAAGAGTGGTCACACCATAGGGTTTAGTGTTCATTCGCTGGATTCCTATAAAAGGAAATGAACAAAGCGTTAACTTTGGCTTCAAATGGCAGAAACTATACAATCGGATCTATATATACTGAACCCTCATTACAACGATAGTGTTTGTTTCCAGACAATTCACTGGTATAACGAGGTTGCCGTTATACAAGGAGTTTAAATATGAGAGAAATCATATGGCCAGCTTTAAACTGGTATTAACAGATGAATGCTTAATGCAGAACATAAGAAGTGCAAAACAAAAAGCTCCACTTGGAGCTTTTTGTACTTCTTTGTCCTGGATTAAGCGAACGTCTGTCTTAATGACATTACACTAATTTATTTAGTTGTTGTTTCAAAGTAATCTTGTTTCAAGGCATACTGCCGGTATAACGAGGGTGACATTGTAACGAATGCCGGTATAATGAGGGTTCACTTAAATTCCATAAGCAAGCAGAGCAGACCTCAGCCCTGTAGGAGCCGTCAGATCTGGATCTACTGCGTTTTGCACAGGCGTGAATAGGCGCCTGTATGATAAAAAGTATTAACCCTTTCCCCCATACAAACGCTTAGAAAAAACTTAAACAAAAATAATGACATTGGGAATAGTTATAAGCTCATTTTTTATTTTGTAAACATTTCAAGGGAATATTTTGTCTTGACAAAAACTGTAGAGTCAGATCTATATCATGTTACAAGTAACCACAGCAGACCACGATTGGACAGCTCCTATAGGAGCCGTCTGTTATGCGTCTACCCTGTTTGCAAATAAAGTAGCACCCTTCTAATGCGACAACTTAATGAATAAACATACATGTCTTTATAAGCAGGTGGTCGCTTAATGTAGGGCAAAAGTAATGCAGAAAACTCTCTGCATTACGTTTGTCCTGCATTAAGCTACCACCTGCACCTAGCACCCAGAATTATACCTCTTTTAGGTGGTCGCATCAGCGGGGATTAACTGTACATGAAAATGCGTTTATATGATGTAAAGTGCTAAACTCTCTTGAATAACATTTCATTGCCAGATTGTGTAACATTAAGTCTCGCGTGGAAACCACAGGGTAATGGAATCATTATGTCTGCTAACCACCGATGTAGAAAACAGGCCCACGCCAAGCTTTAAGCTGTAGATAAAAGATTTCAAAAGAAGTTATTTTCTCCATTATTTCTGCAAAAAAAGAGTTCCACCGATATTTGCATCGAATGAGGTTTTGAATAAGTTTATGGTAGATGGGCTACTTATTCGAACACGCAATTTGTTTATGAGCAATATTTTGCCTATGATGCAAATGAGAAATATCTTAATGTCTGATTTTCGTTTAAGAAATCTGTTGTTCATTGAGATTAAGTAAGAATGAAATCGCTCTTTCACTACAATAATAAAAGAAATAATTGCAAAAAAAATGAAACTTAACGGTGTTTAATGGGCATCGTAGGTAGATATAATTTGATTCCATTGTTTTGCACTAATATTTTATTGTTGTAGCGCGAGAGCGAGTGTTACTGATATATAAACATTTACTCCATAAATACGCCTTTCGATGCTATTGCTAACAGCGTAGACCCAGATTAGACGGCTCCTAAAGGAGCCGTCTGGTCAGGGTCTACTCTGTTTGCTTATGAAATAATATAGATATGATTCTACAGTTTCTGCCATGGCAAAGCTTTCATATTTAATATAACATTATAAAAATAATCTTATTAATTTTAATGATGTCATCAGTTTGAACATGAATATTATTATTATTATATATAGCGCTCTTTTCACACTAGATATGTGCGTTCAAAAGCGCTTAAACGGAATACCCATGCAATAAAGGGTCAAACCTTCTCCTAATGAATATTTGTGTGTGAAACAGTCACGTCATGAATATTCATTAACCCATTCCTTCATTGGCTATTTTTAGACCCAACCATTTTGAATAAATCTACCGAAAAGGAGCATTTACTAAAGGAAAGGAATATCTTCAAATCGTGCAGTTTTGAAGCCATTGTGATAAATAGAGCACAATGGTTTCAATAAGTGACTTTTACAGGGACGTCAAAAAGACGCCAGTATGAGGGGTTTGTTTACCTTAATTTTCACAATGTAAAAATTTCAGGAGAATTTTTGTCTTAGACAAAAACTATGGGATCATATCTATATAATTCCATGAGCAAACAGAATAGACTATGACCAGACAGCTAAATAGGCTAAACACGCCTTTCTACACATTTGCAAACAGCGATACCCCAGTTCAGGCAGCTCTTGTAGGGGCTGTCTGGTCAGGATATATTCTGTTTGCTTATGGAATAATATAGATCCAACTTTATAGTTTCTGTGATGACCAAACTGTTTTGTGTTCATCAGCTGTTATAAAAACAATCTAATTAATATTCATGATGTCTTTATTTATTACATGAATATTTATTACATATTTCATGGAGTAAAGGGCCAAGAGACTCATTAAACTTTTCTTCCATAAATACGCCTTTCTACGCCTCTGTAAAATGACCTGTTGAAACCATTGTGATAAATAGAGCATTAAATTTTGCTCCTATAGGAGCAAATTCTCTGTTTATCACAATTGTTTCAAACTACAAAATTCTAAACTTTTCCTTTTCTCTGGTTAGTGCTCCTTTTCGGTAGATTTATTAAAAAGAGGTTGGATCTAAAAATAGCCTACGATGGAATGGGTTAAGCCGACACCATTTCCCTGTTCGATATTCATTCCCAGCTTTCAATACCTACTGAATATTCATTGCCAAAATAGTTATTATGAAATATGGAAGGAAGAACACTCTAGCCATTTCAGAACGTAAAGAAACATTTTTTTTCAAATTCCATTCGCAAACAGAGCAGACACTGAAATAGGACCTGTCTGATCTGGCTCCACTCTGTGGATGACTCTGTTTGTAAATGCATGAAAAGGCGGTCATATGAAGGAGAGGGTTTACCGAGTCTAAAACAGCAACGACCTGGATGAGTCGCCGAGTTACAATGTACTAAGCGACAGATCTGGATTCATGTTGAAACTTGCAAATGCGAGTCATGTTACTGATAGCGGGGGATTGGTTAAAGATTGCCTTGATATGCTTTCTCACACTGGTGGAATGCTGCCTTGAGTGTCGAGAAAAAACCCAATATCTTGAAGATGTAATATAATAACCGCTAGTATTAATAGTCTCCACATGCAGAATATTTTCTCAGGGGTCCTTATCTCCGTGTTCGTTACAAGACATAAGATACAAGATACAGGAAGCGTTTTTAACAATTTTGTTCTATATTACATGTAATTTTGTTCCTATTTCCCATACCTACTGAATGTTCATGGTTAAAATAGTTATAATTTTGAAGATGGAACCGTATAGCCAGTTCAGAACGTAAAGACACTGGTCTTTCAAATTCATTTAGCAAACAGAGCAGGCCCTGATCAGACGGCTCCTATGGGAGCCATCTGATCTGGGTCTATTCTGTTTGCAAAGACGTGAAACACATTTACACATTAAGGAAAGGTTTAACCCTTCGCTTGCTATTCGCGTCAATATACCTACCTGTAAATAGTGAAGACCCAGATGAGACAGCTCCTGCAGGAGCTGTCTCATCAGGGTCTGCACTATTTACAAGTTGATTGTGCAACCAATGCACCCCACAGCAGTGATTGCACAGCGAACTACTTGTTCACAGTGAAGATATATGTAATTATACAACAAGGCATTGGTAAAGAAGGAGACATGTATTTTAAAATTATGGAAGCGAAGGGTTAAGGTCGGTTGTAACAAGAATATATTAAAAAGTAAAAATCAATGACAATGATACCTGTAAAATATAAAATACTGTAAGAGAGCAATTTAATATAATATATAATAACTCATTTCCTCGTAGACTATTTTAGACACAAAATATCTTAATAAATCTACCGGAACGGAGCATTAACTATAGAAAAGAAGAATATTAGAATTGTGTAGTTTTGAAACCATATTGATGAATAGAGCATTTATCACAATGGTTTCAAAATGTGACTTTTACAGAGACACCAAAATACGTCACTAGGAGGGAATGTGTTAATTAAGCTTGTCTTTAAAATCAGTTACAAACGAAACATAAACTATTTGCTAAAACGCTAGAATAGTGTCTAAAGCACAGACAAAAAGCTCAAACAAGAGTACATTGTACACCAATGTAGCAAAAACAAGTTACTTCTGTAGTATACCATAGATCAAAAGGTCTTTTAACATATTCCATCATAGTGGCGCATTTTGGCACCTTTGTAAAAGTCTGAAACCATTGTTACAAATAGAGCATTTGCTCCATAGGAGCAAATGCTCAATTTATCACAATGCTCAATTCATCACAATTGTTTCAAAACTACGCAATTCTAAAATTCTCATTTTCTATAGTTAATGCTCCTTTTCGGTAGATTAATTCAGAGGTTGGGTCTAAAAATAGTCTATGAGGGAATGAGGTAGCGATTCTAGAATACATGATAGACAATAAAGAGCGTATATCAAGAGCTGCAATACACATTGAAATGGGAACATGATCTTTATCCATGCTTTTAAAACTTTTTAGTTCAGTCTGAGTTCGTTCTCAAGTTTTTGATTGGTCAGATTTTGAGCCTTTATAATAGATATACATAGCTTTATAAACATGGACCCTGATATTGACTCGCATGTGACTCGCATGTACAATTAGATTGGATACAGATGAGACGCCGAGTAACTCGGTGTCTCATCAGGATCCAAACTGTTTGGCACTCGTCAGTAATTTCTTAGAAACTTGTTTGAATTGGTGTAGACAAAATTGCACAAGATCCAAATTTGAGCGCTGATTATTGTTCAAAGACCTGTGATTTTTTAAATTGAATTATGAATACATTGACAGTAAAACCTGTCATAAGCGGACATCAGAAAGATGTGATCGCAACGTTTCGGTCTTAACCCTTCGCTTGCTGAATTTTAGAATACATTTCTCCTTCTTTACCCATGCCCTGTTGTATAACTACATGTATCTTCACTGTGTACTAGTATTTCTCTGTGCAATCACTGCTGCGGAGTGCGCTGGTTGCACAATCAACTTGTAAATAGTGCAGACCCTGATGAGACAGCTCCTGCAGGAGCTGTCTCATCTGGGTCTTCACTATTTACAGGTATGTATATTGACGCGAGTAGCAAGCGAAGGGTTAAAATTTGCGAACATTTGCTTTAAACGGTAACAATAAATGCTACATGTAGCTGAACACAAGACCTGTCTAGTGTCTACAATCTAAGTGGCACGTCTCTTATGTTATCTGAATAAAATATCTCACATCAGGTTGATATTTTATCTGACAATCTGACAGGGCAAGACACTTACAAGCCGATGTATATACAAGTAAATTCTTCTGCAAGTTTTTTGGTGAAATATTATGTAAAATGAACTCCAAATTCCGCTGTTGATGGTTGGTCTTTCCGAAGCACGATTGATATTGTGCTGGGTGGCTGATATCACACGGACATATACAAACGTTTTCAAATAAAACGGCATGCAGTGAAAGCCGTGTAGCCATTTCCTAGAAGAGCTTTATGCATGGCCTTCTTCATGCATAAAGCTGTGATCTGTCTTCAAGACGGATATTAATACTAAATTGAATATTCAGTTTAGTTGGGGTTTACTGTATATTTCACTGACACAGTTTTCTCAACATTAAACAAAATTAATCTTTAACGTCTACGTTCTTTTATTCAACGTTACTGCACATCTAACAGAACTCTTTCGCTGCCAAATGTTGTCGTCTGCAAACTTTGTCGTCTGCTACAATTTTCCATTTCTATTTTTCTTCATTTTTTTTAAGAAACAGTCACAGGAGCAAACAGTTTGGATCCTGATGAGACGCCGACTGACTCGGCGTCTCATCTGGATCCAAACCTTATGCGTAGGTAATCACTGATACGACAATGGCAGCGAACGAGTCATTTAACCCTTCGCTTGCTAAATTTTGAAATACATTTCTCCTTCTTTACCCATGCCCTGTTGTATAATTACATATATCTTCACTGTGTACAAGTATTTCGCTGTGCAATCACTGCTGTGGAGTTCACTGGTTGCACAATCAACTTGTAAATAGTGCAGACCCTGATGAGACAGTTCCTGCAGGAGCTATCTCATCTGGGTCTTCACTATTTACAGGTAGGTATATTGACGTGAATAGCAAGCGAATGGTAATATTCTTCGTCTATGCGAGAGATGATTACTAATATTTCAGTCAATGAGTGCATGTAAAACAATAAAAAATAAGTAGATGTTATTATGAGTTATTGTGTTTTAATATCTTCTTCTCCCAGATGTGTAGTCAGTTCAGGTTGCAAACAATTAGTGCATAAACTTATGATAAAGAGAGCCAATTAACTCTTTCATCGCTGAACTAGTTTAATGGAACAGTCCACCAGTATGTAATCATTTACTCCATGAATATTCATATTAGAAATTATGACATCATGTACACTGAATTAGATTGATTTTTGTTAAAAATGAGTATTAATGCATGATTTTTTTCTCCAAAGGCGAGCACTGTAGATTGATACTTTTTTATATGCAAACAGAACAGACCCTGATCAGACGGTTCCTATAGGAGGCGTGTGATCTAGGTTCTAGGTCTACTCTGTTTGCAAATGCGGGAAAATACGTTAAAATGAAGGAAATGTTTAACTATAGAAGCCACTCAGTATGAATTCTTAACCCATTCCCTCATATTGACGACTTTTGACGACTCTGTAAAAGTCACTTTGTGAAACCATTGTGATAAATAGAGCATTTGTTCCTATAGGAGCAAATGCTCTATTTATCACAATGGTTTCAAACTACAAAATTCTAAAAGTTTCCTTTTCTCTAGTTAATGCTCCTTTTCAGTAGATTTAATCAAAGAGATTGTATCTAAAAATAGCCTATGAGGTAATGGGTTAAACTTGCTAGAGGACGTTGAATGCCAAACAGTGCAGATCTCTGTTCAGAGGGATCTTTTATGGGCGTTCTCATCTGGGACTACACTGTTTTCAAATGAAAATGCTTCCATGTACTGCATTTAAATGGTTAGTTCTTTTCTTGATGATTCCACATTGTAACGCCCTTTAAAACAAGTGCATAGAGCATGTAAGCATTCAAAGATTAACTTTTTCACAGCTGAATTTCGATATCTCGAACTCAGATAACTTGAACTTCAAAATAACTCGAAATTATATCTCGGTCCTTCAAAAATTTACAATACAGAATTGTTCCAAGATATATTATTATGCATATCTAGAAACACATATGACAGCTTAATACAGGTACAAAGGTAATGCTGAAAGCTCTCGACTTCGACATTACTTTATACCTGCATTAACCCTTTCCTTCATATAAACGTGTTTTCACGCATTTGCAAACAGAGTAGACCCAGATCAGACGGCTCCTAGAGCAGCCGTCTGATCAGGGTATGCTCTGATTGCTAATAGAATTAGAGAGGCCTGATTCTTTACCTTCTAAAATGGTTACAATGTTCTACCTTCCATATTTCATTATGACTATTTTGTCCATAAATAT
Source organism: Azorinus chamasolen (assembly GCA_963576725.1). Taxonomy (NCBI): domain Eukaryota; kingdom Metazoa; phylum Mollusca; class Bivalvia; order Cardiida; family Solecurtidae; genus Azorinus; species Azorinus chamasolen. The sequence goes on along the minus strand of OY755253.1, from coordinate 61,945,369 downwards.
TCAGTAGGTATTGAAAGTTGAAATAAACATAGAACAGGGGAAGGGTTAAGCTGCGAACTTCAGAAGCTGTCTGTATTTCTATTCGGGAACTTTTGTAATCTCGAAGTACTTTGTAAGGTCTCTTGAAGTTCGAGATATCAACCGTCCCTATAATCTTCTTTTACGCCCTTTGCAAACTGAGAAGACACAGATTAACAGATCATGCAGAAGTTATTGGGTTATTTGTTGTGTTCTATTGATCTGCGCGTGACAAACTGTTCTGTCTCTCTTCATTTCCCCATGGCAATACCGTTCTCTTAAGATTTTGTACATTTGAAGGCATTAATTAGTACAGTTGAACATCGATATCTCGAAGTCGGATAACTCGAATTTCGGTATAACTCGAACAAAAACTTCGGTCCTTCCAAAATTATAATACATATTGTTTCTAAAACGTATCACTACGCATATTTAGAAACATATGTGAAAGCTTAATGCAGGTCTAATGTAATGCTGAAAACAGGAGCGTTCAGTATTAATTTAGATCTGCATTAAGCTTTTAACTTGAGAAATTGTTCAGATCGGAAATTGGATAGCTCAGATTGCTTTGTTTGGTCCTTTGAACTACCAGATATCGAAGTTCTTATTCTAACTGGGCAGATTCTCGCATGAATATTCCCCAGATCAAGGGTAAACAAAAATCATAGACTCATGCTGGAAGTCTGGTACCGTTTATCCGGTTGAATCATGTTTATTTCAATGAGAATGCCAAGATAAACAAAATGCATATGTTGTGTAACTTGAATAGACATGTCTGTATATTTAGACACTTTCTATGGTACAGTGCTCCCTCTCTACAACGACCCTCTCAATAACGATTCCCTCCTTACAACAATGCATGTCACTGTTTCCGAAATACTTAGTAACAAGGCTCCAGAAACAACTTTTTTCCGTCGTATTTTCTTTTTCTTTATGCCTCCATCAAACCCTATGTTGTGACCACTCTTTAGAATCGTCACTTTGTGACGATTCTAAAGAGTAGTCACAACTTAGGGCTTGATTGAGGCATAGCGATTTTAGATTTCGAAATAAACCTTATCTGGGGATCTACAAACAAGCTAATTATGTTTGATTTGCCCTCCCTATAACAACACCCTCTGAACAACACATACAACTACAACATACAGCTGCTAAGGCAGATTTTATGCCAAAATCGTTCAGTTTTTGAAAAAAGCATGAAACTTTGTGTATGATGTCTTTGATACATATAGTTTATGAAAAAAAATAGACCCCAAAAAATAACGCATTCTGGCAGCCGCCATTTTGAATTCCAATATGGCTGCCAAAATATAGGCGTAAAAATGTAGTAGCTACTCTAGCTTGACCATTTCTGGACTAAACTTTATCTAACTTGGCACAAATATTAAATGACATCATATCTAAATCCGGTTCAATAATCAGTAAGATTGCATGAAACAGTCGAGAGTTATTGCCCTTGAAGTAGTGAAAATATAGCAAAATATAACAATGTCCACTTTAAATCTTGACTCTGGCTTAACAGTACACATCAAAGAAAAAAAAATGTTTTTGGCATTAAACTTCGGGCATGTTCTTCTTCACCTAAGACTTTGGTAAAAATAGACCCCAAAAGTATCCCCACCTTACCCTCTTCCCTAAGCGGCCACCATATTGCATTTAAATATGGCCGCCAAAAGTGCACACTTTTAGCCATTTACATATTGTACTAGCATTAATAGTGACATTGTTGAGTATATGAAAGAGTTGTATTTTCAAAGCGAAAAAATAAATTTAAAGAATAAAGTGTCGGTTTAGAACATTTACGCAAAGGCTGACTTAACCTTTAGCCTGTTGAGCCAAAATTTATTTGTAGAAAATGTCATCGATTTCAGTTGTCACTGTTCATTTATCTTGCATTTCTTTTCAACAGCACTGTCAGAGTATCAAATAGTTTGGATCCTGATGAGACGCCGAGTTACTCGGAGTCTCGTCTGGATCCAAACTGTTTACAAAGGTTATTACTCATCAGTACGCAGCAAGCTAAAGGTTAATATGTACACAGGATAGGTAACCAATATCGCGCTGCTAGAGGAAACAATGTCTGCCGATACTGTTGTTTTCATTAGATGTACATTTAAATAATACTAGCATAAAGTGCCGCAAACGGACGATGTCCGTGTAGAAAAAAGCCTAACACGCCTAACAAATCAAACTGCAAGGGCGAAGAAGGCTAATCAAGCATATAAATGCCAAAGGAGTTCAGATTTGTGAAACCAGACGAGGGTGCTGATGTCCAGAGGTCTCCAATCGATTGGAACTTATGCATTCTTTGTCAAAATGTTTCACCAAAGCCTCGTTCACACACATGGAAGGGTCGAGGGCGAGGTACAAGTGAAGCTACAGGAACATATTACCAATCTTTTGCTAATTTCAAGGAACTTGGAAATATTCCTCTGAGCATATCAGTGGACGAACTTAATGGTGGGTTTGGTGTTGTTGAGACTTTACAAAAGAACAAGGCCAGCTGACATTAGACTTGCCGAAATTTATTTAGTGACTTGAAGCTCCACCAGCTATCAAAACGTTCACAAGAACCAGATAACCAGGAGAGCAGTGTGGCGAGCCATTTTAAATTGAGGAGATCTAGCATTCAAGATGCCAATACTTCCATGGTAGATGCATCCATTTGTTTTTCTACGAGAGAGAGTCTGACATTGCAGGTATTCACGAGGCAAGAACCACGGGGATGACCGCACATATCGAATTATGTATCAGAACTAAAATACATGAAGCTGTTGGCAAAACTGGCATCATGTTATAAGGTAGCATTGAAGACCAAGTACCATAAGAATTGTTTATGTCAGTTATATAACAGGTACAAGCGGGATGTGTCTGAAACTGCTCCTGTCTTTCGCCTTGTTGACCCTGTATCTGCTTAAACTTCAAACGCTTGTTCGAACTGAATCCAGAACATACAGAGAAAGTCAATTGTACACGCTTAAATGAACCTCTTTTATTGCATTGTCCATACCTTAAAACTGTGAAGCAAGGAAGGGATGTTCTTCTGACATGGCAGTAGGTGAAGCAATCTTAAAGTCATGCTCTGATGAGGACCCGGAAGCGCTGCAACTTGCAAGAGCTGCTTTTATTATAAGAAAACAGCTTTTCTCTCATGGACATATCTTCAATGGATCATTGTGTAATGATTCAGTGGGATATACCGTTCCAAATACTATGTTAGCACTTGTTAATATGATTCTGGAGGGTACTTGTATCGAATCATATGAATCATAGACAACTAGGGAAGTCTCATCAACCCAGGCAGCGCAAACACCATCTGAGTTCATCCTTTTCAATAGTATCCGATGTATTAATGGTCCTAGGAAAGATACTGCCCACCATAACAGTGAAATAGAGACTCCAATACCTATCTATCTAGGTCTGAAAGTCAACACCAAAACACGGAATCGTGATCTGATTGTTTTCATCAACATGGTCTTTCTATATCATATGATCAAGGACTTAGGATATATTCTCAATTGCTCACAGCATAATCGAGCGTTTTGAAAATAGTGGCGTAGACTGTCCACCTCAGCTGAAAAAGGGGCTGTTCACAACAGGGCAAGTTGATAACATTTGTCACAATCCAAGCTCGGTAACTGCAGCTGATTCTTTCCATGGAACTGCTCAATATTTGTGTCAACATCCAGTAACACACAACCAAGGAACATATCATGATCCAATAACGCTTGCCGAAATGGAGCCAGGAAAACAAATTGCACCCTTTCTTTGGCTTACACAAACATTCTGCCAGCTCTTTCCATGCTAAAGGAATTTAAAGCAGTCCATGAACCTTTGCAGACTAAAAGATGGAGCACAATTGGCTTGCAAAACAGGTATCTTTGATAAAAAGCGAAGACATTGCCTAAGGTGATTTTATATTTGGGCTGCATGTCATACAAATTGTCAAGTACTACCTTGTAAGCCTGCAACAACTATTGCGTTAATGCCAATGTTTTGAGAAGATCCTCACTCTTTTTCTACATAAATAACCAGCAGCGCAGTTTCTTATTCCAGGACAGCCCCTGTCTTGACTATGTACCAACCACTGTATGCCTTGGGAAAGCAAATCCAATGGAGATTCCCTGATAGTTTCGGAATGAACAAGGATGTGGTTTTGTTCGGTCCACTTCATATCAAAATGGTTGGCTTGAAAGTGATTGGTGATTTGCTTGATGAAACCGGTTGATCTAATGCTATATATCCAGGCAGTGGTTGCTACAAAAGGAACTGCTGATAGTTTCATACACATGGCTCACGTAACAAAGACAAGAAAAGCTTATCAAGTCACTGCAGCTGCAGTCTATATTATCAAGAGAGACAGATACGTGGATATTTGTTCACGTCAAAGACACCATGCTGGTTTCAAATCGATGATTATAAGGACAGTCGATATTGATGCCGTTGTGCTAGCTGCTGCTTATTTCCACATTTTAGCAAACATCGAACATAGCATTTGGAACGGGAAAGGATTTCCAATTCATTCATATACATGCGATTTTATCTACATTGACTACCCAGTTGTCTCAAAGCTTGCTGTTTTTCAATTGCATTCACTGGCTGGGACATGGCCTCCTTCTTTGTCAACTATCGGAAGAAGTTTGCATGGAAGACATGTGGCTCTGTTAACGCCATGCTTTCACAGAACATTGAGAACAAACCCCAACCAGAGCTGCACTGGAGCAGCATGTCAAGAGAGCTATATACCAAGCAGTGCATGTATGGGGCCAGTCACTGGCATTGCAGCCATTGATTCCAGATGTAACTGACTGGGGATGGGAGCTCTCACAAAATGTGGGGGACATGCCAAAATGCACCACTTTGCCTATTGCTGTAGGAACATGCATTGAACTCATAGTATGCAAGTATAGCAAAGCATACAGGGGTTACTGTAAATACTTCAGGGCAAATATGGAGCGCATCACACTTTGTAGATGCGGTGGGAACTGTCGACTGAGTTAAGCACTGTTCAATCCCATGTTGAGATGTACAAACAAAAACGTCTGCATGACTTATCAGGCAGAATATTATAAAGTTTTGCAACAGTCACCATGCCCTCCATTAAGATCCCAACCAGTCTTGATTCAGATTGAGAAGGCAAAGGTCAAGACTGAGAGCAGAAAGCTAGTTTTCAAAACTTCATCTATTCAAGGGACAGTATTATATCAAATCTGGGGCAACTAACTAATAACTATATTTTGCCAAGAATCTATGCCAATAAATATTGTCCTTGAGTTTGATCAAAATTGAAAACAAAGTGGTAATGATAGGGAGCAGACAGTGCCGAAAATGATAAAAATCATACATTCAAGGTCAATAACTCTAAAATATCTAGAGAAATCTGGCTCATAATCTAATTTGTCTGAGATTATTTTCCAATAAACATTTTCATAAAGTTTTATGCTGATTGATACAAGATTTGTTCAGATAGAGAGCAAAAACTGCTGAATTCGCTTATTTTCGCTAGTTCAAGAGCAATAACTCTGGTTCGTCAAAGGCAATCTGACTGATTATCGAACTTAATTGAGATTTTATATCCCTGGACTCTTTCATGAAGTCTGATTAAGATTGAAAAATAAATGGTCAAGTTAGAGAGCGGACAATATTCTGGGCCACGCCATTTCGGCGGCCATTTTGGATATCAATATGGCAGCCGCCAGGGGGCGTAATTTTTTGGGGTCTATTTTTTTCCATAAACTTTAGGTATCAAAGACTTCATACACAAAGTTTCATGCTTTCTTCAAAAACTGAACGATTCTGACGCTTAGCAGCTGTACTACAATCTTCGTATCCCAAAGGGTGTCGTTGTAGAGAGGGAGCACTGTATTTCATGTATATACACCCAGAGAGCCGGATAAGAAACGTAAATTTAAACATTTATCCAACAAACCCTATGTTTTCCCCGCTCTTTGCAATCGTCTCGAATCGTCACAAATTAGGATTTGGTTGAACTTCGATACCTCGAACTCGGATAACACGGACGTCGGGTTAAAATAAAGTTCGGCCTTTACAAAATTTACAGTACAGAATTATTCTAAAAGGTATAACTACACATATCTCGAAACACATGTGACCGCTTAATGATTTTCGAAAGCAATATTGAAAGCTCTTACAGAAGCGTTCAGCTTACTTTAGACCTCCATTATTAAACTTTGAACTTTAGAAAGTGTTCAGATTCGAAATCGGATGACTCTAAAATGTGTTGTCTCCAAGTAATTTGTATGTTCCCATGGAGCTCAGGATATCTACGTTCAACTGAATTTGAACTTGTTTTTGGTGTTCTGAACCATGTTGCACATCTTCAATAATAATTTCTGTGCATGCAGACACTTTCTGCATAAACAAATGCAAACACTCGAAGAGACTCGGATAAGATGCGTAAATTAAAACATTTATCAAGGTCAGCCTCCTCTATTTCTCCGCCAAACCCTTTGTTGTGAAAATACGATTATTAAAATTTGTCACAAAGTAAGTTTTGGTGGAGAATGGCGACTTTTGTTTTAGGACCCATCCACATTTCATGTGAAGAGTTCCTGCAATTAAAGAAATATGAAAATATTTGTTATTGGTTGGTTAAGCAAACAGTTCAGACCTTGATCAGAGGGCTCCTTCAGTTTTCTGATCTGGATCAGAACTGATTTCCTTTGCTCCATATCCTGGATCATCGGGGTTTATGGATTAACTCTACAAACATTCGGCGAATTCGTAATATTCCATGCAAACAGTTTGAACTGCTCTGCGTCTAATAATGAAGACTCTGCGTTTAATAATCAAAGCCCTGCGTCTACAAATCTAGAGTCTGCGTCTTATACCCAAGAACAAGACTGTTGGATATTCTGGCTGTAATTCGAAGAATTGACAATGCGAAATAACCTACCGTAAGCGCCCATCAGGAAGCGGTCTAATCATGGGTTTGTAAGGCAGGTGGTAGCCTAATGCAGGTTAATGGTAATGCAGAAAGCTCAACTATGAGCTTTCTGCATTAGATTTGCCTTGCATTAAGCTATCACCTGTTTTTTAAGTCTCCCATGTTCAATAAATTAATGACCACTGAGGTAGTAATCGACATACAATGTATGTTGTGGACAATAATTTCCCTGTATATAAATGGGTAATTCTTTTGGCGCCAAGTAATGTTCACCTACAGACCATAGCGTCTGCTTTCAGGCGGGGACTAAAATTGCAAAAACATTTTTTTAGTAATATTTTAGATCTATTTACAGTAAAACCTCTCTATAACGACCACTAAATTGATGTAATTTAGTGGTCGTTGTATCTACTAAAAATCAATAAAATAGTGATTCAGTAGGAGTGTTTTATTTCCCTCACCCAATTAAGCTCTTTTTCAACATGAATTACAAACACACTATTTATTTATATCATCAAACATAAAATTATACGCCCCCTCCCCCTCCAAATATTTTCTAACCCCCCCCCCCTTTCAATACCTACTGAATATTCATGGACACATAGTTATAACGAAATATGGAAGGATCTTTCAAATTCCATTAGCAGGAGCAGACCCTGACCTATAGGAACCGTCTGATAATGGTCTACTTTGCATGAAAACACGTTTATATGTAGAAAGGGGTTAAAATGATAGTATCTACAATAAACATATATATACCTTTTTTTTAAAAAATCATAAAATACACTCTTGGTTATATACAATTATTCTTATGAATATTATAAATTTGAATTTATATCGATGAATGCCCTTCTGATACAGAATAAAAGTACAAAAATGAGTCATGCAGGAAACACCACATACAGAACAAACATCCACCCGAACAGCAACACCAGGAAACAGCAAATGTACATAACTATAAAAACATCAAGAGACGCACAAAGACAAAACAAACATACAATAGGGGGAAGATGGAAGTACCGCCTTGGAACGGTCAGTGACAAAAGTCACTGGGGGTTAAACCGGTCTGTGGGCGCCCAACCTCACACTTATTCCATCCCCACCCTAAAAGACAAACAGTGTAAATAATCGTATCGCCTCTCCGATTAAAGTGCATGTATAACGAAAACATTTAAGTGAACAAACTGTATCCACCTATCACCTTTTTCGTCGATACTTTTAATATATGTTGTACAACAATCATTATTGAAAATCTCAAGCACTTGCGAAACTAAAACACAACCCGAATAAATACGAATACATCAGCGAATAATATCGGGATGCATGTAAGTTTTGTCTTCATTAACGTTTAATCGATTGTGTGTCTGGCGATATACTTCATTTAAGCATAGAAACAAAGTGCTTTATGTAATTTTAAAGCATTTCTAAAACATGCTGTAAGAAGAGAAACTCACTTTAAGCTTCAGAGTAGGTTTTCCTTTAACCCATTCCCTCCTACTGACGTCTTTTTGCGCCTCTCTAAGACTCGTTCTTTGAAACCATTTTTTGAAACCATTGTGATGAATAGAGCATTTGCTCCATAGGAACAAATGCTCTATTTATGACAATTGTCTTAAAACTACTGAATTCTAAAATGTTCCTTTTCTCTAGTAAATACTCCTTTTCGGTAGATTTATTCAAAGAGGTTGGATCTAAATATAGCCTATGAGGGAACGGGTTAACCCTTTCGCTGCCAATGCCGGATCTGTGATTACTTATGCAAACAGTTTGGATCCAGATGAGACGTCTCATCAGGATCCAAACTGTTTGTTACTGTTACTATGTTTTTTGAAACAAAAATGAAGAAAATAAAAAAAATGATATGTTGTAGCAGACGACAAAGTTAGCAGACAGAGTTAGCAGACGACAGAGTTAGCAGACGACAAAGTTAGCAGACGACAGAGTTTGGCAGCGAAAGGGTTAATCGCAAATGACGTGTCTAACAGTTTGGGTCCTGATGAGACGCCCATTTACTCGGCCTTTTATCTTGACCCTTTCTCTTTGAAAGGGTAATTGGATTCGCCAATTCCAGCAAAACCTCTGAGTCGCTTTCCGGTGACGTAGAATTTGTCACTGGATGTTATCAAGGGAGATTACTCCTTTTCAAGATCTAAATAATAGTAATCATGAGTGACTATTCTTACATTTATTTAGATATTTATTGTGGCAAGCATAATGCCCCTTTTCCCCACAATATCTAGTTATGTTTATTCAGATTGGCATTTACATGTACCTGATCGAGACATTGAAATCAGACGGCTTCTGTAAGAATAGTCCTATTAGGGTCTTCTCTGTTTGCTTATGAAAATTGATAGATCTGCTTCTTTAACCCTTTCGCTGCCAATGCCGGATCTGTGATTACCTATGCAAAACAGTTTGGATCCAGATGAGACGCCGAGTAACTCGGCGTCTCATCAGGATCCAAACTGTTTGTTACTGTTACTATGTTTTTGAAACAAATATGAAGAAAATCAAAAGAATGAAAATTTGTAGCAGACGACAAAGTTAGCAGACGACAGAGTTTGGCAGCGAAAGGTTTAATATCTAAAATGGATATAATGTTACACCTTCCATAATTTAATTTTGTTCATAACTTTTTTTATCCATGAAGATTCAATAGGTATTGAAAATTGGAATACATATAGAACAAGGAAATGGTTAAAGACATTTCTTTTTTACGAGGTCGCTTTATGTGGTTTACTGTGCTTCAACATCTTTCCATTTTTATTTCAGGAAAAGAGGAAGTTGACCTGATGGAAATGGTTCGCTCGTCTTCTGGTTCCTCAAATGCCACTGGTGCTGAATTTAAACTCGATGGAGCTGCGCCGTATTTCCCCATGGAAATGGTCGCATCCGACTTTTCTATTAGATTGGCATTACTTCTGAGAAGTGATAATGGCAAACTTTTCTCCATTATGGATTCTTTAGGTCTTAAAATACTGCTTGGCTTGGAGCTGATATACGATGCATCTACAGACCGACACGCACTTAGACTATTTTACACGCCACACTCCAAACGAAGATCTGAAATTTTAGCGGAATTCTATCTTCCATCATTGAAAAACAAACTGGCAAAACTAGGATTAAAAGTCAAAGGTGATGAAGCGGTTCTCTACCAGGATTGTGAAATTTTAGACCAGCGGATAATCCGTTATCGGCTTCCTATTGCTTTGGAAACAGGCTCTTCGATCGAGTTACTTGGAGAGCATTTTGCTGTAAGTAGTATGGACAAACTGCTCTATTCGTTTACTTAACCCTTTCATTAATAGAAATGCTTTTCACACATTTGCAAACAGAGTAGACCTGTATAAGACTGCCCCTAATATGATATAATATAGATATAAATCTGTAGTTTGTCTGAGGGAAAACATGTGTGTATGCCATTATAAAAAAAACAGGTAATATATTGTCATGCCGTAATCATTCCTTAAATGAATATTAAACAGGCAAAGGTTTAATAAATATAAGATATGTTGCGAGTAGTCATTTTGTACAAACTGGTGTTAATCTTGTCTTGGAAATTGTTGTTAAGCTCGCTAGAGGCTCGTTTAAAAACATTTTCCATGACTCGTTTAACATCAGTTTGTACAAGCTATCTTCAAGCATCCTATTCTTTTTATAGCATACATGCAACTTATTTCGACTAAAATTTCGTTTTTGACAGGTACTACGTGTATATTTGTATATCGAGGGCTTGGTGCAAAACTATTCTAACTCCTTCACTTTTTGAAGGAGTTAGAATAGTTTTGCACCAAGCCCTCGATATGACGTCGTGGTGTTTCTACATGACGTTACAGCTTTGTCGAACAATTACAACCCGAACAAATAATAAAAATTAATATGCTAGTAGTTTGGAAGTTCAGCTGTATTTTGGCGAGTTAGAAAAGTTGTTAAATGCGAGCCTTGGCGAACAGCTGAACTTCCAAACTACTAGCATAGTAATTCTTTTATCATGTAACTCCAAGAAAAATGGAGAAAATGAAGAAAAAGAAAGATTGCTACAGCGGTTTCGTCCCCTGAAAGAAAATACATGCAAGTACGAATTACGTGACGTCATATTGGCATGCAGTGACGTCATCGACTTTTACAACATAAACAAACTTTATTTAATCCTTTTATATGGACAGATAGTTGAGACAAAGGTGAGAAAATATGTTAATTTGATGTTTATGTTTAATTATGCCTTTTTCGTCCTTCTGTTTTCCTCCTATTGGCTGAACCAAACTTGCATTCCAGTCGGGTCAGTACACATGCACTTTACCTCACAAAATACAGCGTCGACGTGGAAAATATTATGCTAGTAGGAAGTGACTGTATTTGGTGACGTTGCATGATAAATATTAATACATGTACATTGCAGAATGACACCGGGTCTTCGAGGTCAAACACATGACAGTTTTGTCTTCTTCGGCGTTTATTCGATTGGTTTTCTTGCGATATCCTTCTTTTCAGCATATAAACAAATGATTTATGTAATTGTTAGGCATTTTGAAAAAAAAACATTGCAAAGTAGAGACTATCACTTTAAACCACTTAGATCTATGTGTATACAGTGCTCCCTCCCTACAACGACACTCTCAATAACGATTCCCTCCTTACAACAACGCATGTCACTGTTTCCGAAACAACAAGGCTCCGGAAACAACTATTTTCCATCGTATTTTCTTTATGCCTCCATCAAACCCTATGTTGTGACCACTCTTTAGAATCGTCACTTTGTGACGATTCTAAAGAGTGGTGACAACATAGGGTTTGATGGAGGCATAACGGTTTTAGTTCTCGAAATAAACCTTATCTGGGGATCTGCAAACAAGCTAATTATGTTTGATTTTCCCTCCCTATAACAACTCCCTCTGAACAACACATACAATCTTCGTATCCCAAAGGGTGTCGTTGTAGAGAGGGAGCACTGTAATAATAAAAGTTTGCTGGTGGTAAGTCAGTGATTCTACCCGTATGTTATTCTGTGCATGAAATAATGCAATTTGTTCCATGCACGAAAAACACTATTGGGTCTTCCCCCACTTGTAATTAGCTGGAAGTCGCTATATGACTGAAAAGGTTTAAACATATTTTATTTCATAATAAACAGAAATGCGGTTGGGCAACAAGTTCATCGAACTTAGATAAAGCCCTTCCATTATGTACAGTGAATGTAATAATGCAGTAAAAAGCAAAAGGACGGTCAAGCTAAACAAAACATTCATTTATTCAATTAATGAGAGTGAAAAAGAGAGAGTGTATGTGTGTGTGTGGCTGAGAGAGAGATAGAGAAATTGAGAGAGACTGAGTGAGAGAAAGAGGGAGAGAGACGGGGAATATTATTAATATTAACCCTTTCACCGCCAATGTGGTAAAATTTAACCACGACAAATAGTGCAGTCCCAGATCACACGCCGCCTTTTCAATGTGGTGGCTGACCAGGGACTTCACTTTTTTGTCTCAAACTCTATTTCTATACTTGTGCTTTATTCCTTTGAAATTTACATTTATTTATCTCATTTCCTTATTTTACCGAACGATTTAACAAAATTAGTTTGCAGACGACAATTAGAAATTTGGCGCCGAAAAGGTTAAAGCGGCGAAACACTGATAGAATAAAGAAATACAGTTGAACTTCGATAACTCGAACTTCAAGGGACCAAACACATTAGTTCGAGATAACAGAGGTTCGAGTAATCCGATTTCTAATCTGAACAATTTCTCAATACCACAGCTTAATACAGGTCTAAAGTAATGCTGAAATCTCCTGTAGGAGCTTTCAGCATTACTTTAGACCTGTATTAAGCTGTCACGCGTGTTTCTAGATATCTGTAGCCATACATTTTAGAGCAATTCTGTATTGTAAAAGTACAAAAATGAGTCATGCAGGAAACACCACATACAGAACAAACACTCGCCCGAACAGCAACACAAGGAAACAGCAAATGTACATAAGTAGAAAAAACAACAAGAGACGCACAAAGACAAAACAAACATACAATAGAAGTTTTGAAAGGACTGAACGTTTTGTTCGAGTTATCCTGAAGTTCGAGTTATTCGAGTTCGATATATCGGAATTCAACTGTATATGATTCTACGGTTTCTGTCTTTACCAAACATTACTGTGTTTATATGCCATCATAAAATCAATGCAATTAATGTCCATACTGTATTTATTTCTTATATAAGTATTCATAAAGTAAAGTGTTGAATAAAGAATATTGAGAATCGATTAAGATCACCTTATATGTCGTTATTAATTTGTATTACGTTGTCCATTTTTTGTCAGCTGTTAAATATTTGTATTACCTTGTCGGTTGTAATATTTTTCAATTGTTAATTATTTGTACTTGTATTACCTTGTCAATTATTTGTCAACTGTTAATTATTTGTATTACCTTGTCGGTTGTAATATTTGTCAATTGTTAATTATTTATATTACCTTGTCGATTATTTGTCAATTGTTATTTATTTGTATTACCTTGTCAAATATTTGTCAATTGTTAATTATTTGTATTACCTTGTCGATTATCTTTTCAGGGTGAATTGAAGGAACTGAAGTTTTTCACAGACCCAGAGATGGCCAACCCCGGTGACTGCAGCATTGTAAGTACAACTGAGCCTCGATAACGCGAATTTCAAGGGACCATACAAATTACAGTGAACCCTCATTATACCGGCATTCGTTACAATGACACCCTATTTATACCGGCAGTGCGCATTGAAACAGAAAAACCGTAGGTGCAATGCCAATAAGACAGGTGATCGCTTAATGCAGAACACAAGAAGTGCAAAAAGCTCCCTTTGGGGCTTTTTGCATTCCTTGTGTTCTGCTTTGAAACCCTTTATAACGGCAACCTCGTTATACCAGCAAAATGTCTGGAAACAAACACCTCCGTTGTAACGAGGGTTCATTGTACTTGGAGATAACCTAGGCTCCAGTCATCCGATTTCTAATCCGAACAATTGCTCAAGTTCACAACTGAATGCAGGTGTAAAGTATTGCTGAAAGCTCCTGTAGGAGCTTTCAGCATTATAATCGACCTGCATAAAGCTGTCACGTGTTTTTCTAGACATCCGTAGTGATACCTGTTAGAATAGTTCTGCAATGTAAATTTTGGAAGGACGGAACTTTTACTTCGAGTTATCCCGATGTTCGAGTTATGCGAGTGCGAGATATCACATTTCAACTGTAGACCCATATCAAACAGAATCTGTAGAAACCACCCGGTCAGCTTCTGTCCAGCTTGCATATGGATATGATTGTACCATTTCATCCATGGCCAAAATATTTCCATGTTTACAATGATATAAAAAAATTAACCCTTTCATTGCTGTATATTCGTGCAAGAAATAATAATATCATGGATATTTATTGTCTGAATTTTTAAACTAGTATATGTGCAAAGGATATTTGGTATTGGTAGACTCTGGGTCTTCACTGTTTGCAAATGCGTGAAAACGCAAGAAAGGGTTATAATGCACTATTATTCATCGGGTTCTAATTAGATGCAGCAAGTGAATTAGAAATCAGCATCATACTAAAAACATAGCCTACTTTTGTGTATTTACCTACCAGGATCTGATTGATAGCTCAGCATCTTTAGACAAACCCTATTGTTATGCATTTTAGTATGATTTTACCTACCAGGACCTGATTGGTAGACAATCATCTTTAGAGAGATCTACTGTTATATAGTTTACCTAACGGGACTTAAATGATAGACTGGTACATGTATCTATCGAGAGACTCTACTATTATGTAGTTTACCAAAAATGACCTGAATGATAGACTGGTATCTTTTGATAGACTATTGTTAGGTTTTTTACCTACCAGGACCTGATTGACAGCTCCGTATCTTTAAGGAGACTGTTGACATTTATTTTACCCAACAGGATTTTATTGATGGCTCGGCTGAGGGTTCAGGAGAATTGTGTCCAGATGGATCAGGAATTCCAGTTGACGATGAGGATTGTAACAGAACTCCAACTAACACCGAAACTGTGAGTAGCTCATGCGCACAATCTAGATACTAGTTACATGTATTATGAACCCTTTACTCCATAAATACGGTTTTCTATGCCTTGTATAGTAGACCCAGATCAGATATACAGTGCTCCCTCCCTACAACGGCACTCTCAATAACGATTCCCTCCTTACAACAACGCATGTCACTGTTTCCGAAACAACAAGACTCCAGACACAACTTTTTTCCATGGTATTTTCTTTATGCCTCCATCAAACCCTATGTTGTGACCACTCTTTAGAATCGTCACTTTGTGACGATTCTAAAGAGTGGTCACAACATAGGGTTTGATTGAGGCATAACGGTTTTAGTTCTCGAAATAAACCTTATCTGGGGATCTGCAAACAAGCTAATTATGTTTGATTTTCCCTCCCTATAACAACTCCCTCTGAACAACACATACAATCTTCGTATCCCAAAGGGTGTCGTTGTAGAGAGGGAGCACTGTATATAGCTGTTGTAGGAGCCGTCTGATTAGGGTCAGAAATATGAAATTATATAGATAAGATTGTACAGTTTCCACTATTACCAATATTTCCTATGTCCGTGTGTTATAAAAAAATTGATCAATATTCATGATGTAATTATTTCTTACATGAATATTCATGGGGTAAAGAATTAACTCTTTATATATGTTACATATAAGTCGGTACCATCCGCATCAATTCTAAAATTTATCTATCCATCCATTTGCTTTCATATTTACAGTGTCAAAAACAGTTTGAATCTTGACAGTTTCAATCTAGACAGTTTGAATCTTGACAGTTTCGATCTAGACAGTTTCGATCTAGACAGTTTGATTCTAAACCAAGCGCTCATTTCCCGCATTCAAAGGGTCTTCACTATTTGCTACCCGTCGTCGTCGGTCTCCGCTCGTCTAAAGTAGACGATACGTTGCGCCAGGATGAACTTGAGCTAAATCAGCGTCTCTACTGTCGCCGCGGATACTGATCCAGCCGACAACGGATATGAATATGACAGCCGATAGAATATGGTGTTGACCCAGATCAAACTGCTTCTTCCTGAACAGTTTGATCTGGGTCAGCACTAGTTGACTAACTTTTGTCTGTCCCAATACTTAACCCTTCGCTTGCTGAATTTTAAAACACATTTCTCCTTCTTTACCCATACCCTGTTGTATAATTAAATATATCTTCACTGTGTACACTATTTCGCTGTGAAATCACTGCTATGGAGTGCATTGGTTGCACAATCAACTTGTAAATAGTGCAGATCCTGATGAGACAGCTCCTGCAGGAGCTGTCTCATCTGGGTATTCACTATTTACAGGTAGGTATATTGACGTGAATAGCAAGCGAAGGGTTAAGTACTTGAATTGCTCTGATCTAATATTTCGATTGGTCTCTTTGATTTTATGGCTGAAGGCATCTAACAAAAATGTGACGTGTTTTTTTACATGATAATCTTTGAAAAAGTCCCTTACTGGTCTAAAATTTCAAGTATTTATGTATAATATTGATTCCCTTTTTTGGAATATTTTCTTCATTGCAAATACTTAAGTTTATTAGGTTTATCTGATAATAGAGGTGTTTGAATCGAAATAATGATTTCATGACCGCGCTATACAGTTGACCTTCGATGTCTCGCATGTATATTGATCATGCCATCCAAAATCACGTGTTCATATACAAAATGTAAACCAATCTAATTCATAATCATGAAGTATTTAACCCATTCCCTTATAGGCTATTTTTAGACCCAACCACTTTGAATAAATCTACCGAAAAGGAGCATTTACTAGAGAAAAGGAAACTGTTTGAATTGTGTAGTTTAGAAATCATTGTGATAAATAGAGCAAATGCTCTATTAATCCCAATGGTTTCAAAAAGTGACTTCTACAGAGGCGTAAAAAGGCGTATATATGGAGGAAATGGTTAATTATTGTATAAATATTCACGAGGTAAATGATTTGATCGATGTGTTTGTAATGGAGATGTTACTATTTATAGAACCAATATTCAAGCGGTTTTATTGACAACCCTTTACTCCATAAATATGCTTTTATACGCCTTTGCACACAGAGTAGACCCAGTTCAGACGGCTCCTGTAGCAGGGCCTGATCAGGGTCTGCTCTGTTTGCTTATTATATAATCTATATAAGCAAACTTTGCTCAAAATGACTATGCTCAGCATTACGTTCTTGTATGTATACATGTATTTGGAAATAAAACATGTTTAACCCTTTCCCTTATATAAACGTATTTGCAAACAGAGTAGAGGAACCGTCTGATCAGGGTATGCTCTGTTTGTTTATAAAATTTGATAGCTCTGTTTCTTTGCTTTCTAAAATGTCTACAATCTTCCACCTTCCATATTTCTTTATAACTATTTTGTTAATGAATATTCAATAGGTATTGAAATTTGTAATAATTATAGAACAGGGAAAGGGTTAAACAAACCAAACGTGTCTACAAAAGAAAAGAAAGGCGTTTTTATGGAGTAAAAGCTCAATAATGAATCACTGTAATAAAATACTTAACCCTTCTCTTGCTGAATTTCAAAATACATTTCTCCTCCTTTACCCATGCCCTGTTGTATAATTACACATATCTTCACCGTGTATACGTATTTTGCTGTGTAATCACTGCTATGGAGTGCACTGGTTGCACAATCAACTTGTAAATAGTGCAGACCCAGCTGAGACAGGAGCTGTCTCATCTGGGTATTCACTATTTACAGGTAGGTATATTGACGTGAATAGCAAGCGAAGGGTTAAACCAGTAAGTAGTTAACGTTTATTTGACAGAAACACATTTTCACGCCTTTTCAAATAGAGTAGACCCAGCTCAAACTCCTATAGGAACCGTCTGATCTGGGTCTGCTCTGTTTGCTATTGAAGTATCTAAATCTAATTCTAAAGTTTCAGACATGGCCAAACCTTCTCTTGTTCATGTTCTATGATAATTACTTTATTGTAATTTCCTGCATGAGATATTTCTTCCCATGTAGTTCACAGCAGCAATGCGGGGACAAAAAGGTGAGAGAGGGGAACCAGGCATGAAAGGAGATATGGGAGATGTTGGCCTTCCAGGGGAACAAGGACCAGCAGGCCAACTTCCGCCTGAACTATTCAAAGGAATGGGTAATTAACCATTTATCCCATTAATACACATTTCTGTGCCTTTGCAAACAGGGTAGAACCAGATCAAACGGATCACACAGGGACGGTTGTTCAGGGTTTCCTTTGGATGTAGATCTGATTCTACAATTTCTGCTTTGGCAAAAGTTTCATGTGTTACAATCCTATTTTTACACTTTCGGCGCCAAATTTCAAATTGTCGTCTGCAATCCAATTTTGTTAAATTGTTTGGTAAATTAATAAGGAAATGAGGTAAATAAATGAAAATGTCAAAGGAATAAAGCACTGAGACAAAATGTGAAGTCCCTGATCAGACGCCGCCTTGAAAAGGCGTCGTCTGATCTGGGACTGCACTATTTGTTGTGGTGCATTTTTGCGACATTGTCGGTAAAAGGTTTAAGAAAATAGCCTATTCGTATTCATGATGTCATAATTTCTTTCATGAATATTCATGGAGTAAAGGATTATATTGCATCAGTCAGTCATATTTTGAAATGCCAACCATGAAAAACAAATAGTAACTGATATTGACCCTTAACCTGTTGAATAATTAAAAAACAACAGATCTACTCCCTTTTTAGCTCGACTATTCGAAGAATAGTGGAGCTATCCTACTAGCCCCGGCGTCGGCGTCCGCGTCCGCGTCCGCGTCACACCTTGGTTAAGTTTTTTGTTAAAGTCCACTTTTTGCCTCTAACCTTTGGAATAAAGCTTTGAAACTTGGAACACTTGTTCACCACCACAAACTTCATCTGTAGACAAGGGTACATACCTCTGTCAAGCATTTTGACACAATTATGGCCCTTTTGAACTTACAATATTTGGTTAAGGTTTTTGTTAAAGTCCACTTTTTGCCTCTTACCTTTGGAATAAAGCTTTGAAACTTGGAACACTTTTTCACCACCACAATATTCATCTGTAGGGAAGAGTACATAACTCTGCCAAGCATTTTGACAGAACTATGGCCCTTTTTAACTTAAGACATTTGGTTAAGGTTTTTGTTAAAGTCCACTTATTTACATAACCCTTTGAGATAAAGCTTTAAAACTTGGAACACGTGTTCACCATCACAAATTTCATCTGTAGGTAAAAGTATATAACTTTATGGCCCTTTTTAACTTAGAACTTTTGGTTAAGGTTTTTGTTAAAGTCCAATTATTAGTCCCCCACCGGTTACCGGTTGGGGGACTATAGGTTTGCTCGATTCCGTCCGTCCGTCTGTCCGTTCGTCCGTCCGTCCGTCTGTCCGTCCGTCCGTCTGTCAGGTTTCGTGTCCGGGCCATTGATTTGAAACTTCACATATGGAACAATCATGATGAGGGGTTGTCATACACAAAGGCCATGACTCTAGCATCGATATTTTTGGAGTTCTTCCCCTTTTTCATATTTTCTTGTCAGACCGTCTGTCACGCTTCGTGTCCGGGCAATATCTCCTACAAAGTTAGGCCAAATTCATTATACCTTCACACATTGAAGAAGCATGATCAGGAGTAGTGTCATGCACAAGGGCCATAACTCTAGCATCAATATTTTGGAGTTATTCCCCTTTTTCGTATTTTTGTCTGGACAATAAGTCTTTATCTACTGGTTCAATTGATTTGAAACTTCACATATGGAACAAACATGATGAGGGGTAGTGTCATGCACAAGGGCCATAACTCTAGCATCTATATTTTTGGAGTTATTCCCCTTTTCATATGTTCTTGTCCAGTTAATAACTCTTTATGTACTGGTTCAATTGATTTGAAACTTCTCATATGGAACAAGCATGATGAGGTGAAGTGTCATGCACAAGGGCACTAATTCTAGCATCAAGATTTTTTGGAGTTACTCCCCTTTTTCATATTTTCTTGTCGGGACAATAACCTTTTATTTACTGATTCAATGTATGAAAGTAGGTACTAATACCATTCAGGTGGTCATGTATATACCATGGTCCACCACACCATGGGTGGGTGGGGTGGGGAGAGTGGAGGGTTTTTTTCAGTCCGGTGGGGGAATCATGTCTTGCATAGCAATACAACATGCCCTTGTTTACATAATCCTTTGAGATAAAGCTTTAAAACTTGGAAAACTTGTTCACCATCACAAACTCCATCTGTAGGCAAGAGTACATAACTCTGTCAAGCATTTTGAGTAAATAGTCGAGCGCGCTGTCCTGTGACAGCTCTTGTTGAATATTTTTTTAATAAAAAAACTTGTTTCAAATTTAACAGAGGTCAGTTCGTTGATCTAGGTCTATACTGTTTACAAAGGTCTGGCATAATCGGTTTCTTCACAACAGCAGGTGTTAAGTGCTTGTGTGGCGGCCGTAAAACGTCGCCCCGTACTTCATTATACCTTCTGATCCTTCGAGATCATAAATTTCAGTACTTCTTATTCTGAAAATTGAATACCGCTTAAGCCGGTGCTAGGGGGTGTGAGCAGTGTTGCACTTTCAATTACTGTTCATGAACAGACTCAATAAAACCGAGTCTGCAATTTTCTCTTTTTGCTCTCGGGGGTCACCTCCATCCATTTTTAAGGTTAATGGTATAGATATGGTCTGCTCTGTTTGCTTTTACATACTGTGAAATAATATATACAGTAAACCTGTCTATAACGGCCACTAAATTGTGTTAATTAGTTGGTATATTAGGAGAGGTGGTTGTTTAAAGCAAGGTTAAAGTAAAACAGAACGCTCCTATAGGAGCGTTCTGTTTTACTTTCATATTGCTTTAAGCAACTACCTACCTTTAACGCAAAATACTTGATGTTATTTGGTGACCGCTATAGGGAGGTTTTACTGTATATTACACCCTCTGCATTTTCACGCCTCTGCAAAATGAGAAGACCCAGATCAGACGGTTCCTATTGGAGTCGTCTGATCAGGGTCTGCTCTATTGGCGTATAATATATTATAAAAATGAATCTACAGTTTCTGTCATGGCCAAAAATTCATGTGTGTATGTGCTATTATAACAAAATAATTTAATTGATATTCATTACGTCATTGTTTTTACATGAATATTCATAGAGTAAGGGGTTAAACTAGAAAATAAGGAATTTTATTGCCATGGAAAAAGTATTAAATCTGTTACACAGAAGAAATCAGAGCAGATCCTGATCACACAAGGGAAAGTGGTTAAATTAAATGTTTGGAAAACTTATTTACAACAGTGAGATATATTGATTAATAATAAGTGTGGTTCTTGTTTCAGGTATGCAACAGGGAGAAAAGGGAGAGAAGGGTGCCATTGGTATAACTGGACCTCGGGGCCCTCCAGGTCCAATAGGACCAAAAGGTGACATGGGCAGCCAGGTTAGACATATACAGGGCAAATGCAAGCTATTACCTGTTTTTGTTTTACCTCCCTTTGCAGTAACACTTCGCCGCTGTCTGTCGGTCCGTCTGTCTGTATGTTGTGTAGGTGCCACAGTGTGTAGCTTACCAGTACCAACGCTTGTCTTGTAGAACATTGCTGTACAAGTCAGCTTTTATGCAGTAGAGTGGTTGACTAGGTATCTCAAGGACTTGAGTTCAATCCCATCAATGAAACACCTGTTATATTTGGCGTCAATGGTTGCAGCTGTTTGTGCTCCAGAATCATTGTTTTCCGCTCTCATAGAAAATCGGGACGAATTTCAATTGATAGGGATATTAACACCTGTCTTGCTGAATTGTAAAATACATTTCTCCTTCTTTACCCATGCCCTGTTGTATAATTACATATATCTTCACTGTGTACAAGTATTTCGCTGTGCAGTCACTGCTGTGGAGTGCACTGGTTGCACAATCAATTTGTAAATATTGCAGACCCTGCTGAGACAGCTCCTGTAGGAGCTGTCTCATCTGGGTTTTCACTATTTACAGGTAGGTATATTGACGTGAATAGCAAGCGAAGGGTTAACACTTGTCTTGCTGTAGGCTATAAGTCGGCTTTTATAGCGATGCGTTAGCGTCTTTGGCTAGGAATTTCAAGGTCTCGAGTTTGTTCCCCACGCTCGACGGGTATATTCCCCGGCTACATTACCCACTTTATGTCAGTGGTATAGTGTCTACCTCCAAATGAAGGAGTTCTAAGTTGCAAGCCGAATAGAAGACTCACACAATTTTCACAACAAAACTCACAAAAGTTCGGTCTTTCCAAAAGTTTATAATACAGAATTGTTCTAAAATAGAACAGTCAATAGAACAGTCATATTGCAGCCTAATGCAGACCGAAAGTAATGCTAGAATATCCTACAGGAGAGTTCAGCATTACTTTTGACCCGCATTAAGCTGTGAACTGGAAAGTTTGTCCGGGTTATAAATTTATTAACTCAAACCTCTGTTATCGCGAATTACTTTGCATGGTCTGGGTCCATGCTTATGAAGCTTTTAGTTAAGTCTGAGATCGTTCTCAAGCTTTTGATTGGTCAGATTTGAGCCTTTGGCTCAAATCTGACCAATCAAAAGCTTGAGAACTCAAATCTGACCAATCAAAAGCCTGAGAACGAAACTCAGTCTCAACTAAAAGCTTTATAAGCATGGACCCTTATCTTGGTTTACTCTGATTACAAATGCGTGAGAAGACGCTTAGGCCTATATTAGGGAAAAAGTTAAATCTCCAGGTTTGAAATAATTCGGAATATTCTGCATAATTTTGACAAACTGCATTCTGCAGCCTTCAATAACATCAACACGAGTTTTGTACCAAAGGTTATTCATGAAAGGTCAAAATTCATTGTTCAAACAGGGAGTTCCAGGATTGACGGTTGTCGGACCACCAGGGCCACCTGGACCCCCTGGATTGTCACCACAGCTACCACCAATAGCGGAACCAGAAAAGGGCCAGAAAGGAACACCCGGACTGCTAGGAATTAATGGCAAAGACGGACGTCCAGGTCTCCGGGGACTACCTGGACCAAAGGTATAAGTGCAGGGTCTTATAAATTCAGAATCGTTGGTCATATCTATTCAGTCCATTCATGTGGTAACCGTTTTGCTAATATTTCTCTTGTTTCGGTCACCCTTTCCTTAACCCTTTCACTGCCAATGTGGCATAAATGCACCATGACAAATAGTGCATTCCAAGATCAGATGCCGCCTTTTCAAGGCGGCGTCTGATCAGGGACTTCACTTTTTGTCTCACTATCTATTTCTATATCTGTGCTTTATTTCTTGAAGTTTGCATTTATTTATCTCATTTCCTTATTTTAATGAATGATTTAACAAACTTGGATTGCAGACTACAATTCGAAATTGGCGCCGGAAGGGTTTATAAACATTTCTGTTTGAAGTGGACCATTCATATATTCACTAACCTAATGATTATAGTGTAAACGTTTCAGAAGAATGTTTGCTTTCGCAGAACGAACATGTAGACTATATAAGCAAACAGATGAGATCTATAAACAAACAGAGCAACCCTGGGTCCATGCTTATAATTTTTTAGTTGAGTCTGAATTCGTTCTCAAGTTTTTGACTGGTCAGATTTGAGCCTTTGGCTCAAATCTGACCAATCAAAAGCTTGAGAACTCAAATCTGACCAATCAAAAGCTTGAGAACTCAGACTCAACTAAAAAGCTTTATAAGCGTGGAACCAAACCCAAGCTGTTTGCCATTTGATCAATAGTTCATAGACCCTTTCCCTGATGAACATTCATGTAGGAAATAATGACGCCATGGATATCAATTGATTATTTTATATAATCACATATGAACACGGTATATTTTGGCTCAGGCAGAAACTGTAGAATCATATTTATACTACACCATAAGCAAAAAGAGTAGACCCAGATCAGACGGCTCCTATAGGAGCCGTCTGATCTGGGTCTACTCTGCTTGCAGATGCGTAAAAATGGTATAGCAAATAGCGCAGACCCTGGTCTAAAGACTATTCAAGGAATATGGAAAAATAGTCAAACAAGGAGAGCCACACACGAAATGACGCCGCACCAAACACCATCTAACAAGAAACGGTAAAGCCACAAGACAAAACATAACAGGACGCATATCAAGACGAAACACATTAAACATTAAGCATATCAAACAACAAAATTGACCGTAGGCTGAAAGCAGGGGTGCCGCCTTGGAACCCTCTGATCTGAGTCTTAACAGGTGGTTGTGTCCCATACCTGGGATCATGTGAGTAAATGAGTTAACGTTTCATTCAGTGTGATAAAAATGATTCACTACTTTTACATGTGTCCCTTTTCTTCAAGGGCGAGTTCGTTGAAGGACCAATTGGGGCCCCAGGAAAACCAGGCCAGCCTGGAATACCTGGCAGTATAGGCCTTAGAGGTCCTGTAGGAGTGACAGGACCTCCTGGACCCCCGGGTCCCCCAGGAAAACCTGCACTAAGTGTCCCTGGTCGCCCAATAATCCCTGATGAGCTTTTTGAAGGATCTACAGGCGAGATGTCGGGGATGGGAGGTATAGGTGAAAAAGGGGAGAGGGGTGCAATGGGTCCTGTTGGGCCCCGTGGAGAGACCGGGCAACCTGGACCCGCTGGCCCAAGGGGAGAGGCTGGAGAGTTAGGACCCAGGGGTCCACAAGGACATACAGGAGCTCAGGGACCTCAAGGAATACCAGGTGAATTTATTGCCAGTTTTATGTTGGAGATGACTTATTAGGGTCTGCACTGTTTGCATACAATCAAGGTCAAAATGTCGACACTTGATATGATACTGTAAATCATTTTACACCTTATGAACATTGTCTGCATGAAATATCATCTGCTGCACTGAAAATTAATGTTACCTGTATATCTCTTCAAAAGAGCAGTTAGTGTGTCAAACAGTTTTGACCCCATACCCCCATGAATATTCATGGGAGAAATAATGACATCGTGAATATTAATTATATTAATTCATATAATATCGCATGGACACAGGAAGTTTTAACCATGGAAGAAACTATAGAATCATATCTATAGTATATTATATAAGCAAACAGAATAGATCGCGTGAGCCGTCTGATCTTAGTCTACTATGTTTGTAAAGACGTAGAAAGGCGTATTTGAGTAGAAAATGGTTAACCCTTCCGGAGCCAAATTTCTATTTGTCGTCTGCAAACCACTTTTGCTAAACCGTTTGGTAAAATAAGGAAATGTGATAAATAAAGGCAAATTTCAAAAGAATAAAGCACTGATATGGAAATAGAGTTTGAGACAAAGAGTGAAGTCCCTGATCAGACGCCGCCTTTATCAGACGGCGTCTGATCTGGGACTGCACTATTTGTTGTGGTGCATTTTTGTGACATTGGCGGTGAAAAGGTTAAATGCAATATGATATGTAATGTTTTTATTATGGCTGACTTACCGCCTTACCTAATGGGCTAATGCATATTTACAGTTGAACTTCGATATCTCGAACTCGGGTAACTCGAACTTCAGAGATAACTCAAACTAAAAATTCAGTCCTTCCAAAATTTACAATACAGAATTACAGTGTATAACTACGCATATCTAGAAACACGTGTGATAGCTTAATACAGTTCTAAAATAATGCTGAACTATATAGCTTTAGACCTGCATTAAGCTGTGAACTTATGAAATGGTCCGGATCAGAAATTGGATAACTCGAACTTTGTTATCTCGAACTAATTTGTATGGTCCCTGGAAGTTTGAGATATCTAAAGTTAACTGTACATGTATATTAGAAATCACGAGCTCGTGAATATTCATTTACTGATTACAGTTGAACTTTGAAATCTTGAACTCGGATAACTCGAATTTCGGGATATCTGGAACCAAAAGTTCGGGCCTTCCAAAATGTACAATACATAACTGTTCTAAAATGTAACTCAACGCATATCTAGAAACGCATATCGAGGGCTTGGTGCAAAACTATTCTAACTCCTTCACAAAGTGAAGGAGTTAGAATAGTTTTGCACCAAGCACTCGATATGACAGCTTTATGCAGCTTGAAAGCAATGCTGAAAGTTTCTACATGAGCTTTCAGCATTAATTTCGACATGTATTAATTTGTGAACCCGTTGGGTACCCGTAAACCAGGTTTAAGTCCCCCAGTAGCTTATTTTAGTTACTGACCGTTCCAAGGCAGTACTCCTGCTTTCAGCCTATGGTCAATTTTGTTATTTAATATGCTTAATGTTTAATGTTTTTCGTCTTGATATGCGTCCTGTTATGTTTTGTCTTGTGGCCATACCGTTTCTTGTTTGATGGTGTTTGTTGCGGTGTCATTTCGTGTGTGGCTCTCCCTGTTTGACTATTTTTTCCATATTGAGAAATTGCTCAGATTAGAAATCGAATAACTCGAACCTCTGTTATCTCGAAATAATGTGTATGGCCCATGAAGTTCGAAATGTATTATCTGATTACATGTAGTTTTATGATGACCAATAAACAGTGGCAGTAGACTCTAATCAGAAGATTCCTAGCTTAATGCAGGTCTAAAGTAAATGCAGAAAACCCCTATGGGAGCTTTCTGCATTGCTTTTGCCCTGTATTAAGCAACTCCCTGCTATTTAACACATTACCACATAGTGACGCATTTTTGCGCCTCTATAAAGTCACATTGTTAAAACCATTGTGATAAATGGAGCATTTGCTTCATAGGAGAAAATGCTATATTTATCACAATGGTTTACATACTATACACTTCTAAAAAGTTTCCTTTTCCCTAGTAAATTGCTCCTTCTCGGTAGATTTATTCAAAAAGATCGGGTCTAAAAATAGCTTATGGAGGAATGGGGTGATATTCATGTGTCTAATCATAATAAGGTCGCTTAACCCTTCGCTTGCTATTCACGTCAATATACCTAACTGTAAAAAGTGAAGACCCAGATGAGACAGCTCCTGCAGGAGCTGTCTCATCAGGGTCTGCACTATTTACAAGTTGATTGTGCAACCAGTGCACTTCACAGCAGTGATTGCACAGCGAAATACGTGTACACAGTGAAGATATATGTAATTATACAACAGGGCATGGGTAAAGAAGGAGAAATGTATTTTAAAAATCAGCAAGAGAAGCGTTAAGACTGGTTCTGCTATATGTAGCATGTTACTGTTTTAATTATAACCCTAAATATTCACTGTTAGTTTGACATTGTTTTGTTTTTTTAATTTTGGAAGAGTCCGTTTGAAAAAACAGTGTTGAAAATACTAACTATATAACTTCAATGTTGTTGCGTTACAGGGAAGCCTGGAGTATTTGAGGGCAAAATGGAAGATCTCATTGGAGACCCAGGTCAACCAGGGCAGCCAGGTCCTCAGGGTGAAGCGGTAAGTAACCAGTGGATAGGGGGTATAGGTCTTCTCAAGTATTTGTTTTGACCGTTAACCAACGACGACAACCCTAAAAACACAGTACTGTTTAACCCTTTCGGCGCCATATTTCTATTTGTCGTCTGCAATTTTTGGTAAATCATTCGGACTCGCTACAATAAGGAAATGAGACAAATAAATACAAATTTCAAAGGAATAAAATACAGATATAGGAATAGAGAATGATGCAAAAAGTGAAGTCCCTGATCAGATGCCGCCTTGGAAAGGCGGCGTCTGATCTGGGACTGCACTATTTGTCATGATGCATTTATGCGACATTGGGGGTGAGAGGGTGAAGCAATTGCTGTTAGCTTGGAAAATGTAATCCAGAGCAACAGATAAACGTGCGAATTCAAGAATTAAAATCGTCATTTCTCCACCAAACCATATGTTGTAACCATTCTTTAGAATCGTCTGTTGTTCAAAATGGCATTTAATCAGGGTATAATTGAATATGAACTTAGATATTGTCTTGTACTGTTGTTCAAAATGGCATTTAATCAGGGTATAATTGAATATGAACTTAGATATTGTCTTGTACTGTTGTTCAAAATGGCATTTAATCAGGGTATAATTGAATATGAATTTAGATATTGTCATTGCGCCTATTATGTAATAAGGCGTACAACTCACCATAATTTTTTGTTGTTTATGCATTATCAGATGTATTGGTAAGTAATATGAGTGGTGTGTAGACGATGTATCCTAATTACTTTAATTATTTTGATTACTTTAATTGTACTAATTACTCCAAACATTTCAAACAAACTATATTAGGCAAATAGTGCAGACCCACATCAAGCTGTTCCTTCGGGAGCAGTTTGATGTGGATCTACACGATTTGCTTCTATGTATTGGTAAGTAATATGAGTGGTGTAGATGAGATAAAAAAAAGTTATGTAGCAATATAAATTGTAATCGTTTTCAACAGATAAATTATCACCAGTGACCTAGTTTTGGCAATTCGGAAATATTGTTTTGTTGTAATACGTTTCATTGAGAAATGTTAGGTGTATGTCAGGGCAGTCTGGATTATCTGATATATAATTAAATATCAGCCTGTTATTCGGATTATTCCATTTTCTTTCTTTTCAGGGAATGCCAGGCCCGGCTGGACAAGATGGCCGACCAGGACCGCATGGAATGAAAGGGCAACGGGTAAGTTACCATGGTAACATGGGCCATGTAAAGTGGCAAATGAAATAAATGAGGTGATGAGTGACTGTGTGTGTTTTAAGGAGGTGGTGGAGATAAACTCACTTACTTTTGGCACCTTGTCTTGTTGTTGACAGTGATAATTGCTAACTGTATCTCGTGAAGCTGCACAGTTTGAGGGGTGCATGTCAAGGTCATGGTCATTATCCAGGGTCAAAGGTCACCGACTTTAACATTGGCCATAACGTTTGAACCAGTAGGGATACATACTTGATATTTGGCATGGATGTGTGTCTCATGAAGCTGCAAAGTTATAGGGGTGACATGTCAAGGTCAATGTCCTCCTTCAAGGTCAGATGTCATATGGGGGCATAGTGTTTCACAAACACATCTTGTTAGACATATTATCTCGTAATCTGTAAGACTCATTCCCTCGTAGGCTATTTTTAGATCCATTACATCACAGGTTATTTTAAGGCCCATTTCCTCATAGGCTATTTTTAGATGCAGCCTCTGAACAAATTTACTGAAAAGGAGCCTTTATAAGAATAAAATGGAGAATTTACAATTTTGTAGTTTTGAAATCATTGTACAGTAGAACCACTTCTTGAATAAATATGGGTGTCGTTATAAGCACTATGGGCTAATTAGACGTCCCAGAGAGAGGGGAGGATACAGAGAAAACCGGGCGCGATGCCATACTCTTATTATCGACTGAGTTTCTCTGGTTCTTTTAGATGCCCAGTGTAAAGCACTGATACATCGGACCTCGGTTTATAGTCTCGTCCGAAGGACTTGGTCCGGCTGGGGATCGAACCCGTGACCCCTGGTATTGCATCGCCGGTCCGCCGTCTGCGAGATTGGCAGCAAAAGAGTTAAACTAACCCCATTTTATAGCAGGCTAATGGCTAATGGCTAATTTTTGCACCTTAGTTGTTTGAGTAGAAGCGTGTATGGTACGAGCGTAAAGTAGCAGTTGTAATTCTGTTGCTCCCATGGTGGTTGTTTTTTTTCGTAAAATTGGGCCCAGTTGGGTGGTACATATTATACATTCCAGTTTATCACAGGGATTACAATTTACATCACGAAAATTATTAAACATGCTACCATTCGGTGACTTCGGTTAACTTTGTACAACAAACATTATAGTCAGTTATACGAGTATAGTATTACAGCGATAATGTTTTAATGGTTAAGTCGATAATCAATACCAGGATTAGCAAGGTTGCTGTTGCACGTGTTGTTGTTTTTTTGTTGTTGTTTTGTTGTTGTTGTTGTTGTTGTTGTTGTTTTTTCGCCTTTTTTTTTGGGGGGGGGGGGGGTAATAAGATACAGTTGAACTTCGATAACTCGAACTTCAGGAGACCATACATATTAGTTCGAGATAACAGAAGTTCGAGTCATCATCTGATTTCTTATCTGAACAATTTCTCAAGGCCACAGCTTCATACAGATCTAAAGTAACGCTGAAAGCTCCTGTAGGAGCTTTCAGCATTACTTTAGCCTTGTATTAAGCTGTCACGTGTATTTCTAGATATCTGTAGCGATTCATTTTAGAGCAATCCTGTTTTGTAAGTTTTGGAAGGACTGGCCTTTTTGTTCGAGTTATTCCGAAGTTCGAGTTATCCGAGTTCAAATGTTTTATCACACCCCTATAACGCTTCAATCCGTTATACCGTGCGTTCAGAATTATCATTAGCTGTATTCTACTGGGCCTGAATCAATAAACAACGAAAACAATTCCCAGTCGAATACAATACACGTTGAGCAACGAAAAACAATCATGCAACGCTGGTTGAAGACCGTTGAGATTGTTCAGTAACGCAAGGTAAAGTTAATCCATCAACTAGAATTTGATTGGTTGAATGCAATAGGTGGGAGAAGTTTATGTGACGGAATGGAAAGAAAAAGCCCAGTCGAATACGGCTATTGTCTATAGATATATAACATAGGACGAATGCAACTCCTGCCTAACATTAATAGAGTTGGAGGTTGGATATCTCAAACTTCGAGATAACAGAGGTTCGAGTCATCCGATTTCTAGTATGCACAGTTTCTCAAATTCACAGCTGAATGCAGCATTACTTTATACCTGCATTATGCTGTCACATGTGTTTCTAGATATATAGCGTAGTGATACAGTATTGAAAATTCGGTATGGTAGAATTTGGAATGACCGACTTTTAATTCGGGTTATCTGTCAGTTCGAGTTATCCGAGTTCGAGAAATCGATGTCAACTGTAATTGTTTGATCTTTAGGGAGATGATGGTCAGCAAGGAGAACCAGGCATACCAGGGATACAGGGGTCACGGGGACCCGCAGGGGAACAAGGCCCTATTGGTCCATCAGGAATGGATGGTGCAGACGGTAAAACTGGCCCTCCTGGTCCACCAGGACCACCCGGTCCAGTTGTTGAGGTACGTAACTGTACTTATACCGTATGTCAATCTATGCATCCTGTCTGACACTTGTAAACAGTTTAGATACAGATGAAAGTACAAATATGAGTTATGCAGGAAACACCACATGCAGAACAAACAGCCACACGAACAGCAACACAAGAAAACACAGCAAATGTACATACCTATCAAAAACATAAAGAGACGCACAAAGGCAAAACAAATATACAATAGGGGGGGGAGGGGGAAGATGGAAGTACCGCCTTTGAAAGTCTGTGGCAAAATTCACTGGGAGTTAAACCGGTTAAGGGGCGCCCAGCCTCACACTTATTCCATCCCCACCCTAAAAGACAAACAGTGTAAATAAACGTATCCCATCTCGTCATAACCCGGCTTCTCATCAGGGTCCAAGCAAAGATTATTTCAACCCTTGAACAAGTTGGAAGTAATTAACACATTCCCTCATATTGACGACCTTTTAAAAGTCACTTTGTGAAACCATTGTGATAAATAGAGCATTTGCTCCTATAAGAGCAAATGCTCTATTTATCACGATGGTTTCAAACTACAAAATTCTAAAAAAAAAATTCCTTTTCTCTAGTTAATACTCCTTTTCGGTAGATTTATTCAAATATGTTGTATCTATAAATAGCCTATGAGGTAATGGGTTAAACAGTCACTAATCAGACATTTACCATACATTATGTTTAAACATGATAAATATCTGAAAGTAGGATATGTCCTTCGATTGAAAAAGCAGCAGTGCGAAAAGTGAAAAATGGAGATTCGGTTTTATTGATTCGTGCCATGAGCAAGGCTATTCATACGTCCTAGAATATTCATAACTGAAAACATCACGATAAACCAGAAAATATAACAACACCGAAAATGAAGAACGAGGCGACTTTTTACGGCCGCCACACAAGCACCTGGCACCTGCTGTTGTGAAGTACATACATGTAAGATAATGCACGTATGGATATTTAGTAACTGGCAGAAACTGTAGATATCTCGAGCTTCAAGGGGCCATACAAATTACTGCGATATAACAGAAGTTCGAGTTATCCAATTTCTATTCTGGACAAATTTTTCAGGTTCACAGCTTAATGCAGGTCCCGTATGAGCTTTCGCATTTTAAGCTGTCACAAGTGTTTTAGATATACTTACATGTAGCTATATACTTTAGAGCAATTATCTAATGTAAATTTTGGAAGGACCGAACGTTTAGTTTCGAGTTATTTCGACGTTCGGGTTATCCGAGTTCGAGATATCGAAGTCTAACAGTATATCATAAGCAAACAGAGCAGACCCTGATCAGACGGCTACTACATGATCTGTCTGATCTGGATCTACTCTGTTTGTAAATGTTTTTATATGGAGTAAAGGGTTGAAGTAATATGTCCTCAGTAGTGGTCCACTTACATTTCAACTTTGGGCTTCTCAATAGTATTTTAATTAAATAATATTCTTCTCTTAGGTCAGCAGTACAGATGGTGAGGTCAAGCCTGGTCCACATGGACCTGAAGGACCACAGGGACCAATGGGACCAACAGGACCACGAGGGTCTGAGGGTACCCAGGGACCTAGAGGGCTACAGGGAGCTACTGGAGAGACAGGGGCTATGGGACTAATGGGGCAGAAAGGAACAAAAGGAGATACGGTAGGCCATATTGAAACTTTAATCACATGCTCCGTCAATAAAAGAAAACAACTGTATTAGCATCTATCTGATCACTAATCAATATTTATGCATAAATTGTTCACTTAACCCTTTCCTTCGACAGGGGTAAGACACGTTTGAGTCAGTATATGTATACTGACCAAAACATGTCTTACCCCTGTGTTTCCTTCATGTAAACGTGTTTTCACACATTTGCAAACAGCGGAGACCCAGAGTAGACAGCTCCTATAGGAGCCGTCTGACCAGCAGTGTATGCTCTGTTTGCTGTTTACTGTTTGCTCTGTTTGCTGTTTGCTCTGTTTGCTCTGTTTGCTTAGTGGAATTTTGAAAGATTTTTTTTCTAAAATGGCTACAATGTTCCATTTTCCATATTTCATTATACCTATCTTGTCAATGAATATTCAGTATTATTGAAATTTGAAATAAACATAGAACATGGAAAAGGTTGATAAATATAACTCAACTTAATTATTTTATAATGCAAAAGTTTCAAGCAGTATGTTTGCTTTGCCAAAAACATGTAATATCAGATCTATATCATTTGGGTCTATTCTGTTTACATAGGCACGGAAGTGATTTTATATGAAGGAAAGGGTTAAAGAGTTAACCCTTTTCTTCATATAAAAGTGATTTCATGCATTTGCAAACAGAGTATACCCAGGTCAGACGGCTACTATATCAAGGTCTGCTCTTGTTAATTATGGAATTCTAATAGATCTGACTCTACAGTTTCTACTAATACCAAAATATGCCTGTATAAATAGTCTGCTTATAATATTCATGGTGTCATTATTTCTTACGTGAATATGCAACAGGGTTATAATCATTTATGTGACAAAAATAGTTACTCTGCATATTATCTGGATTCAAACTGTTTTCAGAAAAGAAATGAAAGAAAATTGTACTGTTTAGAGTTAAAACAGGCGACAATGTTGTATTTGGAGATGACAAGAGTGCCGAAGGTTAATCCTTTACTTCATATAAACACATTTACATGCATTTGCAAACATATTAGACTCAGATCAGAGTCTGCTCTGCTTGCTTATTGAAATAATATGTATCTGATTCTATAGTTTCTGTCTGAGCCAACAAATTCTTTGTACTTCAGCTATCGACTACATGTATTAACCCTTCTCTTGCTGAATTGTAAAATACATTTCTCCTTCTTTACCCATGTCCTGTTGTATAATTACATATATCTTCACTGTGTACAAGTATTTCGCTGTGCAATCACTGCTGTGGAGTGCACTGGTTGCACAATCAACTTGAAAATAGTGCAGACCCCGATGAGACAGCTCCTGCAGGAGCTGTCTCATCTGGGTCTTCACTATTTACAGGTAGGTATATTAACGTGAATAGCAAGCGAAGGATTAACAGAAAATGGATTAAAAGCGTGTCAGAGTTTCAGAATGCTTTGCTGTATAGTTTGCATCACTAAGATAAATTCCTTTCTAGGGATCAGATGGAGAGGCCGGTGAACCTGGTATGCCAGGTGAGAGGGGTTCTCCCGGAATGACAGGTCTACAGGGTCCACAGGGAGAGGCTGGGTTACCCGGTAACCACGGAATTCACGTGAGTAATTACACAGCATATATGTACCATATTATTATACCTCATGTGATTTTCCTATAAAATTCTCAATACAAATGCCATGATACAATTTTTAATGTCTCACGTACGATTATCTTGCGAGGGCAACTTTTACATTGCAAGGGAGGTAACTACTGGCTACTACACATCTACATTAATGTTTGTGAGCGCTTTTTTAAATTGCATGAATGACGTCACCGGACGCTTCCAATTTGATTACCAAATGACATTTTTACAGTTTGTTTTTGTCAAATAAACTTGTTTCGCTGTTAACCAATTCGCTGATATTGACAACTTTTGACGACTCTGTAAAAGTCACTTTGTGAAATCATTGTGATAAATAGAGCATTTGCTCATATTGGAGCAAATGCTCTATTTATCACAATGGTTTCAAACTACAAAATTTTAAACTTTTTCTTTTCTCTAGTTAATGCTACTTTTCGGTAGATTTATTCAAAGAGGTTGGATCTTAAAATAGCCTATGAGGTAATGGGTTAAAATGGATTATCCTGTTTAGTATAATATAATAAATATCGCAGGGTCTGCTCTGTTTGTTTATAATATCAGACAGCTTCCACTGTGGCCAAAAACTTACATTTTCCATGTGCAATTGTACCAATCTAAGAAATATTCATTATTATAGATGGAGTAATGGGTTAAATGAATCTCATCATTTCAGGGAGAGAAAGGTGACCAAGGGGAGCCTGGAGAACCAGGAATATCAATTCCAGGGGTAGATGGTGCCACAGGATCGACTGGAATAGCAGGGCCTCAAGGTCCTCCTGGCCCACCTGGTACTTGTTCGTGTCCATTGTCTGGTATGGCTAGCGATGATACGGATATTGGACCAGGGTTTGATGACGTTATCCCAGTTGCCGGACCTCCAGGACCCAAAGGAGAGCCTGGAGAACCAGGCATGCGTGGAGAAAAGGGAGATGCAGGAGATATGGGTCTGCCTGGTGTTCCTGGGGAAATAGGGTCGGGTGGAATGGACGGGGCCATGGGAGAGCCTGGAACCACGGGAGTTATGGTAGGAACAGTTTCATTGTCAGGTTTGATGGTTTCACCCATTTCATGAGGGAAACAGATGCAAACGATATTCAGTGTCAACTTTGCAAAACCATTATAACGGAATTATTTAACAGTTACAACTATTTACATATTATTGATTTCCAAACATTGTACAACCGCTTAACGTTTAAGTCCCGAATGGATTTCAGTATAGTTTGATACATATCTTTGAGATTAACGCCTTCTTCCAAGCATACGCCTCTTTTCAAACAGAGAACACACAGATCAGACGACTCCTGTATGAGACATCTGAATAGGGCCAGTCCTGTTTGCTTATTGAATAATATAACTATGATTCGATAGTTTCTGCCATGGCAAACTAATCATGTGTTCATTATAAAAAATCATCTTATTAATAGTCTTGATGCAATCATTTCTTACATAAATATTCTTGGAGTAAAAGAGACACATCGAAGAAGCTTAGTTCTAGCTAAGTACCTTTTTGTTTTATCTCCATTTGCCATGATCCTGTTCGACATATGACTGTTTTGATATGCATGTATGGGTTTCAGTTCAGTGTGGTGAACATCTTAACCCTTCGCTTGCTGAATTCTAAAATACATTTCTCCTTCTTTACCCATGTCCTGTTACATGTATCTTCACTGTGTACAAGTATTTCGCTGTGATACCACTGCTGTGGAGTGCACTGGTTGCACAATCAATTTGTAAATAGTGCAGACCCTGATTAGACAGCTCCTGCAGGAGCTGTCTCATCTGGGTCTTCACTATTTACAGGTAGGTATATTGACGCGAATAGCAAGCGAAGGGTTAAAATGAATAAATGGTTTTAACCCTCTACTCTATTAACCCATTCCATCATTTTGATGCCTTTTGTCGCCTCTGTAAGAGGCACATTTTAAAACCATTGTGATAAATAGAGCATTGGCTCCATAGGAGCATATACTTTATATACCACAATGGTTTCAAATTTACACAATTAAAATTCTAAAAGTTCCTTTTATTTAGTAATGCTCCTTTTCGGTAGATTTATTCAAAGTGGCTAGATCTAAAATAGCCAATGAGGCAAGGGGTTGATATGCATGTAAGACATATTGAATGTATGAATATTAATTAGCTTACTATTCATAATGGCATATGAACAAAGAAAGGTTTAATCATGGGTAAAACTGAAGAATCAGATATATTTCAGTCCTGATGAGACCGATTGTACAGGCCCTGACTTGTAACCCTTCGCTTGCTATTCGCGTCAATATACCTACCTGTAAATAGTGAAGACCTAGATGAGACAGCTCCTGTAGGAGCTGTCTCATCAGGGTCTGCACTATTTACAAGTTGATTGTGCAACCAGTGCACTCCACAGCAGTGATTGCACAGCGCAATACCTGTACACAGTGAAGATATATGTAATTATACAACAGGGCATGTGTAAAGAAGGAGAAATGTATTTCAAAATTCAGCAAGCGAAGGGGTTAAAATCGTCTAAATCGGTTACAGAATTGACACATTATACAGAAAAACTCTGAT
The DNA here is from genome assembly GCA_963576725.1 of Azorinus chamasolen. Lineage (NCBI taxonomy): Eukaryota > Metazoa > Mollusca > Bivalvia > Cardiida > Solecurtidae > Azorinus > Azorinus chamasolen. The sequence continues at coordinate 61,908,663 of OY755253.1, read as the reverse complement.
AGTACAGTCGAATATGTCTTAAACCTTTCACCGCCAATGTCACAAAAGTGTCACAAAAGTGTCACAAAAGTGCACCACGGCAAATAGTGCATTCGCGGATCAGACGTCGCATTTTTGTCTCAAACTCTATTTCTATATATATGCTTTATTCCTTTGAAATTTGCATTTATTTATCTCATTTCGTTATATTTTTTCAAATGAATTAACAAAAGTGGTTTGCAGGCGACAATTAGACATTTTTCGTCGAATAGGGTTAAGCAACCATCACGAAGAGGTCTAACTATTGACCTCTGAGGCAGGTGGTAGCTTAATGCAGGCCATAGGTAACGCAGAAATCTCATATAGGAGCTTCCTGCATCACTTTTGCCCTGTATTAAGCTACCGCCTGCTTTTTAAGACCTGTGTTCCATAAATTAATGGACACTTAAGATGCGTACAGCTGTATCATTAATGGACTTTTAATGCATGGTGAATGTCTGCCGAAAGCTCCTCTTATAACTTCCAGCAGGACGTTCATCCTGCATTAACACACTCCCTCTTATCTACGTCTTTTGATGCCTCTGTAAAAGCCACCTTTTGAAACCGTTGTGATAAATAGAGCATTTGGTCATATGGAGAAAATGCTCTATTTATCACAACGGTTTCATAACTATACAATTCTAAACATTTCATATTTTCTAATAAATGCTCCTTTTCGGCAGATTTTGGTCTAAAAATAGCCTATTAGGTAATGAATCTAAACTAGCCTCCTATGCGGTAATGTGTTTAAAGGGCACCAATACCTCATAATTGAAAATGGAAGGTACAACGTTTTTTAATGTACTAAACAAGCCTTGTCTTGCATTCGTTTTACATTTAAGTGTTTATTAAACCTACTTTCTGTTTGGATTTCATATAAATCAACAATATCAGTTGTAAATAAATTCATATCAATCATATATTCTTCAAAAAACATAGATCTAATTTCAGCTAAATACATGTATTGATATCTGCACATTGCCAAATCCTGACTGCATAGTGGACAGAGTATTGCATGAATATGCATCAAAATACAACGGATTACATTTCTCTGTATTTTCAGGGTCCAAAAGGGAACAAAGGCGACATGGGTGGTCAAGGGTTGACGGGGCCACAAGGACCTCCTGGACCAGCTGCTGTTACAGGAAGTGGTGACTCTGGGCAAAAGGTGAGCGAAATAGCGATCGATTAATCCTTAATCCCCTGAATAGTTAAAACTGACCACTCCCTTTCTAAATATTAATTAACCATTTATTCTATGAATATTCATGTAAGAAGTAATAACATCATTGATATTAAATACATTTTAAATCGTCATAGATTCTAATAGCACAAGGACACAGAAGGTTTTTTCCATGGTAGAAACTGTAGAATCATATACAATGTATATATTATATCATAAGCAAACATAGCAGTCCCTGATCAGACGGCTCCAATAAGAGTCACCTGATCTGGGTCTGCACTATTTGCAAATGCTTAGAATGGCGCATCTATATAGCCTATGCATTACAGTCAAATCTGACTCCTGACCATCAACTACTGGAAGACGAAGACGAAGACATAATATGTGACGTCATATATGAATCTATGACGTCATATATGACAAATGTTAACCTGCTGATTAATTAAAACTGGTTCCTCCCTTCCTGAATATTGATTTAAGTTGTATCAAAATTTGTTACTGACAGGAATATTTTTATGACAGGAAATGCAAACCCTAACATAACATAAGGGCTAATTCAGGAGTCCCTTGTTCTGGATTTGCACTGTTTGCAAATGTGTTTTAACCCTTCGCTTGCTGTTCACGTCAATATACCTACCTGTAAATAGTGAAGACCCAGATGACACAGCTCCTGCAGGAGCTGTTTCATCAGGGTCTGCACTATTTACAAGTTGATTATGCAACCAATGCACTCCACAGCAGTGATTGCACAGCGATATACTTGTACACAGTGAAGATATACACATGTATGTAATTATACAACAGGGCATGGGTAAAGAAGGAGAAATGTATTTAAAATTCAGCAAGCGAAGGGTTAATGTTGTCAACTCCTTTGGGATGATCAGTTTCAATGCTTAGACATTAGAACCCCTCTAATGCGACCACTTAAGGAATAAGCATAGGTGTTTTTATAAGCATGAAGTTGCTTAATGCAGGAAAACAGTAATTCAGAAAGCTCCTCTATGAGCTTTCTGCATTACTTTTGTCCTGCATTAAGCCACCACCTGCCTCTACCACCCATAATTATTGGTGGTTACATTAGAGGGATTTTATTGTAGTTATGAGAATTGAATATCGCTTAAGTGGGTTCTAAGCGGCGTGAGTAATCTTGCACTATTAATCCCTGCTCATGAAAAACCGAGTCTGCAATGTTCTCTTTTCGGATTGCTGTATTTACTTTCAAAGGATCTACTACTTTCATTTTACAGACGATGATTATACGTTCCAGATAAAAAGTTAAACTTTTTATCTTAAACATGTACATCATAGATCTAAATACATCTACCGTTTTATCAACTGCAGGAGTCGTCTGATCTTGATCAACTCTGCTGGCAAATATTTCAAAAGGCGTCTTTGTCAGATAAAGGGTTCTTTGCGGGATAACATATTGTATGAGGCTTTTTGTTTCATTTCAGGGTGAACCTGGAGTTTCAGGGGAAGCAGGGCCACATGGGCCCAGAGGACCCCGAGGTCGACAGGGAGAAATTGGTTACCCAGGATTCCCTGTAAGTAGAGTTAGCTATCACACCCGTAATCCTCCAACCTACATGTATATAAGTATTTCTGTGGATATTGCAAGATTTTTTTTATAGAAGTAGTTTCAAATGTCTGTGGTTAACACGTATTTATGAAATCATAGTAAGGTCAAGCAGAAAAAGCAGAAAAAGCCACCCACAAGACGCAGCCACCCACAAGACGCAGTCACCACCAAAACATCGACAGAAAGCAAGTAACACAAATACACAACCGCATACATACACACACACACACACAAGAGATAAAAAAAATTAAAGTTGAACAAGCGCATACATACAAAGACACCAGGCAAACATTGGAGTAAGAGTGACAAAGAGTGTATCGGCTTTTAAGGTCAGTGGTGGGTTTAACCCATTCCCTTATATTGACGACTTTTGACGACTCTGTAAAAGTCATTTTGTGAAACCATTGTGATAAATAGAGTATTTGCTCCTATAGGAGCAAATGCTCTATTTATCACAATGGTTTCAAACTACAAAATTCTAAACATTTCCTTTTCTCTAGTTAATGCTCCTTTTCGGTACATTTATTCAAAGAGGTTGTAACTAAAGATAGCCTATGGGGTAATGGGTTAAACCGGTTCACGGACATCCTAACCCCACCATCACCCTAGTTCAACAAACAGTGTAAATAAAAGGTATCATATGTAAACAGATCGGATCCAGATGATAAGCTGATCAAAACAATTTGATCTTCTTGTCGCAGTTTCAGTACCTGCAGAAATGAAAAAAATGACAATGTTAGCCCTAACAACGCTGAATTTTAAAATTGACTATTACATTCCAAAATTCAAACAGGTCAAGCTTATGGTAAATATTTAGGGAGTTTTCTAAAGAAAAATGTAACATGACAAAGAGTGCCGACCCAGGTGAGAGGGATCCTCTTGGAACACTCTTTACTGGGTCTACACTGTTTGCAAATGACATTAGTGACTCGTATCCCACACAGTACGGGTTAGGAAAACATTTATTTTTTTGACAATTTTAGGAAAGCATTTAGCTATCATATACTTTGTCCACTTGGCAAGCCCTTACCTTATATACTTACATTCACCTGACAACTCCCTAAAGTTCGATTTTGACCCGTGAGCTGTGACCTTTAGGACCAGTCCACCCGTAGAGGTAAAACGCGTCACAAAGCATGTATTTGTTCCGGAGTTACCTGTGGTAATACAGACAAGTAATAAGTATCTACAGTAAAACCTCTCTATAACGGCCACTAAAATGTGTTAATTAGCTGGTATTTAGGGCAGGTGGTTGCTTAAAGCAAGATGAAAGTAAAACAGAACGCTCCTATAGGAGCGTTCTGTTTTACTTTCACATTCCTTTAAGCAGCCACCTGCCTTTAACACAAAATACTTGATGTAATTTAGTGGCCGTTATAGAGATGTTTTACTGTATATACTAATACTGCACGATTACTACGAGCTTCTTGTGACAACCACTTGCCCATAAATTAGAATAATTGCAACTTCTACTTCTATAAATAGAAAAGTGCAGTCGCGGCTCTGCACTCGAATTCGAACTATACCTTTATAAACAGAGTACCATAGACCCTGTATTATCCTGATTTGGGTCTGCCCTGTTTCATACCTAAACTGGTATGACTAAATAAATCCTTGTTTCAACCCTTTACTCCATAAATATTCATGTAAGATATAAAAACACAATAAATAATAAATGTTCTATTTTTTGTAATAACATATAAAACATATGAATTTGTTGCCATGGCAAAAACTGAAGAATCATGTATACAGTAAAACCTCTCTAAAACGACCACTAAATTGTGTTAATTAGTTCTATTTAGAGCAGGTGGCTTCTTAAAGCAAGGTGAAAGTAAAACCGACCACTCAATTGTGTTAATTGTGTTAATTAGTTGGTATTTAGAGCAGGTGGCTGCTTAAAGCAAGATGACAGTAAAACAGAACGCTCCTATATGAGCGTTCTGTTTTTCTTCCACCTTGATTTAAGCAGCCACTTGCCTTTAACACAAAATAATTGATGCAATTTAGTGGTCGTTATAGAGAGGTTTTACTGTACAAGCAAAACAGAGCAGGCCATGATCAGAAGGTTTCTACAGAAGCCGTCTGATCTTATTCTACTCTGTAAAGGCGTAAAATGGTGTATCTATGGAGTAAAGGAATCGTATCTTTAGCACAATATCTTAATAACTCATTACTTATGATTGATGAAATCTCACATGTATATTTATCAAGTAAAGTGTTTACCTATTGACCAAACCACCATCATTTGGAACAGTCTAATTACAGGGACCAAAACGATGTAGGGATTTCACCGACAGGAAGGGAGAGAGAGGGGCTTCAGCATATGACCCTGAGTTACAGATAATGATGCGTACCTAAATACTAAAATCGTCATTTCTCCACCAAACCCTAAACTGTGACCACTCTTTAGAATCGTCTCGAAGAGGCGATTCTAAAGAGTGGTCACAGAATAGGGTTTGGTTGAGAAAAAAGGAGCTATGCTTGAAAATGTTACGTTATGTTATGTTACGTTGTTATGTTGCTTGAAAACTTACGCATCTTATCTGGAGTTCTGAACTGTCGTTTATATCTGTATCATCTGTCATTGTTTAATTACAGGGACCAAGAGGATTTAGGGGATTTCCCGGCAGAAAGGGAGAGAGAGGCTTCGGCACACCAGGTAGGAAGGGTGAACCTGGTTTAGCTGGCCAACCAGGTCTACCAGGAGAACATGTTGGAGAAGCTGTAGAAAAAGGAGATAAGGTAAACACTTTATCTCGATGAGATTTCTGGTTTAATTCATGTATAAGTCCCTACATTATGCGCATACAGTAAAATCTCGATTATTCGAACACGTAAAATCTCGATTATTCGAACACGTAAAATCTCGATTATTCAAACACTAAAATACGTATTATTATCGATCTTTAAGACAGATGGCAGCTTAATGCACGGTGAAAGTCATGCAGAAAGCTCCTCTAGGTAATCTATTAATTAAACATTTATTTGTGTTTATTGCACAGAATATCGATAGGAAAACATAACTTAAAGATACAAAGGTTTGTTGTTTTTCTATTATAACGCACTTTATAAACATATCATAGTGATATCATTTTAGGTCCAAGGGCCATAACTCAGATCACATTGTTTAAAGCTGTATGCTCCACTAAAATTATATCCATATCCAAGTCATTGATAATTGGACGTATTGCATACACTAAACTCGTCAATTTTTCATTAGACGAATCTAAAGAGTGTTCATAACATAGGATTTAACCTTTCGCTGCCAAACTCTGTCGTCTGCTAACTTTGTCGTCTGCTACAAATTTTCATTCTTTTGATTTTCTTCATTTTTGTTTCAAGAACATAGTAACAGTAACAAACAGTTTGGATCCTGATGAGACGCCGAGTTACTCGGCGTCTCATCTGGATCCAAACTGTTTTGCATAAGTAATCACAGATCCGGCATTGGCAGCGAAAGGGTTAATAAAGAGTTAGTGACTGAGTGAGTAAGCTGGGTTTTACGGCACTGCGACACTGAATAGGTCATATAGCACCGATGAATTATGAGATGAGGTGATGATGGGGGATGATTTCAGGAAGAATTGAGGTTGATTTCAGGATGATTTCGGCTAATCTCATGCGCTGCAAAGCAGCGCATGGGATCAAAACCACCGACCTGTCTTTCCTTTTAGTTCTTGGCAGAGGGTATAATCTCCGTCAAATAAACAAAAACGTCCCCTGTGACAATTCAGCCCCAGAACCACTGCGAGGTAGGATTTAATAAAGAAGTTCTGTAACATGTAATAGAGCTATTCTTGAAAATGGTTCTTTCTAAATAACATATACCCCAACTGCAAAGATGTGTTCCAATACCATATCGAAGTCACATATATGGTGATCAGTCATTAGAAATTTCTCTCATATAAACGCCGTTTCATGCATTTACAAACAGAATAGACTCAGATCATATAGGAGTCTGATATGTTTGTTTATGAAATTATAATAGATATGGCTCTGCCGCTTCTGCCAATACCAAACAATCCTGCGGACATATGTCATTATAAATGTTCTGCTAATAAATATTCATGATGTCATTATCTATTACATGTTTATTAACCAATTTGCTCCCACGATCCCATATATGGGACGTAGGCAAACAGTGTAGACTCTGATCAGACGCCACATCATGCGGCGTCTGGTCAGAGTCTACACTGTTTGCTGATAGGAATATCAATATAAAACAAAACGAAATTGAAAATTAAGCCATGCACCCATTAGATAAAAAAATGGAGTAATCCAATATATAAGCATAGAAGAATCCACTGGGAGCAATTGGGTTAATGCACCATGTGCTGTAGCCGTTCTTTGAAATCAGCTCTGCCTGATAAAACCGCATGGTGTTACCACTCTCTAGAAACGATTCTTAACATTGACCACCCTTTCCCTTATATAAACGCCTTTTCACGCATTTATAAACACAGTAGATCCAGATCAGACGGCTCCTATTGAAACTCCTTTGAGGAGTCTTCTGAAATGGGTCAACATTGTTTGTCAATAAATGGATTTCAATTGTTTATACAAGTACAGTAAAACCTCTCTATAACGGCCACTAAATTACATCAAGTATTGTGTGTTAAAGGCAAAGCAAGGTGAAAGTAAAACAGAACATTCCTATAGGAGCGTTATGTTGTACTTTATCCTTACTTTAAGTAACCACATGCCCTAATACCAACTAATTAACATAATTTAGTGGCCGTTATAGAGAGGTTTTACTGTATATTTTTTGTTTGCGATGATCATCTCAGTGTGACAATGGACGGGTTCCAAATTCTGATTTGGACGAATGCACTATCGATTATAGGGGACTTGACCCTTAAAGTGCCAGCCATGAGTCACTAATGTCTTTTGAAAACAGTGTAGACCCAGATGAGAGGACTCCTAGACGATACCTCTGATCAGGGTCTGCATTATTTATCATGTTACACTTGTCATTAGAAAATCCCTTAATATTCATCGTAAGCTTGACCTGTTTGAAATTTTAATAGTCCGTTTTGATTTGAAAATTCAGTGTAGTAAGGGTTAATTAATTTATTATGTAATTAAAAATAATTTCAGGGTGACCAAGGCTCGGATGGGTTTCCAGGACGAAAGGTATGTATGGCTCTTATCATGCTTTAAAAGGGGTGTCTGATCAAATGGCATTTGTTAGCTCGTCTGTGTTGTGTTTTTCTTTTCTTTTCTTTTTTATGACAAAAACGAGCAATTGTCGTAACACCGGTTTTCGCGTTGTCACCATTGTCGTTATCGTCGTTGTCATCCGGAAACATCAACTTTGGCTATTATTTCTTTGCTGTTCATGTAATAAAACGTAACACACTTGTTCAGACAACAGACGAGCGTTGGCATCCGCATACGGTGCTCTTTTTTACTTATGACTCCTTTGAACACTGGAGACACCACCGGATGGAGTGGCAAACCAATGTGATTCTGATGAGACGTCGACTGTGCAGATGTTAAGTCAGGTTGCGCTTGTGTTAGACCCATTCCTTTATAGGCTATTTTTAGACCCAACCTCCTTGAATAAATCTACCGAAAATGAGCGTTATCTACAGAAAAGGAAAATTTTATAAATGTGTTGTTTTAGAAATATTGTGATAAATAGAGCATTTTCTCCTATGAAGTAAATGCTCTATTTATCACAATGGTTTCAAAATATATTTTTTAGAAGCGTCAAAGGGCATCAATATGAAGAGGTATACGTTGCAGAGCAGACCTATGCCGTTGCTACTGTAAAGGGTTATAACAAAATTTCCCTAATATCAAGAAAAGGGTTATAAGAAGTTTTCCCTGTAAGATAGAGTTATATGTTGTCTATTTGTAGGGTGACAAAGGAGACCACGGTGACGTAGGTCCTCAGGGACCACCAGGCTTGGCAGGAGCCGTTGGTGATATAGAAAGCCTTAGGGGTCTTCCAGGCCCACAGGTAAGTCTGGTTCTTTACTTTGTACCTCTGTGACACCCACTGCCAAGGGACTTATTATGATCACTGTTTCATGGTTTAAGTGCTGTTACTTTTTGTATAATTAAACACCAGCCATTTTTTGGTCTTAGGTCCAGATTTTAACCCTTTTCCTGTTTAACATTTATTCAAGATTTATCCCTCATTAATATTAATTTACATAATCAATAAAATGGAACATTGAAAAGGGATATTTTCAGCATAGTGGAAACTGTAAAATTAAAATAAAATCTATAAAATCCCATAAACAAACAGAGCAGACCCTGATCAGACAGCTCCAGGAGCTGTCTGATCAGGGTCTACTCTGTTTAGGCGTAGAAAGGCGTATAATTAAAGGAGTAAATGTAGGACGTACTCTATGACGTAATATATGACGTATTTATGGAGTAAAGTTATGATGTAATCTATGACGTAATGTATGACGTATTTATGGAGTAAAGTCATGACGTAATCTATAACGTAATGTATGACGTATTTATGGAGTAAAGTTATGACGTAATGTATGAAGTATCAATGGAGTAAAGTTATGACGTAATATATGACGTAATGTATGAAGTATTTATGGAGTAAAGTTATGACGTAATCTATGACTTAATCCGTTAATTCTTATGGGTATCCATTAATCCTCACCATGCTGTGCAAAATAATGCTTGCTCAAATTTGGAAATCGTGCATTTTACTATTCCTATTATACTTCCTATTGAGAAACTATTGACCGGTTGTCGAACAACTTGAATCCTGGTGAGACACCGAGTTACTTGACGTCGCATCTGGGTCCAAAGTGTTCGCAAATGTGAGTCAGGTTACTATCCGTGCTTAACCCATTACCTCATAGGCTATTTTTAGATCCAACCCTTTTAAATAAATTTACTGAAAAGGAGCATTTATTAGAGAAAAGGAAAAAATTAGAATTGTGTTATATTGAAACCATTGTGATAAATAGAGCATTTGCTCCTATGGAGCAAATGCTGTATTTATCACAATGGTTGCAAAACATGACTTTTACAGTGGCGTCAAAAGGCGTCAATATGAGGGAATGGGTTAAACACATGTATAAGAGTACAGCTGGAATATCAATTTGCTTTCAATAATTATTATCTAGCCCTTCCAACCTATGTCGCGCATGTCCTGTCGTTTAGATAAAACGTTTATCTTGATTTCCTTACTACTGCTCGTATCTGCAACTGTAGTAATTAATGTCTTGATTTCCTAACGTTGTCCCCCAGTAGCTTATTTTGGTTGCTGGCCGTTCCAAGGCGGCACTCCTGCTTTCAGCCTACGGTCAATTTTGTTGTTTAATATGCTTAATGTTTAATGTGTTTCGTCTTGATATGCGTCCTGTTATTTGTCTTGTGGCTTACCGTTTCTTGTTAGATGGTATTTGGTGCGGTGTCATTTCGTGTATGGATCTCCCTGTTTGACTATTTTTCCATATCTACAGCTGTAGTAATGTCTTGATGTCCTAAATACCACTCGTATCTACAGTTGTAGTAATGTGTTGATGTCCTAAATACCACTCGAATCTACAGATGTGTAAATGCCTTGATGTCCTAAATACCAATCCTCTCTACAGCTGTAGTAATGTTTTGATGTCCTAAATACTAATCTTCTCTACAGCTGTAGTAATGTTTTGATGTCCTAAATACCAATCTGCTCTACAGCTGTAGTAATATTTTGATGTCCTAAATACTAATCCTCTCTACAGCTGTAGTAATGTTTTGATGTCCTAAATACTAATCTTCTCTACAGCTGTAGTAATGTTTTGCTGTCCTAAATACCAATCTGCTCTACAGCTGTAGTAATATTTTGATGTCCTAAATACTAATCTTCTCTACAGCTGTAGTAATGTTTTGATGTCCTAAACACGAATCTTCTCTACAGCTGTAGTAATGTTTTGATGTCCTAAATGCTAATCTTCTCTACAGCTGTAGTAATATTTTGATGTCCTAAATACCAATCTTCTCTACAGCTGTAGTAATGTTTTGATGTCCTAAATACCAATCTTCACTGTTAGCGTAGTCGCTTAGGGGGAAAATCGTTACATGGTGGATTAAAGTATAAGACTTGGTGTATGAGTTGCATTTGCAGTCTATAATCAAAATAACTGGGGGTGCCCGACTTGGCTACCCTAGTTCTGTCAAAATCCAAGGTGGCGTCCAAGATGGCCGCCACGACACTAGGTGTTTGATAAAACATCCATATTTATTAGTTTCCCTGAAGAAAATTGTCTACAAATACTTATACTTTAATCCACCCAGTAACGATTTTGCCTAAAAATGGACATACGCAACTAGACTATACAGCTGTAGTAAAATCTTGATGTCCTAAATACCACTCTTCTCTACAGCTGTAGTAGACCTAATATATTGATGTCCTAAATACCACCTTTCTCTACAGCTGTAGTAATATTTTGATGTCCTAAATACTAATCTTCTCTACAGCTGTACTAAAGTTCTGGTTTCCATCGTATATACCGCTACTGCACTAGTAGTGTGTAGATTTCCTACACATTTTTCTCAGACGATTTAGGTGGATTTCCGAAATAATCTCTTTATCTACATCGTTGAGACTGTTTTGATTTCTTAAATAGAGTTAAACTTCAATACCTCGAACTTCGGTACAGCTCGAAGTAAATATCCGTTCTTCCAAAATGTACACAACAGAATTGTTCTAAAATGTATCACTACGCATATCTAGAAACACATTTGACAGCCTAATTTAGGTTAGGAACTTTCAGCATTACTTTAGAACTGTTTTAAACTGCGAGTTAGAGATATTGATCAGAATAGAGCTCGGATGACTCGAACTTCTGTTACCTCGAAGTAAAAGTTCAAGACATCGAAGATATACGTTATACAGCAATTCTGTATTGTAAATTTTGAAAGGACCGAACTTTTAGTTCGAGTTATCTCAAAGTTCGAGTTATCCGAGTTCGAGATATCGAAGTTCAGCTATAATTTGTAATGTGTTTATTATTTTTAGGGACCACAAGGACCACCAGGATATCCAGGTCGTGATGGATTACCAGGACAAGATGGGGTTGGTGAGCCAGGCCCTGTTGGTCCACCAGGCCCAGCTGGGGAAGGAGTTGGTATCCCAGGACCCCCTGGTCCACCTGGGCCTCCAGGTCCAGCAGGGCTATCGTCTGGGGTCCATTCTGCAGAGGGATCATCGGCATATGTATGTTGACCAAAAATGTGCATGTATAGTCTTAACCCATTCACTCATACTGGCGACTTTTGACGACTCTGTAAAAGTCACTTTGTGAAACCATTGTGATTAATAGAGCATTTGCTCCTATAGGAACAATGGTTTCAAACTACAGAATTCTTGTTAGGCATAATGTCATTATACATATTAATTTGATGAATTATTATAATAGCACATGAACACATGCAAAGTCGTTAAAATGTATATATGTGGAGTTAAAACAGTTTCTGTATTCAGAGAGTAAATAATTCAACAATCGAATATATTCTGATTTATTATTTTTTGCTTTTAGGCACCTGTCAAGTTTGAAAATTTGTCAGAGCTTCAGCGCTCGGCTCATACCATACCAGTAGGCACTATGGCCTTTGTCATTAACACGGAATCATTGTATCTACGAGTTTCCCAGGGATGGAGGACCATTGAGGTATGGTTCCCATAAAAGATGCATAAAAGATTAAAACATTTTCAAAAGTTGCTCCCTGATTTCCACTACCACTTGACCCTATATTGCAATGTATTGTCAGTGGTCCAGATAAGATGCGTAAATTAAAACATTCAAAATTAACTAAAAATCTTATTTCTCCACCAAACCCTATGTTGTTAACACTCTTTAGAATCGTCTCGAAGAGACGATTCTAAGGAGTGGTCACAATATAGGGTTTGGTGGAGAAATGGCGATTTTAGTAGTTAAAATACATGTATGGACCTTTATCCATTGCTATGAATCATCAATGATTTATCAATTGCCGTGAATCATCAATACTTTATACATTGCTATGAATCGTCAATGATTTTTTATCAAGTTTCTTACAGAAAATACAGTCAGCCCTATAATGGTAATGTGTTATGAGTGATGGATTGCTTACATAATACTTTCATTCGCCGGATGTCCAAGCTACCAAATGGCGACTGTTCATCATCAAATCAGATATATACCATTTCATGAGCAAACAGAGCAGACCCTGATCAGACGGCTCCTACAGGAGCCGTCTGATCTGGGTCAACTCTGTTTGCAATGGTGATAAAAGGCGTATCTATGGAGTAATATGTTAACAGTCTCATTACCAGTCTCAGTCTCAGTCTCAGTTGGCTCCTACAGGAGCCAATGATGTTAAAATGGTGTTAAAAGGCGTATCTATGGAGTAATATGTTAACAGTTTCGTTACCAGTCTCAGTCTCAGATGACCCCTACAGGAGCCGTCTGATCTGGATCTACTCTGTGTGCAAATGTGTGAAAAAATATATATAAGGGAAAGATGATTTTCATATATATTGCACTGAGTATTTTTTATGCCAAAGGAGTTTCCTCTGCTAACGATTTCGTCTGCTTTACGTTTCATATTTCTCCTTAGTGGTATGCCAAACAGTGTATATCCTGGCGATATGTGGAGTTCAAGTTGTTAGCAAATGTTATCACTTACTCGCCCAATCACAGATTCGCCCATTGCATTAACCCTTTCCCTGATGATTATTCATGTATGAAATAATGACGTCATAAATATTAATAAGATTTTTATAATGACTTATGAACACATGCCATTTTAGCTCAGGAAGAAGCTGTAGAATCAGATCTATATTACACCATAAGCAAACACAGCAGACCCTGATCAGACGGCTCCTATAGGAGCCGTCTGATCTGGGTCTACTCTGTTTGCAGAAGTTTTTTCCTGTATACTTTATAATAGTAATGGTGCCTTACTTTTGCAGCTAGAGGCTGGTTTGTACGAGCTGCTACCTGAAGAACCTACGGTAAGATGGTTACTATGACAATACAGTGCTCCTTCTTTACAACGACACCCTTTGGGATACGAAGATTGTATGTGTTGTTCAGAGGGAGTTGTTATAGGGAGGGAAAATCAAACATAATTACCTTGTTTGCAGATCCTCTGATAAGGTGTATTTCGAGAACTAAAACCGTTATGCCTCTATCAAACCCTATGTTGTGACCACTCTTTAGAATCGTCACAAAGTGACGATTCTAAAGAGTGGTCACAACATAGGGTTTGATGGGCCGTTGTAGGGAGGGAGCACTGTACTAAAGATAAGCTGTGTAAATTAAAACATTTTCAATAACAGCTCCTTTATTATACCCCCGCAAACGAAGTTTGAGAAGGGGTATATAAGAGTTAGTGTATAGGTCGGTCGGTCGTTCTGCCTGACTGTCTGTCTATCCGTGGCACAACCTGTCACAAATCTTGTTATACCCCGCAAACGAAGTTTGAGAGGGAGTATATAGGAGTCAGTGCGTTGGTCGGTCGGTCGTTAGTCTGTCTGTCTGTCTGTCTGTCCGTGGCACAAATCTTGGTCGTAGCACAAATCCTGGTCATGGCACCAAAATATTTGATTTGCAATCAAGGCAGCTGAGTGGTGGTATCCCATCACCTTTAGTGGTAGTTTCTCCACAAAACACTATGTTGTGACCGCTCACTTTTTGGGACGATTCTAAAGTGTGGTCACAACATAAGATCAATTGGAGAAATGTTGAATTTAGCATTTGAATTACATGTATGCCCTTTTATCTATGGTCTTGGTTCTTTATTGTTTCCAAATGGATCTTAATTGTTTTCAGAGGATCTTGATTATATACGTGTATATTAAAGACAACCATAATGGTTTTCAAATGGATCTTAATTGTTTTCAAATGGGTCTTAATTGGGTCTTAATGGGTCTAAACGGATCTTAATTGTGTTTCAATGGATCATGCTTATATTAAAATGAACATTTTAATTGTTCTCAAATGGATCTTAATTGTTCTCAGTGGATTTTGATTATATATATCAAAATGAACCTTAATTGTTTTCAAAGAGATTTAATATGTTTTAAAATCTGAAAGAACTCATGCCGTACATTTTTATATGGTTAAACTTCCAAAATGCGTTTAGCAAATTACCGTTGGCATTGGTCCACAGTAACAATCCAAATAAGGTGGTAATTTGGCAGCAATCTGTTCGATAGAATCAGACGTTTGCTCATGATCAGATACAGTTGAACTTCGATATCTCGAACTCGGATAACTCGACCTCGGAGTAATTCGAAGTAAAAGTTCGGTCCTTCCAAAACTTATAACCCAGAATTGCTCTAAAATGTATTACTACGCATATATTGAAACACATGTGTGATAGCATATTGCAAGACTAAAGTAATGCTGAACCCTCTTGTAGGAGCTTTCAGCATTACTTTAGATTTGCATTAAGCTGTGCATTTATCAGAACAGATCAGAAATCGGATTTATAACTCGAACTAATGTGTTTGTTCTCTTGCAGTTCGAGATATCGAAGTTCAGCTGTACTGAAAGTCAACGCTTATACTGCTACAAACATTGATTAACATGATAAAAGTTCATACTATTTATACTGTAATGTCACTTGTCATCTAGTTTATGTTTATCTTCATTCAAATATTCCAGGAAACTGTGACTACTCCTGTGGTAAGATATCATTATTAGTATTTAGCCCACTACCTTAACCCTTACCCCACTACCTTAACACTTATCCCGCTACCTCATCTCTTATCCCGCTACCTTACGCCTTTTCCCGTTACGTTAAACCCTTATCCCCCTACCTTGACACTTATCCCCTACCTTAACACTTATTGCGCTACCTTAACCCTTATCCCTCTACCTTAACCATTATCCCGCTACCTTGACCCTTATCTCGCTACCTTGACACTTATCCCCTACCTTAACACTTATTCTTGCACAAAACGTGCTGTTGTAGTCCCGCTAGACCATGTATTAACAAGCCGATTCTCGTGCTCACGCGCTGTTGTTGACTGGTTTTAATTATACCTATTCGAGGCCTAAGGTAAACAAAAGAAGCGAATGCTATAGCGTTTTGGCCTAAGCTAGGTGAACGCCGGGTGCAAGGTATTTCAGGGGTACCGACAATGAACTGTTTTAGTGATATACATATTGAATGAAATTCCGTGTAAACGGTATTTGATACAATCATGAATTGACGTCAGTAAGAAAACAGTGGCCCGGAAACAGCATAAATCGGAAGAAGTGTCAAAGAAGTGCATAGTTTTACTGCCGTAGTTTTGCTTGTATTTGGAAGAATTAAATTGATGCAGGAAAGCAGAAAATGGGTTCTATGCAAGAATAGCGTTAATACACGTTTGTTTTCGGGCAATAACATCTGCAGTGTCCCTCGGGAATGTTGCCCTCGCCCTTCGGGTTCGGGCCAACAACAGTCCCTCGGGACACTGCAGATCCTCTATTTCGCTACTATATCTCTTATCCCACTACCTTATGCCCTTTCCCACTACCCTAACACTTATCCCGCTATCAAACTCTTATCCCACTACCTTAATCCTTACCCACTACCTTAACCATTATATCCCGCTACCTTAACCCTTACCCCGCTATCTGTGCTTTATTTCTTTAAAAATACATTTATTTATCTCATTTTCTTATTGTACCGAATGATGTAACAAAAATTGGATTGCAGACGACAATTAGAAATTTGACGCCAAAAGAGTTAACCCCTATCGTACTACCTTAACCCTTATCCAGCTACCCTAACACTTAACCCTCTACCTTAACCCTTATCCCGCTACCTTAACCCTTATCCCAATATCTTACACTTATCCCACTATCTTAACACTTATCCTTACTACTTATCCCGCTACCTTAACCCTTCGCTTGCTATTCACGTCAATATACGTACCTGTAAATAGTGAAGGCCCAGATGAGACAGCTCCTGCAGGAGCTGTCTCATCAGGGTCTGCACTATTTACAAGTTGATTGTGCAACCAGTGCACTCCACAGCAGTGATTTCACAGCGAAATACTTGTACACAGTGGAGATATATGTAATTATACAATAGGACATGGGTAAAGAAGGAGGAATGTATTTTAAAATTCAGCAAGAGAAGGGTTAACACTTATGCCTATACCTTAGCGTGTATCCGCTCTCCGCGACTGGACTCGCAATTGCAAACAGTTTTTTTCTTCTGATTAGACGCGGGGGAATTCGGCGTCACATCAGTGTCCATGCTGCAGACACAAATGCAACAAACTGGAAATATAAGTTGCGTAAAGGACACAAATGTAACACACTAGGCATATAAGTTACCTAAAGGACACAGATATAATAAACTGGATATATAAGTTACATAAAGGACAAAAATGTAACACACTAGGCATATAAGTTACCTAAAGGACACATATATAATAAACTGGACATTTAAGTTACATAAACGGCTTAAATGTAACACACTGAACATATACGTAACCTAAAGGGCACAGATGTAATAAACTGGATAAAGGCACAAATGTGACAAAGTTGGACATATAAGGTACCTGAAGGACACAAATGTAGCATACTAGGCATATAAGTTACCTAAAGGGCACATATTTAATAATATGGACATATAAGTGACATAAATGGCCACAAATGTAACACACTGGACATATAAGTTACCTAAAAGGCAGAGATGTAATAAACTGGACATATAAGTTACATAAAGGATACAAATGTAACACTCTAGACAGATAAGTTACCTAAAGGGCACAGATGTAATAAACAGGACATATAAGTTACATCAATGGCATAAATGTAACAAAGTTGGACATATAAGTTACCTAAAGGGCACATATATAATAAACTGGACATATAAATTTCATAAATGGCTTAAAATGTAGCGCACTG
Organism: Azorinus chamasolen; assembly: GCA_963576725.1. Classification (NCBI taxonomy): domain Eukaryota; kingdom Metazoa; phylum Mollusca; class Bivalvia; order Cardiida; family Solecurtidae; genus Azorinus; species Azorinus chamasolen. The sequence continues at coordinate 61,891,022 of OY755253.1, read as the reverse complement.
GTCATATAAAATACCTAAAGGGCACAAATGTAATAAACTGGACATATAAGTTACATCAATGGCATAAATGTAACAAAGTTGGACATATAAGTTACCTAAAGGGCACATATATAATAAACTGGACATATAAATTTCATAAATGGCTTAAAATGTAGCACACTGGTCATATAAAATACCTAAAGGGCACAGATGTAATAAACTGGATATGTAAGTTACATAAAAGGCACAAATGTAACAAAATTGGACATATAATGTACCTAAAGGGCACAGATGTAATTAACTGTGCATATAAGTTAAATAAATAGAACAAATGTAACACACTGGGCATATAAGTTACATAAAGGGCACAGATGTAATAAACTGGACATATTAGTTACATAAATGGAACAAATGTAACACACTGGACATGTAAGTTACCTAAAGGGCACAGATGTAATAAACTGGACATATAAGTTACATCAATGGCATAAATTTAACAAAGTTGGACATATAAGTTACCTAAAGCGTACATATGTAATGAACTGGGCATATAAGTTAAATAAATGGAACAAGTGTAACACACTAGGCATATAAGTTACAGAAAGGGCACATATGTAATACACTGGACATATAAATTCTGAAAGGGGGTGATCCCCGAGAGCAAAAATTGCAACACAAAAAGAGAAAATTGCAGACTCGGTTTTATTGAGTCTGTTCATGAACAGTAATTGAAAGTGCAACACTGCTCACGCCAGTTACATAAAGGCCAAAAATGCACACATGTAACTGATGGAAAAGATCGACATGGCAAAATACTAAGTTATAATTGCTAATGGTGATGGCAAGTTCACTAGAATGAATATAAATATTTACATATTCCATGACAAGTTGGCATTTTGGGGACATTCTTACGGAATGGAAAACTGTAGACTGTGGATTATAATATAGAACTTGACGCATTCCATCATAGACTATATTTAGAAACCATTGCTTTGAATAAATCTACTGAAAAGGAACATTCATTAGAAAAAAAAAGTTATAAACTTTTGAAAGAAACAACCTCTAGTTATCACAATGGTTTCAAAAATGACTTTTCCTGATGCGCCAAATGTGTTATAGTAGAAGGAGACGAGTTAAATGCTAAATGAAATACAGTCGACCTTCGATATCTCTTCAAGGGACTATACAAATCGTAGTTCGAGATAACAGTGGCTCGAGTCATCCAGTTTACAATATGACCAATATCTCAAGTTCACAGCTTAATGCAGGTCTAGAGTAATGCTGAAAGCTCCTATAGGAGATTTCAGCATTACTTTTTCGACCTACATTAAGCTGTCGCATGTGTTTTAGATATATGTAGTGATACATTTTACAACAATTCTGTATTCTAAATTCCGGAAAAAACTTTTATTTCGAGTTCGACTAATCCGAGTTCGAGTTATCGAAGTTCAACTGTAAATTTCTTCTTTTTTCAGAACACCGAATCGAACTTTAAGTTTGAGTTATCATATCAAAATTCGAGTTATCCGAGTTCGAGATATCGAATTTCAACTGTAAATTTCTTCTTTTTTCAGAACACCGCTACAGTTAAACCAACAGAAACACCTACAGATGGTGGCATCCTACAGAACGGTCCAAGGGTAAACTGTTTTATCACAAGATGACCATTGCAAAGCTGATACATCATAAGCGCACAGAACAGACCCTGGTCAGATAGCTCCTCTATAGACCGTCTGATCTGGGTTTACTCTGTAAAAGCATCAAACGTGTGCATATGGAAAAAAACGTATAGACTTCCACAAGACGTTGATCATTTACAGTTACTGTGCCAAATTCATTGCACTTCTTATCATCATCAACTCATCAATACTGCGCATATGACAAATTTAATATTGTAACATCGTACTACTTATCAATATTACGCAGTATGACCTATTCAGTACTGTAATATGTAACTATTCATCCCAACTGCGCAGTGTAACCTGTTTAGTATTGTAGGATTTTAGTACTCATCATTACTATGCAGTATGACCTATTTAGTAGTGTAAGCATTTTAGCACTCAGCCGTACTACGCAGTATGACCTATTTAGTATTGTATCCTTTTTAGTACTCATCCTTTCTGCACAGTGTAACCTATATTTTAATATTCATCCTTACTGTGCAGTGTAACCTATATTTTAGTATTCATCCTTACTGTGCAGTATGATCTATTTACTATTGTAGCAACTTAATACTCATCCATACATCGCCGTATGACCTATTTGGTATTGTAGCATTGTACTACTTGTCCTGACTTATTTTTGTAGCATTTAGTACTCATCCTTACTGCGCAATATGGCCTATTTAGTAATGTAGCATTTTAGTACTCATATCCTTACTGCGCAGTATGACCTATTTAGTATTGTAGTATTGTAGTCCGTACTATTGTAGTATTGTAGTCCGTGCTATTGTAGTATTGTAGTCCGTACTATTGTAGTATTGTAGTCCGTACTATTGTAGTCCGTACTATTGTAGTATTGTAGTCCGTACTATTGTAGTATTGTAGTCCGTACTATTATAGTATTGTAGTCCGTACTATTGTAGTATTGTAGTCCGTACTATTGTAGTCCGTACTATTGTAGTACATGTATTGAAGTCCGTACTATTGTAGTATTGTAGTCCGTACTATTGTAGTATTGTCGTCCGTACTATTGTAGTATTGAAGTCCGTATTATTGTAGTATTGTAGTCCGTACTATGCAGGTTAACCTGTTTAGTATTGTAGCAATTTAATACTCATCCATACTACGCAGTATGACCTATTTAGTAATGTAGTTTGTACTACTCGTCCGTACTATACAGTATAACCTGTTTAGTATTGTAGCGTTTTAGTACTCGTCCGTACTACGCAGTATGACCTATTTAGTATTATAGGATTTTAGTGCTCGTCCTTACTGAGCAGTATAACCTATTTATTTTTGTAGCATTTAGTACTCATCCTTACTGCGCAATATGGCCTATTTAGTAATGTAGCATTTTAGTACTCATATCCTTACTGCGCAGTATGACCTATTTAGTATTGTAGTCCGTACTATTGTAGTATTGTAGTCCGTGCTATTGTAGTATTGTAGTCCGTACTATTGTAGTATTGTAGTCCGTACTATTGTAGTATTGTAGTCCGTACTATTGTAGTATTGTAGTCCGTACTATTGTAGTCCGTAGTCTTGTAGTACGTACTATGCCGGTTAACCTGTTTAGTATTGTAGCATTTTAATGCTCATCCATACTACGCAGTATTACCTATTTAGTAATGTAGTTTGTACTACTCGTCCGTACTATACAGTATAACCTGTTTAGTATTGTAGCGTTTTAGTACTCGTCCGTACTACGCAGTATGACCTATTTAGTATTATAGGATTTTAGTGCTCGTCCTTACTGCGCAGTATAACCTATTCAGTATTGTAACATTTTAGTACTAATCCTTACTGCGCAGTATGACCTACCGGTATTTAGTACTGTAGCATTTTATTACTCATATCCTTACTGCGCAGTATGACCTATTTAGTATTGTAGCATCTTAATACTCATCCGTACTACGCAGTATGACCTATTTAGTGTTATAGCATTTTAGTGTTCATCCTTTCTGTGCAGTATGACCTATCTAGTATTTTAGCATTTCAGTACCCATCCTTACTGAGCAATGTGACCTTTTTACTATTTTTGAATTGCACTACTCATTCAGTATAAGGGTACTTCTTATAATCATATTTTAAAGTTTCATTTAATTGCTCTCAATCAGCCTCATAACGCATATTTTACAGCTTCATTTGATTGCCCTTAATGAGCCCCACAACGGTCGACTACGCGGCGTCCGTGGTGCTGACTTTTTATGTCACCGGGAATCCCGTCACAGCGGATTAAACGGAACCTTCAGAGCCTTCTTATCATCAGCAGATCAGAACCTCGACTCGTTGGTGTACTTTCCCATTGACAGAACGGCTCCTATTGTAAATTCTAAGGTACGTCATAGGATATTTTTAGACATATTACCTCATAGGCCATTTTAGTCTCATCATGTCATTTGCTTTTTTGAGCCCAACCCAACCCCTTTGAATAAATCTACTGAAAGAGAGCATTTACTACAGAAATGAAAAATATGATTGTTTAGTTTTGAAACCACTGTGATCAACAGATCAAGTTTGAATTTTGTTAAGCCTCCTTGGGGGGGGGGGGGGGGGGGGGGGTTCGCGCAATTATAGTAGTTGGACTTAGATATTTTCCGGATATTTTAGGTTTTCTGGAGGTTTTTTTTCTAATTCCAAGCAGATATTGGAGTGATATTTGGTATATACCTTTAATGACTTACAGATCAAGCTTGAGTTTTGTTACGCTACATTAATTCTATTACAAAATTACAGCAGTTGGAATTAGAAAATTTCACGAATATTTAGGTTTCCACAGGTTTTTTTTCAATTACAGCAGTTGAAGGTTTTTTTCTAAACCGTTGCAGCTTTAGTATAATGAGTTAAAGATCGAGTTTGAATTTTGTTACACTACGTTGATTTTTCGCGGAATTACAGAAGTTTGAATTAGAAAATTTTATGATTTTTTAGGTTTGCCACATTTGTTTAACCCTAGCAGCTAATGAAATGATATTTAAATTTGTATGTAAGTTTATTATAATGAGTTGCAGATCAAATTTGAATTTGGTACGCCTCATTGATTTTCCCTGAATTACAGCATTTGGATTTAGAAATTTTCTAGAAATTTTAGGTTTTCCGGAGATGTTTCCTAAACCCTAGCAGCTAGAGAAGTTATGTATGTAATGTAGCTTTATTACAATAAATTACTGATCAAGTTTGAATTTTGTTATGCTTTGTTGATTTTTTACGGAATTACAGCAGTTGGAATTAGACAATTTCACGATTGTTAGGGTTTCCTAATTTCTTCTAAACCCTAGCAGACTTGAAATGATATTTGGTATGCAGCTTTATTATAATAAGTTACAGATCAAGTTTGAATTTTGTTATGCTACGTTGATTTTTACAGATTTACAGCAGTTGGCCTTTGAAATTTTCCGTAAATTTTAGGTTTTTCCAGTTGTTTGTCTTTTTCTAAATCATAGCAGATATTGTAGTGATATTTGTTTTAAGCTTTATTATAATGAGTTACAGATCAAGTTAGAATTCTGTTATGCTACTTTGATTTTTCACGAAATTAGAGAATTTGGAATTAAAATTCAGCCGGTAGGGGACTATGGCTTTGCTTTCAATGTTCCCATTACTTGTTACTACATGTAATTCCAAGGTAAAATATATCTATATTATTCCATAAACCAAACAGAGTCTCGGTCTACTCTGTTTGCAAAGGAACATAATATAATTCAGTGCAACATATTGCTTATGGGACAGTTTATTTGTTGTTGTTGTTGTTGTTTACCCCTTTCGACGCCAAATTTCTAATTATCGTCTGCAATCCAAGTTTGTTAAATCATTCAGCAAAATAAGTGAATGATATACATAAATGCAAATTTCAAACGAATAAAGCACATATATAGAAATAGAGATTGAGACAAAACATGACGTCCCTGATTAGACGCCGCCTTGAAAAGGCGGCGTCTGATCTGGGACTGCACTATTTGTCGTGGCGCATTTATTGGCGGTGAAAAGGTTAAACAAACATATACCAAGTGGCATGCGATTGTGATACGGATGATGTGTTGTTGGGTTTTTTCCTCACGTCTGGGTCCAAGTTGTTTGCAATACAAGTCAAGTAGTGGTAAGTAGGTTGACTGTTAACCAATGTCTTCACAGGCTATTCTTAGACCAAAATTCTTGAAAATGATATTAATGAAAAGGAACATTTACTAGACAAAACGAACGTTTAGAATTATGTAGTTTTGAAACCATGGTCATAAGGAATTATCTATTTATCACAATGGTTTCGAAATGATGACTTTAACAGAGGCGTCTGGTATGAGGAAATGGGTTAAGCCTAAGCTCCTCCATAAATACACCTTTCTGTGCATCTGTAAATGTCACTCTTTGAAACCATTATGATAAATAGATCATTTGCTCCATAGGAGCAAATGCTCTATTTATAACAATGGTTTCAAACTACATGTACTATATTCTAAAAGTTTCCTTTTCTCTAGTAAATGCCCTTTTTAGGTAGATTTATTTAAAGAAATTGGATCTAAAAATAGCATATGAGGGAATGGGTTAACTCTCTAATCGCCGAAGTCTCCGGAAGTGCAACACTCATCTATATCTATTTTGTGGTTTTAGGACGAGATCTTATTTCACTCCTGGAATGATTTAGTCAGCGGAAACGAGGGAGTATTCAATGGCGGCACCAGTATTTACTCCTTCGATGGCACAAATGTGATGGAAAGTCCGAAATGGTAAGTTCCAGTTAACCCTCTTAAATATGTATGAGTTTGTGATTCGCTGCAAGTTTATTTTCACCCCTTAAATTCTGAAAGCAGGAGATCCTACTAAAGCAAAAGCAGCAACGTCAAAAGAGAAAATTGCAGACTCGGTTTTACTGGATCTGATGAAAGTGAAACACTACTCATGCCACCTAGCACCGGCTTTAGCGGTACTCAGTTTAAAAACAGACGATATCGATGTTAACCGTTCTCTTGCTGAATTTTAAAATACATTTCTCCTTCTTTACCCATGCCCTGTTGTATAATTACATATATCTTCACTGTGTACAAGTATTTCGCTGTGCAATCACTGCTGTGGAGTACGCTGGTTGCACAATCAACTTGTAAATAGTGCAGACCCTGATGAGACAGCTCCTGCAGGAGCTGTCTCATCTGGGTCTTCACTATTTACAGGTAGGTATATTGACGTGAATAGCAAGCGAAGGGATAATGTGTATCTGTACAATTAACCCTTTCCTTCATATAACCGTGTTTTCATACATCTGCAAACAGAGAAGACCAAGATCAGATGGCTCCTATTGGAGTCGTCTGTTCAGGGTCTACTCGTTTTGCTTATGGGATTTGATACATGTGTTTCTTTTGCATCTTAAATGGCTACAATGCAAAGGTACCTTCCATATTTCATTATAATTATTTAGTTCATGAATATTCATTAGGTATTAAAATTTAAAATAAACATAGAACGGAAAAGTGTTAGGGTATCCATCGTTGTACGTGCGCGGTTTTACTCTTTGCACCTGCGCAGCGAAACTGTGATTACTTGTGTAAAAAACTGTTTGGCACCCTAATTGTATTTTTGTAGATTCCCGCCTAGACTCTTTTAGACGCAACCTCTTTGAATTAATCTACCAAAAATGAGCATGAACTGAAGAAAAGAAGAATATTAGAATTGTGTAGTTTTAAAACCATTGTGACAAATAGGGCATTTGCTCCAGATTATTTATCACAATGGATTCTATAAAATAAGTTTTATAGAGGCGCAAAAAAGGCGTCATTTGGAGAGAATATGTTAATTCCAGGAAATTACAAGTTTCAGAATTGTAGTAGACGATACTATATGTAGACGGAACATTTCTTAGCGGGAAAACAAAAACTGAACAGGAACATCAAACGACCCAACATATGTTTCCCTATTTGATACATGTAATGAGACATAATAAATTCTGAAGGGAGGTGATCCCCCCCCCAAAAAAAAGAGCAAAATTTGCAACACAAAAAAAGAAAAGTGCAGACTCGGTTTTATTGAAAGTGCAACACTGCTCACGCCCCCTAGCACCGGCTTAAGCGGTATTCAATTTTCAGAACAAGAAGTACTGAAAATCATGATCTCGAAGGATCAGAAGGTATAGTGGGAGTGGTAGTCCAGTGGTAGGACGTTAGACTTGGGATCGAAGGGTCCCCGGTTCGAATCCTGCCATCGGACTATCATAATTTTTCTGAGCAAAAAATGCATCCCGCGTTTGCTCCTCTCTATCCAGGTGTATAAATGGGTACCTTTGAGGGAAATAAGTCAATGTGTCATGGCTGCCTTAGGCGCCGAGTGTTAATGGCTGACTTATAACCCGGTGATCAGGGGGTAAAATTGTGAAGTCGGGAGAATATGTACATTGTATGTAGTTCCAGACTATAAACCTCACCTTTACCTTTTACCTTTACCTATAACAACACTGAGAATGAAGTACGGGGCGACGTTTTACGGCGCCACACAAGCACTTAACACCTGCTGTTGTGAAGATTATAAATTCTAAGTTAACCCGTTGATAAGTTATTCAATCAAAACCAAAAGTCTTTAATATAGTCTTAGAAATAAAAAAGAAACTGCCCTTGAACTTTCATTTAAAACTGACTACCAATTTTGAGTTAATCGTGAGAGGCTGGTGGGAAAGCTAGCGACCAACGTTTTTTTTCTTGAGCATATAGGGAAAGGTGCATATTAGAAGAATGTAGTGAACTATTGTTAGTATTGCATTGTTACTCTTTAACCCTTTCCATCATGAATACTTATGGAATAAATGACGTAGATGTATGACTATTATAACACTTAAATATAACAAAAGTCAGACAGAAGTACGTAGCAACTCGAGACGCACGAGTGAAGTACGCGCTCCAACACACGCACACATACGCATGAACATATGCACACCAGCACACATACACACGTCACAGAACTTTGCACAGATAAATCTTATTTCAGTATAAAAAATAACATACATGTACATGGTAAGACAGTATTACCCATATAAAATAATTAATACATGAATGAATAATGAACCATGACATAGAGGATCTGTTGCAAGTTGTCTTTTCAGATCAAATGTTCCTAAACGAGCCTAAAAATGTTATTAAGCGAGCCTTTGGCGAGCTTAACCCTTTCGGCGCCAAATTTCTAATTGTCGTCTGCAATCCAAGTTTGTTAAATCATTCAGTAAAATAAGGAAATGAGATAAATAAATGCAAATTTCAAACGAATAAAGCACATATATAAAAATAGAGATTGAGACAAATAGTGAAGTCCCTGATCAGACGTCGCCTTGAAAAGGCGGCGCCTGATCTGGGACTGTACTATTTGTCGTGGTGCATTTATGTGACTGCGGCGGTGAAAGGGTTAATAACATTTTCTGGGCGAGTTTAGGAAAATTTGATCACATAAGCAAAACAGTAAGTTTTCGCCGTTTTAATAACATATAACTTGGGTTTCCCAAGTTTGAGCGAATTACATCTTGGTTATATTTAGACATTAAGTACATCGGGAAGAAATAGTTCCAAACACCATCGATAAGAACAGTATATAAATATCACTATTAGTGGATGATTTGTGGCTGGGAATTATTCTTTTACCGCGACCGTCGATTTTGAGACTTAAGTTAACAGGAAGTTACGAGGTCAGTCATGTTTGTAAACATGCGTATGAATACAGTCTGATCGAAGAGATCGTTTGACGTCATATATATTTTACGGTGTTCTTACACGTGTTACTGATCAGGGAATCTTAACCCGTTGAACTTATTTGAGAAAATCACATCATACACCAAGGATAACACAAATAGGGAAATAAATCCCTTATTTCGATCGTGGTATTTAATTAATGGTGGTATTGACATAGAAGACACCTTACTTGCATTTTCAGTAGTATGTCATCGTGACATGTATATGTTTCATTCGAAATTTGATATATAGAGGATCTGTTGCGAGTTGTCTTTTAAGATCACATGTTCCTAAACGAGCCTTAGAAAATGTTATTAAGCGAGCCTTTGGCGAGCTGAATATTTTCTTGGTGAGTTTAGAAACATGTGATCTAAAAAGACAACGAGCATCAGATTCTTTTTCTCACATAACAAAAAAGTGTATTTTCGCCGTTTAAATGACATGTAAACATCGATTTCCATGGTTTGACGTCATATTTCCATGGTTTGACGTCATATATGACGTATGATATCATATATGTTCTAAAGTGATCTTACACGTGTTACAGATCATAGAATCTTAACCCGTTGTTCTAACACTGAGATAAGGGAAGGTATGTGAGAAATGGTATGTTAGATTTAATTATTTTCATTTTCTCCCTTTTGTCCTTTATTCAGGCCAGTGAAAGTGGTTTGGCATGGATCCGATAGCAAAGGCAATAGGATGATTGAAAATTCGTGTCGGGGGTGGAAGTCGGACTCGAAATATGCCAGTGCTTACGGAAGCCCCTTGCTGGAGAACAAAGTGATGTCTATGGACGAATATAGCTGCAATAATGCCTTTGTTGTACTTTGTGTAGAAATTACCAGTCAAAGGGTTCTTAAATGATCAGTTTAGGTAAATAGTTGTGAACAGGTTTTGACATTGACTTTGACCACGTGTAACAAAATTGAGAGCAAAGAACAATAAAATCTAGATCTGTGATATTGTGTTCGATGACACGGTTAAAACGTCTTACAATATGTCAGATTAAAAAAAGACTGATTTACAGAGTAATTAAAGTGGATGTGTCGCAGCCAATGTGGAAGGTGAATTATACAGAAGTACAGATAAAGGTGCGTACACAAAAACTAAAGCTGTCCTTACTACACCAAACCCCATGTTGTGACCACTCTTTAGGGTCGTCTCGAAGAGACAATTCTTAAGAGTGGTCACAACTTATGGTTAGGTGGAGAAATACAGAGTATATTTCTTAAAAAAAATAATTTACGCATCTTATCTGGCCCTCTGAATGCGGTGTCAAAGGACAACTACAACTACAAAAGACATATTTACAAAAGCTCTGCAAGATGAAATTTAGAAGACCACTTTCAGTTTTGTTAGGGATTTTGTATGACATTTTCTTTTTGTTTCTCAGATAGGATTGTATATCCAAATTATGTGACTTTTGCCAGAATGTAACTGCTTACAGTTGTGCTTGTGAACGGTAACTAGCCATTGTGCTTTTACGCAGAGGAATTAATGATTGTTCCTGTCTCCAAGGTGACAGAGAGACCGCTTAATGTGACAACTGCTGCTATAGATAAGGGAACGCCAGGTGCGCACTGATTTAACCCTTTCGGTGCCAAATTTCTAATTGCAATCCATGTTTGTTAAATCATTCGGTGAAATAAGGAAATAAGATAAATAAATGCAAATTTCAAATTAATAAAACACAGATATAGAAATAGAAATTGAGACAAAAAGTGAAGTCCCTAGTGAGACACTGCCTTGAAAAGGCAGTGTCTGGGCTAGAACTGCACTACTTTTCGTGGTGCATTTATGCGATATTGGCGGTGAAAGGGTTAAAGAGTAACTAAAATGGGTAATATTGTCATCGCAAGGTTGAAGTCGAAATAAAGTAACGAATGACGATGTTTTTTCTGATAAGAGTGTTATATCCAAGTTAATGTAACTTTCACTTCCATGTAACTTATTTTTGCTTAACTTATCACAAGAAGTTTATTTGTACGTCTGAAACATAACAGTGAGTGTGTTTAATACGAAAGACCGGTGGTGACGTTTCACTATACACACGTCATGCGTCGAACTTCTCATTTGAAACTTCTAACTTCATTATTGTTTTCATTTTAATTTTTTTTGCGGGGAAGGGGGGTGGGGGGGTTTACGTCGTTTTAACAGTATTTAATCATATCATGACGTCGAGCTAATTACAGGTGGAAGAAGATCCCGGAGGTTGCACTGTTTCCTGCACAAGAAGAACATGCAAGTAGAACGACCCACCTACCGCAAGCCAGCTGGAAGGATTCCTCACATGAAAAATCCAAATGCCAAGGCCGGGATTCGAAACCACAGCGATGAGGGGCTAAACGATTGTCAGTTGAAGACCATAACCACTTGGCCATGGAGGCCCCTAAACGTCATGAATAAATGCAGCTGCTAAATCTTATAGAACATTCAAACTTCACACTTCACACTTCAAACGTCACACTTCAAACTTCGCATTTTCTCTATTACGTGGTTTGACGTCATCAGCTAATTAATTAATGTGCGCGGATAGCATATGACTGACAACTTTTAACAGCGTAAGAAAGGACAATTGGACCAAAATATGTTCATTCTGGAGAGTTTCAAATAGTGTAAGCCTTGAGAGCCCCGCTGATCAAGCTCTTCACATTTTGCATAGGACATGTTAACTCTTCGCCGGAACTCGTCGCTAGTTGATAATAGGTTGTAGAAGAACAGCACTAACAGAAATACATAATTTTGCATCCATCTAAAATTTGCAGAAAACCAAAATTTAACCCTTTCCCTCATAGAAACGTGTTTTCACGCATTCGCAAACAGAGTAGACCCAGGGTCTGCTCTGTTTGCTTATGGAATTTGATAGATCTGTGTCTTTACTGTTTTAAATAGCTACAATGTACCACCTTCCATATTTGATTATATACCTGTTTTGTTCATGAATATTCAATGGGCATTAAACTTTGGACCAAGCCTAGAACAGGGAAAGGGTTAAAAGTTGTGATTTTTTTGTGTGCATGTGTGTTTTGAATCAATTACTTACAAACATATTGTATCTAGATGCCAAGTATTTACAAACAGTGAAAGAAATAATTAATTACCTCCAACTCCTCCAAACTATGTCGCCTTTACAATAAACGCGGGAAAATATGGTGTGCGGTGGCCTAGTTGTTACGCATTATGCGGCGTCTGATCAGAGTCTACACTGTTTCCTGATAGGAAATTCAATATAAAAGAAAACAAAAATGAAAATTTAGACCGGAAATCCCTTACATAAAAAATGGGCTAATCCAATATATAAGCATGGAAGAATCCACGGGGGGCAAATGGGTTAAATATGTCCATATAAACGCATTTTCACGTGTTTGCTAACAGGGAAGACCCAGATCAGACCGCTCAGTCCTATAGGAGTCGTCTGATCATGGACTTCTCTGTTTGCTTTTGACATAGTATATATCTGGTTCTACGTTTTTTGTCAAAACTTTCCCTAAAAGTTATTATTATAAAGTTTCAGCTAATAACTATTCATGATGTCATACTTCATAAGTAGTGACGCCATGAATATTTCGTAGCTGAATTGCTATGATGGCGTTTGAATACAAGATTGTCTGATCTGGGTCCACTCTGTTTGCAAAGGCATGAAAATACGTTAACCCTTTCACCGCCGAAGTCGCATAAATGCACCACGACAAATAGTGCAGTCCCAGATCAGACACCGCCTTTTCAAGGCGGCGTCTGATCAGGGACTTCACTTTTTGTCTCATTATCTATTTCTATATATGTGCTTTATTCGTTTGAAAGTTGCATTCATTTATCTCATTTCCGTATTGTACTGAATGTTTTAACAAAATTTGGATTGCAGACGACAATTAGAAAGTTGGCGCCGAAATGGTTAACATGTATATATATGAGGGAAATTTTTAATGTGACAACTGTTGCCATTGATGCACGAGTTCCACATACAGTAATCGTGTTTACTTATTGTGCCGGAATCGGGTCTTTTATTTCGAATCAAATTGTTTTTCTTTTCGGTTCAAATTGGTGTAAATTCAGTTAATTAGCGAAAACCAAAATTTCATACCAGTAGCTATTTCAGTGACACATATATTGTTATAAAAGTAGCTATTTCAGTGACACATATATTGTTATAAAACAAACAGAACATGTATCTCTAAACACATAAGAAGTCAGGATGTCGAGCTGTATTTGAAAGTCACAGGATAAATATCAAAATCATGTAGACTATTAAAAGTAATTTATCTCTAATATAAGTCAATATTGTTCGAAAATAGTTTTGCGAATTTTGCCAGTATTGCCAGGTCCCTTAAGGATGATGGTCTTATAATGATATCGTCCATTATTACAGTTGAACTTCGAGTATCTCTCACCTCTATACAACATAAAATAATCATATTTATGTTGTTATGCAAAGTTTGCAAAAATATGAGCAGAATAGATTTTCAAGAATCAAAAGTTCTGAAAAAGGAGATCTTTCGAAAGAAACAAAACAGCAATACAAATTCATATTTAATTTTGCGTTTGTATCTATCCTTTTTAACTTTTAGCCTGCTATGTGCGGATGAGTGAATACCTATGCAAATAGTTTGGATCCAGATGAGACGCCGAGTAACTCGACGTCTCATCAGGATCCAAACTGTTTGACATCCTGGTTGTATTGTGGTAGACAAATTGATTATAGCTTGAATTTTAAAAATGTAATAGGTGAAAATTTCTGTAAAAATGATTTGCTCAGCAGGCTAAAGGTTAAGGCAAGTCTAATATTATTTTGATAAATTACTGTTCGATACGAAACATCACAGAAACATCGCGCACGAACTCAAAGCTTTGATGGGACAGACAGAGCAGGATATGTACTGCAAACGTTATCAGTACAACAGTAAAGAAGATAGGGTAACATGGCAAGCCATTACCATACAGTAGAACCTCTCTATAATGGCCCTCAAATTACATCAAGTGTTTTGTGTAAAAGGCAGGTGGTCGCTTAAAGCAAGGTGAAAGTAAAACAGAACGCTCCTATAGGAGCGTTCTGTTTTACTTTCTCCTTGCTTTAAACAGCCACCTGTTCTAAATGCCAACTAATTAACACACTTTAGTGGCCGTTATAGAGAGGTTTTTACTGTACTTACATGTCGTAAGCCCGTGCATATACGCCAAATTTACATAAAACCGTTAAACCTCATTGTAAACAACGATCCGTGCGCTGGAGAATTTTAGGAATTTTAACACACATACAGCAGAACCTCTGATGCGCGGTCACGTGCATGGTGAATTTTAACCCTGTACATGAAAGAGAATAAAATCTCATAAACTTTTACCTTATAGAGAAAACTTATAACCCTTTACCTGATAGAGAAAAAAATACCATAACCCTGTACCTGATAGAGAAAACTTGTTATAACCCTGATAGAGAAAACTTGTTATAACCCTTTACCTGATAGAGAAAACTTCTTACAACCCTTTACCAGATAGAGAAAACTTGTTATAACCCTTTACCTTATACAGAACATTTGTTATAACCCTTCACCTGATAGAGAAAACTTTTTATAACCCTTTACCTGACAGAAAACTTGTTATAACCCTTCACCTGATAGAGAAAACTTCTTATAACCCTTTACCTGATAGAGAAAACTTCTTATAACCCTTTACCAGATAGAGAAAACTTGTTATAACCCTTTACTTGCTGGAGAAAACTTCTTATAACCCTTTAGCTGATAGAGAAACCTTTTTATAACCCTTTACCTGATAGAGAAACTTTTTATAACACTTTAGCAGATAGACAAAATTTCTTATAACCTTTTACCTGATAGAGAAAAAGTCATAATCCTTTACCTGGTGGAGAAAACTTCTTATAACCCTTTACCTCTTAGCGAAATAGTCTAGCCCTATATAGCTCGATCAATTTGACCTGGACCCTGACCTACTGAATTTGAATAAATAAAAACTCGTAACATTGCACGGGTTTATCTTCGGCACGTGTCCTGGTAGGCAACTTTGCATGAAAACACTCGTGATTGTATGGTTTACATAGGCACGGGTTAATTTCAGCGAGAATAGACTTCACGATTTACCGGCGGAGTTTTATTTATACAGCATCATCACTCTCATTATGTATTCTGAATAAAGGTGAGGGTCCAGGTCAAATTGTTCGAGCTATACCTGATAGATTTCACAATAGTTTCAAAAAGTGACTTTTAAAGAGGCGTCATTAGGCGTCTGTATGAGGGAATGGGTTATGCTAGAAGCTGTTTTGTATACATTGACCTTTAGCCTGCTAATTGCGGACTGCGGTGACATTTGTTAACAGTTAAGAACAAAATTAGACATCAAGAAACTCGACGTAGCATCAGAATCCAAACTGTTTGGTCGACCCATATCGTGTTGTCGTGTTGTTGTTGTTGTTGTTGTTGTTGTTATTGTTGTTTTGGTAATGCTGTTGTCGTCACTCCCTGTTTGTAAAGACTGACCTTGAAGAAAACGCTAGCTGACATACAGAGAAACCTGTCATAAACAGGCATCCACATATTAAACGCATGAATCTTTAAAAGCAGGTGAATGATTAAGCAGGTCAAAAGTAATGCAGAAAGCTCCTATAGGAGCTTTCTGCATTACTTTTGGCCTGTATTAAACTACCACCTACCTTACAGACCCATAATTATACCACTTTTTGATGGTCGCTTAAGACAGGTTCTTCTGTAGACAGTATATATCATATAGATGATAGTTTCTTGCTCCAGATTGAAGCTTTACGTGCCTCTTTCAAATTGCATGAATGGGCCTTGTTTAACCTTTAGCCTGTCTGAGCAAAATAGTTTTGACACAAATTTTCACCCAAAAAGTTTCAAATATAATCAGCTCTGTCTACCAAAATACAATCGGAGAGTCAAACGGTCTGGATCCTTATTAGACGCCGAGTTACTCGGCGTCTCATCTAGATCCAATTTGTTTGCATTGGTACTCACTCAACCGCCCGCGGCAGGCTAAATGTTGGTGATATATGCTTAATTCGGCGTTTCATCTTTCACACATTGTTTGTCAGTGATATTACGTATTCATATGTGGTGTAAGGAATATTAATTTACCTCATTCCCTCGTGTAAAGTCATGTTAGAAAATAACAAGAAATCTCATTGAACACATGCATAAAAGAAATTCGAAAGAATGTAATAATGTTTTATTTATATAACAAGCATTCGTTACATTGACCATTTCGCTGTCAATGCCGGATATGTGATAACCTATGCAAACAGTTTGGATCCAGATGAGACGCTGACACAACATAGGGTTTGGTGGAGAAATAAATGAGCTATTTTTGAAAAATGTTTTGAATTACGCAACCTTTCTGGAGCTATGGTTTGACATTATCTCATTAGGATCCAAACTGTTTGACATTATCTCATTGGGACTCGCAACTGTTTGACACTATCTCATTGGACTCCCAACTGTTTGACACCATCTCATTGGACTCCCAGCTGTTGTGCACCATTTCATTGGACTCCCAACTGTTTGACACCATCTCATTGGACTCCCAACTGTTTGATACCATCTCATTGGACTCCCAACTGTTTGACACCATCTCATTGGACTCCCAACTGTTTGACGCCATCTCATTGGACTCCCAACTATTTGACACTATCTCATTGGAGTCCAAACTGTTTGGCACTCAGTCAGTCATTTCTCCAGAGCTTTTGATTGGTCAGATTAGAGTTCTCAAGCGTTTGATTGGTCAGATTTGAGCCAAAGGCTCAAATCTGATCAATCAAAAACTTGAGAACGAACTCAGACTCAACTAAAAGTTTTATAAGCATGGACCAGAATCAAAGCAAACCTTTTTACAGTAAGATAAACGTCAAATTGTTTTTAACACTTTTTCTGTTCAATATTCAGAAAATGACGTCATGAACATTTATTGGCTGATTTTTATAATGGCATATGTATAATGGATTTTTGGGATTGGTGGAAACCGAATAGTCGGATATATTGCAATTTCATCAGCAAACAGAGCAGACCCAGATCAGACGGCTCTTCCCTGTGGGCAAATGCATGAAAATGCCTCTCGCTGTTAACTACGAATTTGAACTCGTGTACAAATATGTTGGATCCAGATGAGACACTGAGTAACTCGGTGACTCACTAGGATGCAAATTGTTTGGTGCTGTGATTATGTTGGGGTTTTTTTTAAACAAAATAGATAAACACATTAAAATATAAGTAGATGAAATTTTTTGCAGACAACAATACATGTATTAGAGTTAAGTATACTAATTTTCAGTCACCTCATTTTCAGTTTCAGTTTTATTTCAAAATTATGCAAAGTATCGCATTTTCCAAAAAGAATTTAACATCTAAATATAGCATACAGTAATACAGTCACCCAATAGCAGTAAAGGATCAAAGAGCCGCAGGCGCTGTAGGCCTGGGCATAAGAAGGGTTGGTCGTGTGTTCAAGACGTTTTGGGGTTTGATTTTCCATGTAAACGATACAAAGTCCAATAACTCTGCAGAATATCATTGAACCGGAAGAGGAATAATATATACACAACTAGGTATGGCACTGATCAATCCTATGAAGTTTCAGGAAAATCCTACCAAAGATTTTGGAGAAACCGCAGAGACAAAATTTTCCATGTACACAAATGTAAAACATTCAAAGTCCCATAACTCTGCAGAAAATCATCGAGCCGGGACAGGAAAAAGATATGCACAAGTAGGCATGGTGCTAATCAACATCTTGAAGTTTCATGTAAATATGACCAAACGTTTTCCAGAAACATTGCGGACAACATTGTTCATGTAAAAAAATGAAACTGGAACATGAATAAGATATGCACAACTAGGCATGGTGCTGATTGATCCTATAAAGTTTCGATATAAATCTGACCAAAGGTTTTGGAGAAACCGCGTGGACAAAGTAAAATCAGACTAACGGACGGACAGACGGACGTTCTAACATATGTACACTTGTTGGGCAGTTCCTTTGGTTTAATTAACTAATTCTCTCCTACTGGCGGCTTTATGAACAATTCTAAAATTCTGCTTTTCTATAGTTTCTGCTCCCTTTCGATAGATTAATTCAAAACTTGTTGTCAGGATGCTTGGCGATGCCCTACTTACAAGACACAGCTTCATACCTCAAAATAACCAGTAGCGATCATTGATGCTTGCCCCAGTCCAAGTATTTGTATACAGTTTTCATCAATCTGAGTAAGTTCAGCAAATTAGCATATTAACAGTTTTTTATTCATATTAACTATTTCGATTGACCAACCGCTTCTCACACATTCGAATATATATAAAGGACTAATTTTAAAAGGTATTAAACAAACAAAATGAAGTTTAAAAGTAAAATAACCTTGATACACAACGAATTATTACTAACAGTCAAAAAGGGAGATAATCCTGTATATATACAGAGATACATCAAATCGCTTAAGCCTCCGTCACACTAGACCACGTCCATGAAGACCGCGCTGCGTCCTGAAAATTTCGTAGGACGTAGCGAGGACGGGGTAAAAATTATAAAAAATACATTTCTCAAATTCCTGCTACGCTCATACCACGTTTGCGCTGGGTTCTTACTGCGTCCAACACGTTTCCACTATGTTCTTACTACGCGTGTATTCAGGCGGGTACCACGTCCAACACGTTCTTGCTATGCTTTAACTACGATCGTACTAGGTCCCTACTACGACCGCCAAGATAGCACTGCGTTCTTACCACGCGCTCATCACGTTCTCACCGCGTTCTATGGCTGCATATAAAATTCTGCGATTCGGCTCGATCTGATCATTCATTCTGCGACTTTCTTCTGAGCAACAGTAAAGTATTTTATACCAGAAAATATGCCAAGAAGGAAGGGGGGGGCTGCAAAACCGAGAACTCCATCACCAGCGAGTCATGGGTTGGAGGTTGTTCCTGAACCAGAACCTATCTGTCCATCCAGAAGAGCCTGTTGTCCAGCCAATACAGCAACATGCTGGAGAAGTTCTTGGTTGTCCATTCTATATTGAAATGGAAGTGAAAGAGAAATGAATCCAGTTTTTATACTCGACCACCAGAACGTGGCATGGTCGTGGCTAGAGCCTGCTGCAAACGTACCTTAGACGTGATAAGCACCGGTAGAACGTACTAAGAACCTAATGCGGTCTTTTGAAACGTAATAGGGACGTATCATTGTCGCAACACTAGCGTGGAAGGGTCGTAGTGAGAACCCGGTGGACGTAGCAAGAACGTAGTGACAACCTAGAGACAACGTGATGCGAACGTCACACACTCGGCCGCGTCTGCACTACGCGTGTATTGTGTCAATGAGGTTCTTACTAGGTTTTAGCTACGTAATTACTACGACCTTACCAAGTTCTTACCACGTCCTGATTTGACCACGTCCTCGCCACGTAAGTTTTGAACATGTTCAAAGTTCACCCACGTCCTTCACGTCCATGAAGACCATACAACGCGCAAAGCCGTGTCTACTGCGTCTTCGCTACGTTGTACACGTTCGCACTGCGTTTTGGCATATTTTTGAGGACGTAGTGGGAACGTGGCCTAGTGTGACGGGGGTATAACCAAGCGATATACTATAGGTTTTCTTGACCGAGGTTGTCTCTAAAAATAGTCTAGGGGGATGAGTTAAATGTACCCAACAGGGCCACAAAAGTACTCAACAATATCTATAGATGGAACTAATAGAATTTAGCGTTATCTATTGCTCTCCATACATTTCCGTTCAATTCAACCAAGCTTTTCCGTAAGTAATCGGACATTTTCGTACAATCTCGTATTATATATGTGCTCTATGCTGTGCGTAGAAATCTGTAGGTATGAAATAATGCATTTATATGCCAAACTCCCACTCATTGTTTTTTCACTCTTAAATTCGCATTTTTACCAAGTTCTATTAGTAAATGTTAACAAACTTTAAATGTTGAAGCCCAAACAAATTGGAACTTCACCGATTTATTTGCTTTTAAAAGCGTATTGGCATTTTGTGCAAGCGGTAAATCGCACTTTTACTCGGTTTTCTTCGGAAATGTTTGGGCAGGGGTTGAAATTATGGTATGACTACTATGGCCTTCGGCTTGGCAAGCCAACCCAGGCCAAAAACGGCTATCTACAATTTTCATATATGTGTAACCCGGGGAACAGTATCAGAAGAGCTCCAGTTTGGTTGTCGAGAGTTCTTTTAATCACATTGTATTGTAGGTACATGGAAAAGTAAAAAGTGTCTGAAACACAAAATAGCAATGATGAGAACAATGTTGAGCCAGAGTTGAATAATAAGACTCGCGTATCGAAATTCAAATAGCGTAACCGACTTAATTCATTGTTAACCGAACAAATGACACAATTGTAAATTAAATCATACGTATAACAAATAGAAGGCTTACCAGCTGGTCGTTGTAAGAAGATACAAGCCACAGAGTGGGTTTCCTTTAGACAGATCGAGACGTCCGTTTAGTAAGAAAGTTATAGCCAGAATCTCGAAAGCGGGAAAAGAGGTTTAGCTCATTAATTACGGTCAGGTGACTTGATATGCTTCACTCACCATGTCAACTCACACTTAACCGATTCTCTCGTGCACACTCACCACGCATATGAACATACATACAAGTGTAAACATACTAACATGTACATAACATATTGGGGATCCATACAGGGAAACTATGGTCTGGTTACAAATGGAAATAGCATATTCTATACTCTAGGAGCCGTCTGATCTGGGTCTACTATGTTTGCAACTTTCACGAGGGAAAGGGTTAACATACATGTAAGAATTAATGACATCATGAATATTTAATATTATTTTTTATGATAGCATATGTACGCATGCAGGCTGATTTGGCTCAGGCAGAAATTGTAGAATCAGATCTATATTCTACTATAAGCAAACAGAGCAGACCCTGATCAGACGGCTCCTATAGGAGCAGTCTGATCTGGGTGTACTCTGTTTGCAAAGGGTGAAAATGGCGTTTATATTAAAGAAAGGTTTACAATGTAACTCTTTCCCTGACATATGTTCTCGTCTGCTGCCAATGTCGTCTGCTACAATTTCATTTTTTTTTTTTTAAATTTTCATTAAAAAACAATAACCATGGTAACAAACAGTATGGATCCTGTTTACACGACGATTACACGACTTGTCATCTAGATCCAAACTGTTTGAAAAGATAATTACATATTTGTCGATTGCGTACACAAGATAAATCAGATAAAAAAATACACCTTCAACGGGGATGGTTTCGCTTCACAATATGTAGGTTATACAATCCCGAAAAAGCCCGAATATGTTCATATTACATTGTCAGAGACGCCGGAAATCACCGAATAAGATAATGTAGATTTACGCTCCATTCGCTGCAATTTAACCCGCTGTATATTTCCCCCGAGTCAAATACATTCTTCACGCATGGCGGAGTACATAAATTTGGGAAAAATCACGACCATTCAGTTTAGTCGAGATTGTGTTGGGAAAGGCAGGTAATTGCCTATTTGTGATCGAACCGGATATACACTATATATAACGTATGATGAAAAAGGTATGGTTTTTACTTAGATGTTGGTTTAGTCATTAAGGTGTAACCCTTACAACGCTGACTTTTCAAATGGACTCTTCCAAAATTCAAACAGGTCAAGCTTATGGTGAATATTTTGGTATTTTTTCAAAAGAAAAGTGTAACATGACAAAATGTGCAGACACTGATGAGAGGGCTCCTCTAGGAGCCTTCTCATCTGGGTCTACACTGTTTGCAATGGTCATAAGTGACTCGTGTCCCACACAGTAAGGGTTAAGTTCAGTTTGTAACCTGCTTAATTTAGGCACGGTGTAGGACCTTTCTAGAGGGGTAATTAAAAAGTTTTACATGTAGTAGTGTTTAAAGGCAGGTGATTGCTAACTACAGGACAAAGGTACATGTAATGTATAAAGCTCCCATAGGAGCTATTTGCATTACTTCCTACCTAAATATCAATCCATCCATCCACCCGTGCATCCATCCATCCGTCCGACCGTCAACCCTCCCAAAGCCCATCTGCCTACCAATTTCTCTACACCTATTATCTATTCATCGACGCATATATCCGTATGGCTGTCCGTCCGTCCGTCTATCTGTCCGTCTGTCTGTCTGTCAATATGTACAGGTATGGTTTTGGTGCAGGAAAATAGGTATTAGTTATGTTAAAAATAAAAGCAGATAGACACAAGTTACGCTGTCCAAGCAATTGCAGCCAGCGCCGACTTAAATCCGGAGACAGAGTCGGAGCTGACTACATACTGTGGCAGTGTTCCACAGGCGGACAGTACGTGGAAAATACGAGAAATTGTAGGTGTAATAAAAAATGTGTGGGCTGAACAAGATGATATGCCTGGTCTCGGTCTGTCTGTATGTCTGTCTGACAGACCTGTCTGTCTCTCGGTCTGTCTGTCTGTCTGTGTATGTATGTCTGGGTATGTCTGTCCGTGTCTGTCTGGGTATATCTGTCCTAATTTAGTGTAGTAGAAATAAGTGTAGACCTGGTCCAAATGCTCCTTTATGTTCTGTTTGATTTGGGTCTGCGCTATTTGCTTAAGTTACATAATGCTTAGCCCTTTCCCTGTTTAATATTCATGTAAAGGAACAAAGTCGTCATGAATATTAATTAAATTCATTTTCATAATGGCATATGAACACGTGGAATTTGGGAAATGGCAGAAACTGTAGAATCAGATCTATGTTTTTTCCATATGCAAACAGAGCAGACCCTGATCAGACGGCTTCTATAGGAAGTCTTCTCTGGGTCTATCCTGTTTGCAAATGCAGTAAAACCTCTCTATAACGGCCACTATTTTGTGTTAATTATTTGGTATTTAGGGCAGGTGGTTGCTTAAAGCAAGGTGAAAGTAAAACAGAACGCTCCTATAGGAGCGTTCTGATTTACTTTCACCTTGCTTTAAGCAGCCACCTGCCTTTAACGCAAAATACTTGATGTAATGTAGTGGCCGTTATAGAGAGGTTTTACTGTGCGTGAATATGAGAGAATGTTGAAATGCAGGGCGATATAAGCAAATAGGAGCCGTCTGATCTGAGTCTTCTCTGTTTGCAGGTGTGTTAAATAGGCGTTTATATGAGGGTTAACTCTTTCGTTGCCTATGTCTCATCTGTAATTACCTGTGCAAACAGTTTGGATCCAGATGAGACGCCGAGTTACTCGGCGTCTCATCAGGTACCAAACCATATGTTACTGTGACTATTTATGAAACCACAATGTAGAAAAATAAAAATTGAAAATTGTTGCAGACGACAAAGTTTGCAGACGACAAAATTTGACAGCGAAAGGGTTATAGGTTGATTAATGATAGTGTTCACTTTCTTGTTTATCTTACATCCCTCCACCATCACAATTATATAAACATATAATTAACCCTTTCGCTGCCAATGCCGGATCTGTGATTACCTATGCAAACAGTTTGGATCCAGATGAGACGCCGAGTAACTCGGCGTCTCATCAGGATCCAAACTGTTTGTTATTGTTACTATGTTTTTGAAATAAAAATGAAGAAAATAAAAAAAATGAAAATTTGTAGCAGACGACAAAGTTAGCAGACGACAGAGTTTAACCTAATTTAAACGAACCTAATTTAAACGAGCGGAAATGTCGTCTGTCATGGCATATAACCTGTTACAATAATGTCCTCTGCTGCTCGTCTTCAGCTTCAGAGTTATTGTCTTTTAACCCTCACAACGCTGACTTTTCAAATGGACTGTTCCAAACTTCAAACAGGTCAAGCTGATGGTTACTATTTAGGGTTTTTTTCTAAAGAAAGGTGTAACATGACAAACAATGCAGACCCTGATGACACGGCTCCTCTAGGAGCCCTTTCATCTGGGTCTACACTGTTTGCAAAGGACATTAGTCACTCGTGTCCCACACAGTAAGGGTTACCCATTAATCCATAAATACACCTTTCTACGCCTTTGCAAACAGAGTACACCCAAATCAGACGGCTCTTATAGGAGCCGTCTGATCAGGGTCTGCTTTGTTTTCTTATAATATTATACGTATAAAAATGACTCTACACTTTCTCCCATGGCCAAAAATACCTGTGCCCATGTGCTATTATAACAAATTGAACAAAAATTGTACTATTATAACAAATTGAACAAAAATTGTAAGTGTCGATAAAAACGGTTTATTTTGCACCACATGGGCATTGTTCGATATAATAAGTTCAAATTGACAATCTTCATAATAATGATTGAACATAACAAATATTCAGTTGTATGACTCATTGAAAATATGCGTTCATTGTAGGGACTTCTTCTTTAAAACACAACGCACGTGAACTATTGTCCTGGTGAAACTAAGCTCCTCTCAGTCACCATTCTGTCGGTTGCAATGTTTATGTACAGTAAAACCTCTCTATAACGACCACTAAATTGTGTTAATTAGTTGGTATCTAGGACAGGTGAATGCTTAAAGCAAGATGAACGTAAAACAGAACGCTCCTATAGGAGCGTTCTGTTTTACTTTCACCTTGCTTTAAGCAGCCACCTGTCTTAATCACCAAATACTTGCTGTAATTTAGTGGTCGTTATAGAGAGGTACTTCCGATTCGTTCAGACCTTTGCCAGACTTTTTTTACCGAGTAACAAACAGATGAGATGCCGAGTTGTGACACGCCGAGTTACTCGGCATCTCGTACGTATCCAATCTGTTCTCAAACGTGAATCCTGTCGGAAATATAGCGGAGTAAAGATTTACACTTTCCCTAATCCATGTTTATTTCAAATCTCAATACCTACTGAATAATCATGGCCCAAAATGTTATAATGAAATATGGAAGATGGAACATTGTAGACATTTTAGAAAGTTTAGAAACAGTTCTGTGACATTCCATTTTCAAACAGAGCAGACCCCGATCAGACGTCTCCTATACATGTGAAAATACGTTTATATGAAGGAAAGGTTTAATAATGGGACCATGCACATGTACACACACCGACAACAACACGTAAGACATTAAATTTTTGCACGCTAAGTAATTTTTCGTCTGCAACAATTGTCGTCTGTTTCAATTCTTAAATTAAAAGTTCTTTCATTTCTTTTCAAAGTGTCAAACAGTCAAAAATGTCTCAAATTTTTCAAAATGTCAAAGTGTCATTTATGGTGAAAATCAAAGCTGTTTGCATAGGTATAATTACGGTTTTGCCACTTAGTGCTAAAACATAACAACTTGGAATTTCAATGTTTATTTAGCATCGTATACAAACACACGCCTGCCTGCTTACAGATGCATCTGGTCGAACTGGTTTTAGTTGGTTATCCTTTACGTGTTCAATACAATGTATTAATGGAAGAATGAATGACGTCATGACTATTTAATTAGCTGATTTATTATACTTAAAAAAATGTAACACTTTCAAGACATTTGTTGTTGTTGTTGTTCTTTTGTTTGTTTTTGTTGTGTGGGTTTTTTTTTACAAAAACTAGTGAATGAGATCTATATATCATGTCATAAGCAAACAGAGCAGACCCTGATGAGACAGCTTCTATAGGAACCGTCTCGTCAGTGTCTACTTTGTTTGCAAATGACATGATATAGACCTATTTATTCAGTTTTCGTCACAACAAACGAATCCATTGAATATTTTACAGTACAAAACTTCACCTTGTAAATTAAAGTTTCTTACGTGAATATTGAAAAACGTTTAAATATCCGTTCTAATCGTGCACGAGACATATGTAATCAAATGTGGAAAAAATGCGTGAATATATCATCTAGTACAGCCTCTGCTTCTGTTGTGAAATCTTACGTACAGTAAAACCTCTCTATAACGACCACTAAGTTATGTTAATTAGTTGGTATTTAGGGCAGGTGGCTACTTAAAGCAAGGTGAAAGTATAACAGAACGCTCCTATAGGAGCGTTCTGTTTTACTTTCACCTTGCTTTAAGTAACCACCTGCCTTTAGCACAAACTATTTGATGTAATTTAGTGGCCGTTATAGAGAGGTTTTACTGTATGTTTAAATTGAATACTTTCTTCTTGCATTAATAAATGGAGTTATATCGTTTGTATTAGATGAAGATCAGGCAAGGAAAAGTCCCATGAAAGTTGCGTATGCGTGTGGGCATGTGTTCGTGCGTATACGCGTGAGTGTGTGTTTGTGCGTGCGTGCGTGTGAGTGTGTGTGTGTGTGTGTGTGAGAGAGAGAGAGAGAGAGAGAGAGAGAGGGAGAGAGAGAGGGGGAGAGAGACAGTCTGTGTATCTGCATCTTTTTGTGCCTACGTGTGATTGCCAAGTGCGTGCGTGCATGCTTGCGTGTGTGTGAGAGAGAGAGACACACACAGAGATGGACAGAGAGAGAGAGAGAGCGAGAGAGATAGAGAGAGAGAGATGAGAGAGTATGTGTGACTGCGTCTCTGTGTGCATACGTACGTGCGTGCGTGCTGCATGCATTACGTGCGTTGCATGTGTGCATGCGAGCAGGTGTGTCTGCATAGATATGCCCTATGTTGCTTTTGAAAACAGGATATGCTCTGTTTGTATATGTTACAATACATGAATTCTGAAATTAGGTCATATCTGATTAAAAAATATCTGCCAGAGCCTAATTTCCATGCGCTGATATGCCATTATAAAATCTTCCACTCCACTAGCAATTACAAACTAGTTACAATTCATGGTGTCCTTATCTCTTACATGAATATTCAGTGCAATAAAGAGTGCCCTAACCTTTTTCAACCCTTAATTTGAAGAATGGAACAAACCGTCACTCTTAGCAATAGAGTGGATTCAGTATGAAAGGCTTAAACTTTATTAGACGATTAATGACAAACAGTGCATACCCTGATCTTGGTCAACACTGTTTCGCAAATGATTGTGCATGTGTAACCCGAGTTTAACCCATTTGAGCCCAGTAGATTCTTTCATGTTTATATATTGGATTAGTCCATTTGTTATCTTAGGGATGTTTGGCCTAAAGTTTCAATTGCGTTATGTTTTATATTGAATTTCTTATCAGCAAACAGAGTAGACTCTGATCAGACGCCGCATTATACGGCGTCTGATCAGAGTCTACACTGTTTGCCTAGGTCCCATATATGGGATCGTGGGAACAAATGGGTTAAATTTAATAAACATTTTAGTTCATGAATATTCATGTAAGAAATAATGGTATCATGCATATTAATTAAATTAAATCTTATAATAGAACATGGACACAGAAATGTTCGGCTAACTTTAGAAGCATATCAGTATTATATTAGAAGCAAACAGTGAAAACATGATCAAACGGCTCCTATAGGAGCTTCGTAAATAGAGTAGATCCAAATCCAGATCTGATTTCTATAGTTTTGGCCATGGTTAACCCATGTGTTCCCACAATCCCATATATGGGACGTAGGCAAACAGTGTAGACTCTGATCAGACGCCGCAGTATGCGGCGTCTGATCAGAGTCTACACTGTTTGCCTACGTCCCATATTATATGGGATCGTGGGAGTAAATGGGTTAACAGGGTTAAGTGTGAACACAATCAATCACCATGGATACACTGGGGCATCCACAAATACAGTAAAAACCTCTCTATAACGGACACTAAATTACATCAATTATTTTGTGTCAGTAGCAGGTGGCTGCTTAAAGCGAGGTGAAAGTCAAAACAGAACGCTGCTATAGGCTCTAAATACCAACTACATGTAATTAACACACTTTAGTGTCCGTTATAGATAGATTTTACTGTAGTTAAGCAAGGCTATATTGAGTTTATCTGTCATACATGTGTGCGAATAGGGTCTACCCACTGTTACAAATACAGTCTGTTAAAATATGTTTAGGTTTTGTTATTTTTTTGTTATAATTAAACATATTTTTTTCAAAGCTGTTTTGCTAGTTCAGAGTGGTTATCGATTAGTTTCTTTTTCAAAATGAAGTAGTTCTTTTCTATAGAAACCATGTCATTTATTAACACGAAAGTCTAATAATTCAATTCAATTCAATTTCTTTATTGCATAAAACATACATAGTATGCTTATACAGTAAAACCTCTCTATAACGGCAACTAAATTACATCAAATATTTTGTGTTAAAGGCAGGTGGCTGCTTAAAGCAAGGTGAAAGTAAAACAGAACGCTCCTATAGGAGCGTTCTGTTTTACTTTCACCTTACTTTAAGCAGTCACCTGCCCTAAATACCAACTATTTAACACAATTTAGTGGCCGTTATAGAGAGGTTTCACTGTAGCAAGCATAAATACAAAACTGTTGTCCTTTCGTCCTGCATTAAGCTACCACCTGTCTGAAATGCAAACCAACAATATTAGGCATGTTTGGAGTGGTCGTTTTACGGAGGTTCTGCCGAATCCATATTCAAAGAGGACATCAAGAGTGTATGGTAATTTGAAAAATTACTTCAGAACTAGAAATGTGATGAACTAAACCTCTAAGGTATTCACAAGTTCGACAAACAGGAATTTCACAAAAATAGCAAACCAAAAGCCGGTAATAATCATGTTCCACGAGGAGTGTACAGTAAAACCCATCTAATGCAAACACTGCATGAATAGACATGGCTGTCTTTATAAGCAGGTGATTGCTTAATGCAGGACAAAAGTTATGCAGAATGCTCCTACAGGTACTTTCTGCATAACTTTAGTCCTGTATTAAGCTGCCTTTGCCACTGTGAATTATGCCCCGTTTTGCTGGTCACACTAGAGGGGTTTTACTGTATTCTTATAGCGCATTCCTATACCTTCGGAAATTTATTCGAAGATTACCGACGATAATACACGGAATATGCATGAGTCACAGGTCAAATTGGTAGGATACTATCAACATTTCCATATCAACTCTACCGTGTTTGTTTATTGTATAACATAGACCTGTCTATAGTTCGATTTCGAGCGCTGAGCCGTGACTTCAATTTTCTATTTATAGAAGTTGCAACCATTCTAATTTATGGGTAAGTGGACAATGGTTGTCACAAGAAGCTCGTAGTAATCGTGCAGTATTAGTATATACAGTAAAACCTCTCTATAACGGCCACTAAATTACATCAAGTATCTTGTGTTAAAGGCAGGTGGCTGCTTAAAGCAAGGTGAAAGTAAATCAGAACTCTCCTATAGGAGCGTTCTGTTTTACTTTCACCTTGGTTTAAGCAACCACCTGCCCTAAATACGAACTAATTAACATTATTTAGTGGTCGTTATAGAGAGGTTTTACTGTATATGCTTAATGCTTGTCTGTATAACCACAGGTAATTCCGGCACAAATACATGGTTTGTGACGCGTTTTACCTCTGCGGATGGACTGGTCCTAAAGGTCACAGCTCACGGGTCAAAATCGAACTATATTCGATTTCCGTCAAAGCAAACATATACATTTTTTTTACAGTACAAAACTTCTGCTTGTAAATAAAAGTTAAGATGTTATTATTTCTGACATGGATATACTCAGGGAGCCAATGGGATCTACCGTGCACCCACCCCTAGACGTTTTTCCATGGGTGCCAAAATGTTCAGAAAAGTCTACTGAATCAGACTCGCGAATGCACTCAAGTTTCCATGACAACCCCCAGTTTTGGTAATGATGACACATATCTACAAACTCGCCTATATCACAACCAGTCTTTGTCCTTAACCTATAAAACTGGTACCGAATTGAGGATAAGATATTGTGCTTTTATTTCCAGCTTGTTGTTTAAATTACTTTATTTGCATACTCATGAATATTAATGAGAACATTAAAAATAGTAAAAAAGTATAGAAATGTAGTAGTATTAGCAGTAGTAGAAGAAATAGCAGTAGTAGAAGAAGTAGTAGTAGAAGCAGACTAGTAGAAGCAGACTACTAGCATCAGTTGCAGTACAAGTAGAAGCAGCAGTAATAGTAGCAGCAGCAGTAGTAGCAGCAGTAGCATCAGTAGTAGCAGCAGTAGTAGCAGCAGCAGTAGTAGTAGCAGCAGCAGTAGTAGTAGTAGCAGTAGTAGCAGCAGCAGTATAAGTAGCAATCATGCTCAAGTTACATTTATTATACTGACAAAAGAGACTAGTTTCACATTAACCCTTCGGTTGCTATTCATGTCAATATACCTACCTGTAAATAGTGAATTGATTGTGCAACCAGTGCACTCCACAGCAGTGATTGCACAGCGAAATACGTGTACACAGTGAAGATATATGCAAATTACACAACAGGGCATGGGTAAAGAAGGAGAAATGCATTTTAAAATTCAGCAAGCGAAGGGTTAACCCGTACTATTCGCGTCCTGGCTCGTACGTTTGCATTTGCAAACAGTAGCAGTTTCTCACTAGGATGATGTGTTCTCACAATCTTGATCCTTTCTGAAGGCATTAGATTCGAATGCCCTGTTTGCTTATGAAAAGATAAAACATGTAGACCTGACTCACCCAGTTTATAAAATTAAATTACCGAATCAATCCTGTGTACATTAGCATTATAAATGTCAGGTAATAAATATTCATGATGTCATTATTTTGAACATGAATATTCAACATGGAAAGGGTAAACAAAAAGTATCTATTTTCACATACACGCGAAGAAATTGTTTTACAATGTGGTTAAGGGCAAAATTGGCCGAGCATTCTTTTATTACGAGTCGATTTCCTTTTTCTCAAGTGTACATGACGGTGTGATAATAGCTTTGTATATGGCCAGAGGATAATATGAAATTATGTGTAAACACTTTTGACGAAATAATGTATGTATGACTATGTTATTGGGGTTTTTTGTTGGTTTTTGTTGGTTGTTGTTGTTATAATTCTTATTGTTATTGCTGTTTTTGGTTGCTTCCTATTGTTGTTGTTCTTGTTGCTTATTTGTTTCACCCATTACCCGGTGAAAATAATCATTTAACCTGATTTAATCATTTCCCTGTTCTATGTTTATTCCAGTTTTTGTTGCCTACAGAATATTCATGGAGAAAATAATGAAATATGGAAAAGTGTAGCCATTTTAGACAACATTTTAGACACAGAATTTCTTCAAATTTCATTAGCAAACAGACCTTGGTTATAGGAACTGTCTGATCTGGGTGTACTCTGTTAGCAAATGCGTGAAATGTTCATATGAAGGAAAGTGTTAAGAAAACATGACATCTTGAACATATATTAGTTGACGTTTATAATAGCATATGGACGCAGACCTGTATGTTCAACCATTGCTAAAGCTGTTAACCCGTTCCTCCATAGGCTATTTTTAGACCCAACCTCTTTGAATGAATCTACCGAAAAGGAACATTAACTAGAGAAAAGTTGGTTTTTTTTATAATTTTATAGTTCTGAAACCATTGTGATAAATAGAGCATTTGCTCTTTAGGAGCAAATGCTCTATTTATCAAAATGTTTATCAAAATGTTTATCTATTTATCAAAATGTTTATCTATTTATCAAAATGTTTTCAAAAAGTGACTTTTACAGAGGTGTAGAAATGCGTATTTATGGAGGAGAGGGTTAAATCATATCTATTATACATGTATTGTGTAACCTGTCCTGAGTGGACATTTATGTACTAAACATAGGAGACTTAAAAACAGGTGGTTGCTTAGTACAGGGCAAAGGCTCTAGCAATACAGAATTGTTCTAAAATGTAACTCTACAGATATCTAGAACCACATGTGACAGCTTAATACAGGTCTAAAGTAATGCTGAAAGCTCCTTCAGCATTACTTTAGACCTGTATTAACCCTTCGCTTGCTACATGTATTCACGTCAATATACATACCTGTAAATAGTGAAGACCCAGATGAGACAGCTCCTACAGGAGCTGCCTCATCAGGGTCTGCACTATTTACAAATTGATTGTGCAACCAGTGCACTACACAGCAGTGATTGCACAGCGAAATACTTGTACACAGTGAAGATATATGTAATTATACAACAGGGCATGGGTAAAGAAGGAGAAATGTATTTTAAAATTCAGCAAGCGAAGGGTTAAGATGTGACATTGAAAAATTGTTCAGATTAGAAATCGGATGAGTCGAACTTCTGTTATCTCGCACTAATTTGTACGGTCCCTTGAAGTTCGAGTTATCGAAGTTCAACAGTGCATCTCATGTCGCATACAGTTGAACTTCGATATCTCGAACTCGGATAACTCGAACATCGGGGACACTCGAACTAGAAGTTCGGTCCTTCCAAAAATTACAATACAGAATTGTTCTAAATGTATCACAGCATATATCTAGAAACTAAATGCAGGTCTACAATAATGTTGAAAGCTCCTACATGAACATTCAGCATTACTTTAGACCCGCATTAAGCTGTGAACATAAGATATTAAATTGTAATCGGATGACTCGAACCTGTGTTATCTCGTACTAATTTGTAGTTCGGTCCCCCGCCGGACCAAGTCCTTCGGACGAGACTATAAACCGAGGTCTGATGTATCAGTGCTTTACACTGGGCATCTAAAAGAACCAGAGAAACTCGGTCGATAATAAGAGTAGGGCATCGCGCCCGGGTTTCTCTGTATCCTCTCCCCTCTCTCTGGGGCGTCCAATTAGCCCATAGTGAGCAGAAACGGACGTAAATCAACACAAACAAACAAACTAATTTGTATGGTCCCTTGAAGTTCGATATATTCGATATATCAAAGTTCAGCTGTAGTTTAAATTATTTATCTCTAGTATTATTTATGCTCTCGACTCCATTTGAAATTGTTGAACTGTTTCTAGTCCCACTGGGTCTTGAAGAGCGATAGTAATGGACACACATGTACATGTACGTGCCCTGCCGTATGAAGTTATGAACCCTTCGGGTTGGGGTGAAGGGATTATCTGTGTCCTATGGACACACTTTTCTAGTTTGTCACTGTATTTTGTTTGATTTGTGATTTAACACCGACTTTTGTTTGACGCTGTGTTTAGTTTAGAAAAGAACCGGAAATCAACAGTGCTTTTTAAGTTAAAGTGACGAGAATTCTTTTCAGATGAAGGATAGTTTGAGTTCAGCGGGTTATTGAGTGAACATTAGAGGCAATAAAACTAACCTTGCTTGAAGAAGACAATGGCTACATGATCAGATGAACAAAATCTGCCCCAAGCCGTTCACATCATTCGACTGTTTAACCCATTGCCCCATGAATAGTCACGTGAGAATTTATGACGTCATGAATATTAATTAGATATGAACACAGATCATTTGACTCAGGCAGAAACTATAGAAATAGATCTTTATGATACCATAAACAAACAGTGGTTCCTTATCAGATGACTCCTATAGGAGTCGTCTGATCTGCGTCTACTATGTTTGCAAATGCGTAGAAAGGCGTACAGTGGAACCTCTCTAATGCGACCACTTAATGAACAAAACATGGCTGTCTTCATAAGCAGGTGGTTGCTTAATGCAGGACGAAAGTTATGCAGAAAGCTCCTATTGGAGCTTTCTGCATAACTTTCGTCCTGCATTAAGCTACCACCTGCCTTTGCCACTGTGAATTATGACCCTTTTTGGTTGTCGCATTAGAGGGGTTTTACCGTATTTATGGAGTTAAGGGTTAACCGTTTATTACCATTGTAAAAATATAAGGTCGACTCAAATTTGGCTCTGGTGCAATTTTAACTCCTTCTGATTGGATCAAGCTTTTGAGAAGCCATTGATCAAGTGCCAAACATATTGTACACAAATAGTTTGGATCCTGATGAGACGCCGAGTTACTCGGCGTCTCATCTGGATCCAAGCTATTTGCAAGTGCCCGCCTGACTGCGATTTACGGGGCATAAAGAAGTCATGTTTATCATATTGAAATAATGTTTAGCTCATCCGAAATGTGCTAAAATCACCTCTTTAATACTCATGGATAGATAGATAGATAGATAGATAGATAGATAGATAGATATATAGATATATAGATATATCTATCTAGATAGAGATAGATAGATACATAGATACATAGATACATAGATACATAGATAGATACATAGATACATAGATACATAGATAGATAGATAGATACATAGATACATAGATAGATAGATAGATAGATAGATAGATAGATAGATAGATAGATAGATAGATAGATAGATAGATAGATACATACATAGATAGATACATAGATAGATACATAGATAGATACATAGATAGATACATAGATAGATAGATAGATAGATAGATAGATAGATAGATAGATAGATAGATAGATAGATAGATAGATAGACAGACAGACAGACAGACAGACAGACAGACAGACAGACAGACAGACAGACAGACAGACAGACAGATAGACAGATAGATAGATAGATAGACAGACAGACAGACAGATAGATACATACATAGATACATAGATAGATACATAGATAGATAGATAGATAGATAGATAGATAGATAGATAGATAGATAGATAGATAGATAGATAGATAGATAGATAGATACATAGATAGATACATAGATAGATACATAGATACATAGATACATAGATAGATAGATAGATAGATAGATAGATAGATAGATAGATAGAACAAAAATCGAAGGCTAAGTGGGTAGACTTTGAGAAACGTTCTGTCTTGTCATATAACCAATTCCCTCATATTGATACCTTTTGAGGTCTCTGTAAAAGTCACCTTTTGAAACTATTGTGATAAATAGAGCATATAGGTGTAAATGCTCTATTTATCACAATGGTTTCAAATCTACACAATTCTAAATTTCATAGAGGGAACATACCACCCGGACCCCTATAGCCACGGTATGTGCATTGTATTTGAATTCAACTATGCTCCTGTATATAGTGTAGTGTATGGAAACATTCAAAATAATGACATTATTTATACTCTCTATAACGACCACTAAATTACATCAAGTATTTTGTGTTAAAGACAGGTGGTTGCTTAAAGCAAGGTGACAGTAAAACTTTTACTTTCATCTTGCTTTAAACAGCCACCTGCCCTAATATACCAACTAATTAACACAATTAATTATTTAATGGCCGTTATAGAGAGGTCTTACATGTACTATATTAATTGACTGATTTTATTATTGTGTAGTTAACAATTAAATCATGGAAGGACCTGTATAATCCGATTTTTATCATTCCCTACGCAAATAGAGTTTACACCTATCAGACGCCAAAGGAGCCATCTGATCCGGGTCTATAGCAGTTAACTAGGGTTAATCCTTTCCTTCATATTAAAGTATTTTCACCCATGCGCAAACAGAGTAGACCCAGATCAGACGGTTCCTATTATGAACTAATATAGATCTTATAGATCTAATTCTACAGTTGGTACATGTAACATGGCAAAGATATCGTGACTGTCTTCGTTTACCGATAAAAATAATGTAATTAATATTCATGATGTCATTAATGTTTTCATGAATATTAAACAGGTAAAGGGTTAAGGCAGTTGGTATCTTGATCCTTTAACCCTTTCCCTGATGAATATTCATGTAGGAAATAATGACGTCATGAATATTAATAAGAATATTTTTTATAATGGCATATTAACACAGGACATTTCAGCTCTGGCAGAAGCTGTAGAATCAGATCTATATTACACCATAAGCAAACAGAGCAGACCCTGATCAGACGGCTCCTATAGGAGCCGTCTGATCTGGGTATACTCTGTTTGCAGATGCGCCAAAATGCGCTTACACAGGGCAAAGGGTTAAGTACGTGATCCCATATATGGGACATATACAAACATTATTGACCAAAGATCATTAGTGTTTGCTAAACCTATGTACATCGTGTGTCAATGGTTTTGACCGGTATATTCTTTCTTTGCGATGAACAGGTTGTTTGTCTATATCCCAGATATTCCTTTCGGCGACAAATTTCTAATTGTTGTCTGCAACCCAGTTTTGTTCAAACATTTTGGTAAATTAAGGCAATTATATAAATGAAATTAAATTTCAAAGGAATAAACCACAGGTATAGAACTAGAGACTGAGACAAAAGGTGAAGCCCCTGATCAGACGCCGCCTTGAAAAGGCGGCGTCCGATCTGGGACAACACTATTTGTTGTGGTGCATTTTTGTGACATTGGCGGTGAAAGAGTTAACACTTTCCTTCAAATAAACGCATGATCATGCATTTGAAAACAGAGTACAGTAAAACCTCTCTATAACGGCCATTAAATTGTGTTAATTAGTTGGTATCTAGGGCAGATGACTGCTTAAAGCAAGGTGAGAGTAAAAGAGAACGCTCCTATAGGAGCGTTCTGTTTTACTTTCACATTGCTTTAAGCAACCACCTGCCTTTAACACAAAATACTTGATGTAATTTAGTGGCCGTTATAGAGAGGTTTTACTGTATACATAAAAGAGCCATCTGATCAGGGATTGCTCTGTTTGCTTATGCTATTTTATAGACTTGATTTCACGCTTTAAGCCACGGTCAAATTCGTTCGTCAATAATGTTGTAAAATAAGTCGTCTCTTTAACCCTTTCCCTCATATAAACGTGTTTTCACGCTTCTGCAAACAAATTAGACCCAGATCAGACGGCTCCTAGGGGAGCCGTCTGATCAGGATCTACTCTATTTGCTAATAGAATTTCAAATAACGGTGTCCTTACTTTCTAAAATGGCTACAATGCTCCACCTTCCATATTTCATTATAACCTTTTTGTCCATGAATATTTAGTCGGTACATGTATTGAACTTTGCAGAAAGGGTTAATAATTTAATATTCATGTTATCATTAATTCTGACATAAATATAAAACGGGAAAGGGTTAAGGATCATGAAATGTTCTTGAGTAAATAGAGTAGGGGGATTTTATGGCCTCATCTAGAAGATCTTGAATGATAAAATATAAATATATAGCCGTTTGTTCATAATAACTGAGATCAAGTACCGAAGAGAAGGGCACTTAGAAATGTTTCGTGTAAAGAAAGTTTGTAACTGGTCAGTGATAGACCGATGGACCTACCCGGATGTCTTTCAGTTGTTCCCTGTAAGGAATAATTTAGGGTAGATGGGGAAATATTTTGTCTTCTAGTTAATGAAGTTTATTATATTAATTATAATGATATATGAGCACATATCAGTTTATTTGAATATTGTTTTGTCTTAACCCTTCGTTTGCTATTCACGTTAATATACCTACCTGTAAATAGTGAAGATTCAGTTGAGACAGCTCCTGCAGGAGCTGTCTCATCAGGGTCTGCACTATTTACAAGTTGATTGTGTAACCAGTGCACTCTACAGCAGTGATTGCACAGCGAAATACTTGTACACAGTGAAGATATATGTAATTATACAACAGGACATGGGTAAAGAAGGAGAAATGTATTTTAAAATTCAGCAAGCGAAGGGTTAACATCGTTACTCATGTTGTGGAGTTGTCTAGAGGGGGAAATTGACTTTACATTTTTAATTGGGTGGAATAAGCGTGAGGTTAGATACCCATAAACCTGGTTTAGCCCCCCCCCCCCCCCCCAGTGCCCGCCTTTGGCTACTGACCGTTCCAAGATGGTACTCTTCATTTCATCCTATGATCTACTTTGTTATTTTTATATACAGTTGAACTTCGATAACTCGAACGTCAAGGGACCATACAAATTAGTTCGAGATAACAGAAGTTCGAGTCACCCGATATCTCATCTGAAGTCACGAAGTCAATTAGTTAGACTGTCAAGTTCAACCTTATCCACCAAGTACACAAGCACGCATTCTCTGCAAACAGAGTAGACTAAGATCAGACGGCTCGCATAGAGACCGTCTGGTCTGGGTCTGATATGCTTGCTTATGGAATGATATACAGTTGAACTTCGATAACTCGAACTTCAAGCGACAATACAAATTAGTTCGAGATAACAGAAGTTTGTGTCATCCGATATCTACATGTAATATGAACAATTTCCCAATGCCACAGCTTAATACAGGCACAAAGCACATTACTTTAGACCTGTATTAAGTTGTCACACGTGTTTCTGAATATCTGTAGCGATACATTTGAGAGCAATTGTGTATTGTAAGTTTTGGAAGGACTGACCATTTTGTTCGAGTTATCCCGAAGTTCGAGTTATCCGAGTTCGAGATATTGAAGTTCGACTGTAGATCTGATTCTACAGTTTGTGCCATGGTTAAAAAATCAGAACGAGCTTAGCTGGTAAGCGATAGGTGAACCCAGTTGCGGTTGTTGTTGATTATCGGAAAGGGGATGATTATGTTATTACATTGTCTTTTATGGTGGTGATGGAATACGTGTTAGGTTGTGCGTCTCTAAACCGGTTTAAACACGCAATGACAATTGACAAAAAGGCGATACTTCCATTGCCCCCCTATTATTTGTTTGTTTATGTGTTTGTGCGTCTCTTTGTGTTTGTTTGGTACATGTACGTACATGATCTACATTGTATGTACATTTACTGTTTTTGTCGTGGTGCTGTTTGGCCGGCTGTGTTTTATATGTGGTGTTTCCTGGTGTGACTCATACATGTACTTATATATTTAACCCTTTCGCTGCCAAACTCTGTCGTCTTCTAACTTTGTCGTCTGCTACACATTTTCATTCTTTTGATTTTCTACATGTTTGTTTCAAAAACATAGTAACAGTAACAAACAGTTTGGATCCTGATGAGACGCCGAGTTACTCGGCGTCTCATCTGGATCCAAACTGTTTGCATAGGTAATCACAGATTCGGCATTGGCAGCGAAAGGGTTAATGAAATACAAGATTTTAGATTGACTTGTTTACCGAAACGCATGGATGGGGATTTAACCCTTAATACATTTGCTGAATAATTAAATCCGGCTCCTCCTTTTCTGAATATTAATTAACCCTTCCGGCGCCAAATTTCTAATTGTCGTCTGCAATCGAATTTTGTTAAATAGTTCGGTAAAATAAGGAAACGAGATAATTAAATGCAAATTTCAAATGAATAAAGCACATATATAGAAATAGAGATTGAGACAAAAAGTGAAGTCCCTGAAAAAGGCGGCGTCTGATGAGCTGAAGTTCTGTTACGATATATAAACTTAGGTTTACTTTGCAATGGCAGAAACTATAGAATCAGATTTATACGTATTGTAATTCCACACGCAACCAGAGCAGACCCTGGTCAGAGTCTTCTGAGGGATTATACTTCGAAATACGTCTCTATGATGTAAAAGATAAAATCATTAAGCCTTTCGCTGCCAAACTCTGTCGTCTGCTAACTTTGTCGTCTGCTACAAATTTCATTCTTTTGATTTTTCTTCATTTTGTTTCAAAAACATAGTAACAGTAACAAACAGTTTGGATCTTGATGAGACGCCGAGTTACTCGGCGTCTCATCTGGCCAAACTGTTTGCATAGGTAATCACAGATCCGGCATTGGCAGCGAAAGGGTTAAGCGTATCCAATGCATTGAGATGATAATCATTGTTGATTTCGTAGAAATATCTATATTTACGACGAAAAGTAAAACAAGTCATCGTATTCATCCCACAAGTGAACACAATAACGTTCTTATTTACATGTATAACCAAGAGGTACTGATAAGGGGTGGAAATTAAAATATTTTCAAGAATGTGATCGTATTCTAATGAGTGGTCACAACATAGGGTTTGGTGGAGAAATAGCGATACAGTAAAACCTATAACGGCCACTGAATTGTGTTAATTAGTTGGTATTTAGGGCAGGTGACTGCTTAAAGCAAGGCGAAAGTAAAACAGAACGCTACTATAGGAGCGTTCTGTTTTACTTTCACCTTGCTTTAAGCAGCCACCTGTCTTTAATACAAAATACTTGTTGTAAATTAGTGGCCGTTATAGAGAGTATACACATGTACATGTATTAGTATTTCAGCACGCATCTGTTGCTTTGTATAACATGACCTTTTAGTATAAATATTTCAAAAGAAAGAGCTTCGAATTGTGTAGTTTTTAAACATTCTGATAAATAGAGCATTTGTTCTATAGGAGCAAATGCTTTATTTATCGCAATGGTTTGTAAAAATGGCTTGTATAGAGAGGCGTCTCAGGGCGTCAATGTGCGGGAATGGGTCAAAAGGCGCCAATATGAAGGACTGGGTCAAAATGCGTAAATATGAGGGAACGGTTTCATATGAATACATCCATTATTTCTTAATGATCAACTTGTGCTGTATAACTTACACTTATTCGTCTGTGATAAACAGTATCGCCTAAACCCTGACGACGCTGAATTTTCAAATCGGCTCTTCCAAAATTCAAACAGGTCAAGCTTATGGTGAATATTTAGGGATTTTTATAAAGAAACGGTTAACATGATTTAACATGATAAACAGTACAGACCCTGATGAGAGGACTCATCTAGGATCCCTCTCATCTTGGTCTACACTGCTTGCAATGGACTATCGCCTTAATATTTGAACGGGTACACCTTCACCTGGGAACCCTCTCATCTGGGTCTACACTGTTTGCAAAGGACTATCGCCTTAAATTGGAACAGGTGCTTTTTTGACTACTTCCGATTCGATCAAGATTTTGAGAAACTTTTAATTGAGTGTCAGACAGTTTGGATCCTGATGAGACGATGTGCTGCTAGGGGCCTCAAGCTGATTGAAAATTGCGAGTCACATCGGGAATAGTGAGTTAAGGGTTAAATTTAATTGACTTCGTGATTTATTATACTATGTATGTATGTGTAGCAGTTATTTGCTTAGCTTAAACCTTTACGAGTGGGATACTCATGTAAGAAATAGCGAATGTTTGAATATTAATCAGATGTAGATGAAGAATGAATGTTAATAAGAATTGGATGCTTATATGTTGGATTAGTCCATTGCTTATCTAAGGGATGCCTGGTCAAAATTTTCAATTTCGGTTTGTTTTATATTGAAATTCCTATCAGCAAACAGTGTAGACTCTGATCAGACGCATTATGAAGTACATATATGACTATTAACCCTTTCCCTCATATTGACGACTTTTGACGACTCTGTAAAAGTCACTTTGTGAAACCATTGTGATAAATAGAGCATTTGCTCCTATAGGAGCTAATGCTCTATTTATCACAATGGTTTCAAACTACAAAATTCTAAAGTTTGCCTTTTCTCTAGTTAATGCTCCTTTTCGGTAGATTAATTAAATAAGGTTGGGTCTAAAAATAGCCTATGAGGTAATGGGTTAATTAGAATGGGATGGAGTTTGTGTGTAAATAACATGTGGACACATCAACATTTGAACGTGGTAGAAACTGTAGAATCTGATTCATATAATCCCATATGCAAACAGAATAGACCCTGATCAGAAGGTTCCCGTATGTTCCGTGACTTCCGTCTGATTCGGGTCTTCTCTGTTTTCAAAAGCGTGAACGGGGTGGCTCTATTAACTCATTCTCTGCCGCCTTTTACGCCTCTGTAAAACTCATTTTTTTAAACCATTGTGATTTATAGAGCATCTGCTCTGTATGAGCAAATGCTCTATTTATCGCAATGGTCTTAAAATGCTCTATTTATCACAATGTTTCAAAACTGCAATTTTTCTAAACTTCGCCTTTTCTATAGTTAATGCTCATTTTCGGTAGATTAATTCAAAGAGGTTGGGTCTAAAAATATTCTAGGAGGGAATGAGTTAACTAAAGAGTTGACCCTTTGTCTGCTGAGACAATATTGCCTGCCCATGCTCAGATATGTTGTATTTTTCACTTATCTCCGACTTCAAATTATTTAACCCATTACCTCATAGGCTATTTTTAGACCCAACCTCTTTGAATAAATCTACCGAAAAGGAGCTTTAACTAGAGAAAAAGGAAAATTTTAGAATTTTGTAGTTTGAAACCATTGTGATAAATAGAGCATTTGCTCCTATAGGAGCAAATGCTCTATTTATCACAATGGTTTCACAAAGCGATTTTTACAGAGTCGTCAAAAGTCGTCATTATGAGGGAAAGGGTTAAGAACTGAATGTTTGAGTAACAAACAGCTTCAGTATTGACGAGACACCGAGTTACTCGGCTTCTCATCTGGATCCGATTCGCGTTTGGCAGGATAAGGGTTAAGGTAGCGAAACAATGGGTAAGATAGCGGGGTAACGGTTAAGGTACCGAAATTAAGGTTAACCTTAACGCCCCTTTTCACCTTTGCAAACAGAGTAGAGCCAGGTAAAACGTCTCCTGTAGGAACTGTTTGATCAGCGTCTGCTCTGTTTGCTTATACAGTGCTCCCTCCCTACAACGACCCTCTCAATAACGATTCCCTCCTTACAACAACGCATGTCACTGTTTCCGAAACAACAAGGCTCCAGACACAACTTTCTTCCATCGTATTTTCTTTATGCTTCCATCAAACCCTATGTTGTGACCACTCTTTAGAATCGTCACTTTGTGACGATTCTAAAGAGTGGTCACAACATAGGGTTTGATTGAGGCATAACGGTTTTAGTTCTCGAAATGCACATTATCTGGGGATCTACAAACAAGCTAATTATATTTGATTTTCCCTCCCTATAACAACTCCCTCTGAACAACACATACAATATTCGAATCCCAAAGGGTGTCGTTGTAAAGAGGGAACACTGTAGTATATAATATAGATATGATTCTATAGTTTCTGTCACTGCCAAAATGTCATGTGTTCATATGCCACTATAAAACTGATCTAAATAATATTGATGATATTCTTATATGAATATGCAACAGGGGAATTGTTATGGTAGTGAGATGAGGGTTAAAATAGCCGGATAAAGGTCAGCTCTGTCCGCCCTGGACTATTTTTGGACCCAGTTTCTTTGAATAAATCTACCGAAAAGGAACATTAACTATAGAAAAGGAGACTTTTAGAATTGTGTAGTTTTTAAATTATTGTGATAAATAGAGCATTCACTCATATGGTACAAATACTCTATTTATCACAGTGGTTTAAAAAAAACTTAAACAGAGGCGTCAAAAGGCGTCGTTTGGAGAGAATGGGTTAACCAAAGGCTGTCGTCTGCTAACTTTGTCGTCTGCTACAATTTTTTTATTCTTTTGATTTTCTTCATTTTTGTTTCAAAAACATAGTAACAGTAACAAACAGTTTGGATCCTGATGAGACGCCGAGTTACTCGGCGTCTCATCTGGATCCAAACTGTTTGCATAGATAATCACAGATCCGGCATTGGCAGCGAAAGGGTTAAGGTAGCTGGGTAATGGCTAAACAATCTGGATAAGGTTAAGGTATAGAGGGATGTGGGTTAATATTGTCATGGGAATAAACAGGTGATTTCCCCTAAGGCAAGTTACTTAACTGAGCATGCATGACGTGTTTTGTTAAATGAAATGTGACCACATAAACTCTACAGTCATCATCATGAGATCGAGATCAAAAGAAATGGGAATGTGAAGATTCATTTTTGATTAAGCCTTTACCTGAATGAGGCTATTTTTAGACCCAACCGTTTTGAATAAAACTACTGAAAAGGATCATTTACTAGCAAAAAGAAAGAAAAAAAAAAGAAAATCGTGTAGTTTTGAAACCATTGTGATAAATAGAGCATTTGCTCCTATGGAGCAAATGCTCTATTTATCACAATGGTTTCAACACGTGATATTTACAGAGGGGCCAAAAGGCGTCAATATGGGGGAATGGGTTAACCTCTTACCTCATAGAGACGTATTGCATGCAGAGGAAACGCAGATCAATAAGCTATTGTAGGAGCCATCTGATCGGGGTCTACAGTAGAATCTGTCTTTAGCGGCCATCAAGTAAAGATCTAATTATGGAAGGCAAACGGTAGCTTAATGTAGGTCAAAAGTAATGCAGAAAGCTCCTATAGGAGCTTTCTGCATTTCTTTTGCCCTGCATTAAGCAACCACCTTATCACATGGGCTAAAATGGATTTTATTAATTATTTACTCATTTTACTTAACCCTTTAACCATTTCTTCATATTAACGCCTTTTCGTGTATTTGTGAACAGAGTAGACCCAGATCAGACAGGTCCTGTTGGAGCCGTCTGAGAAGGGTCTGCTCTGTTTGCTTTTGATATAGATCTGATTCCACAGTTATTGTCAAAGCAAACCATTCCATTGAAAAGTTTACATTATAAAAATTCAGTTAATTTGTATTAATGTTGTCATTATTTCTTACATGAATATTAATCAGGGAAATGACTAACTGATAGAGATGGATTTGAGGTGATTTTGACGCTATTGCCTCGTATATAAGGCGTCTAAATAGAGTCTACTCTGTCTGCTCATGGAATAATATACAGTTGAACTTCAATATCTCGAACTCGGATAACTCGAACTTCGGGACAACTCGAACAAAAAGTTTAGTCCCTGCAAAACTTACAATACAGACAAGTTTGCTCTAAAATGTAGCACTACATGTATCTAGAAACACATATGACAGCTTTCAGGCCTTGAAAAAACGTTCATATTAGAAATCGGATGACTCGAACTCCTTATCTCGAACTAATTTGTACGGAAGTTCGAGTTATCGAAGTTCAACTGTATATATGATTCATGAGTTTCTGACATTGTAAAAATCACGTCCTCATATACACGTAGGTACGTATGTAGTACTTAATCGCCTTATTAATATTCATGATATTATCATTTCTTATATGAATATTCATCACGTAAATGTCTAAACGGAACCTCCAGAATCGATGTTGACAAAACTTCACAGGAATCATTCTTTGGTGACCTTCTGTCAGTTATAT
Source organism: Azorinus chamasolen (assembly GCA_963576725.1). Taxonomy (NCBI): domain Eukaryota; kingdom Metazoa; phylum Mollusca; class Bivalvia; order Cardiida; family Solecurtidae; genus Azorinus; species Azorinus chamasolen. The sequence continues at coordinate 61,846,125 of OY755253.1, read as the reverse complement.
TATACAATACAAATATATTTTGAACTTCAAATGACCATACTAATCACTTCGAGATAACGGAGGTTCGAGCCATCCAATGCATAATCTGAACAATTTAAGTCCACAGCTTAATTCAGGTCTAAAGTAATGCTGAAAGCTCCCATAGGAGGTTTCAGCATTATCTACGACCTGCATTAAGGTGTCGCATGTGCTTCTAGAATTGCGTAAAGATAAATTTGTGAACAATTCTGTGTTGTAATTTTTTGAAGGACGGAACTTTTACTTCGTAATCCCAGAGTTCGATTTATCCGAGTTCGAGTTATCCCAGAGTTCGAGTTATCCGAGTTCGAGTTATCCAAGAGTTCGAGTTATCCCAGAATTCGAGTTATCCCAGAGTTCGAGTTATCCGAGTTCGAGTTATCCGAGTTCGAGTTATCCCAGAGTTCGAGTTATCCGAGTTCGAGATAACGAAGTTCAGCTGTAGTTGAGATCCGAAATCAACATTCAGAGATAGATTATGCAGAGGTACAGGATTTTCAAGAATAACTTCTTTATTTCTTAACCAAACCCTATGTTGTGACCCCACTTTAGAATCGTTTCTTTTAGACGATTTTAAAGAGGGGTCACAACATAGGGTTTGGTGGAGAAATAACGATTGTAGTATTTGATTGGTCACAACATAGGGTTTGGTGGATAAACAACAAGTTTAGTATTTGAGAACGTAAATTTTACCTTTATCTATAGCTCCGATTATGTCTTCTTTTCCAGAAAATGCATTAGGTAGATATAGGCAGTTTGTCAAAGATACAAGTGACTTGAAGAGTTTAAGTACTGACACATATACAAATCGAAACCAACTACAAAGAGAGGTTTGAAGCAAACAAAAACGAACAAGAACTGTGGAGACCAAGATGAGGATGCGTAAGAAGAGCTGTAACATGCAAATCACTGTCATCCTTCTAGCTATGCTATGGATTGGTGGGGGTAAGCATAACATAAATTATTATTCATGTTAGTATCCCCGTAATAGACTTGTTTTCGGGGGCATTCTGGAATCACCCTGTCTTGCTGTCACACTGTTTGCTGATAGGAATTTCGTCCAGGCATCCCTTAGATTAATAATGGACGAATCCAATATATCGACATGGAAGAATCCACTGGGCGCAAATGGGTTAATGCTTGTGGTGTTGCCGTGCACTTTCCTGTGTCATTTTCCAAATTTCCCACCTGACTTCTATTCTATATTTTACATTAAAGTAATGCTGAAAGCTCCTACTTTACTCTACACATGCATTAAGCTGTATACTTGAGAAATTGGCCAGATTAGACAGTGGATATCTCGAACTTCTGTTATGTCGAAGTAATTTGTATGGTCCCTTGAAGTTCGAGATATTGAAGTTCAATGGTTTATTTTTAGATACACAGGAGCCGTCGCCACGCTGTGAAAATGGATGGACCTTCTTTCCCGAAATTTTCGGATTCGGGAATAACGGAATGTGCTACTTAGCCGTGGAGGCACCGATGACGGTACCCGAGGCTGAACAGTACTGCGATAGCCGGGTTTCATACTTGATCGATTTGGACCGCATTGACCAGTTCTCGTATTTTAGCTCTCAACAGCAAAGTATGACTGTGCCGGAGTTTGTTTTCAACAGTAAGTGATGACGTCATTAACCCTTTGCCCATAATACGTCATAGATTACGTCATAGATTACGTCACACATTTACTCCATAAAAACGCAGAGTATACCCTGATCAATGACGGCGCCTGTAGGAGCCGCCTGGTCAGGGTCTGCTCTGTATTATAAAATAATTCGTCTTCTATAGAAGCTGTCGTGATAAAATGTCCTTTGTTTGTAGTGCTTTTGTTGAAAATGCAGTTAATTAATATTCATGACGTCATTCTTTCTGGCACGAATGTTCATGGAGTAGATGGTGAAAGTTTTACCTGGGCCCATGCTTATAAAGCTTTTTAGTTGAGTCTGAGATCGTTCTCAAGCTTTTGATCGGTCAGGTTTGAGTTCTCTAGCTTTTGATTGGTCAGATTTGACAAAGGCTCAAATCTGACCAATCAAAAACTTGAGAACGAACTCAGACTCAACTAAAAGTTTTATAAGCATGGACCCTGATGAATATTCAGTAAAGAAAAAATACATCATCAAATGATGATTTGTTGATTTGTTTTACGTTTAACTCTTTCGCTGCCAATTTTCACTTTGAATTTGTCTTTCATTTTCATAAAGACACAGTAACTCTACTTAACAAACGGTTTGGACCCTGATGACACGCGATATCGAACTTCGACTGTATTGACCTTTTTCCCATGAATATTTAACCTTTCCTTACTATTAACTTTTTCTCTCATAAATATTTAACCTTTTCTTATTATTAACCTTTTCTCCCGTGAATATTTATCATTTTCTCACTATTAACCTCCCATGAATATTTAACCTTTTCTTATTATTAAACTTTTCTCCCATGCACATTTAACCTTTTCTTATTATTACACTTTTCTCCCATGCATATTTAACCTTTTATTATCATTAACCTTTTCTCCAGAGAATATTTATATCATAATTTATTACTTCATGAATGGACTGGCTTTTGATAATTATACATTAACAACAAATGTTTTGGGTCCATGCTTATAAAGATTTTTAGTTGAGTCTGAGTTCGTTCTCAAGTTTTTGATTGGTCTGATTTGAGCCAAATGCTCAAATCTGACCAATCAAAAACTTGAAAAAGAACTCAGACTCAACTAAAAAGTTTTATAAGCATGGACCTTGATCTCGAAAGAAACTTCACAACTGCATGCAAGAGTCTGTTAAGACAGTTCCTACAGGAGCTGCCTGATCTGGTTCTACTCTGTTTGCAAAGGTGTCGAAAGTCCTCTATATGAGGGAAATGGTTAATACAGATGCTTTAAAAATGGTATTCACTAGTTATTGTTCCTCTTTATCTATCTTTTTTAAGACTTTCACGACTTTTGGTCTGGGATGCGTGTTGATTCAGATGATCGGTTAGCGTGGCATGCGTTTGGACCAAAATATGTGCAACGGAATAGGTTCGAGGGCCGGTAAGTAGAATTCCAGTGATTGATACCTTAGTTGTGGAACGATATATCGGTATACCGGTATACTGTGATATAGCGCTGCCCAAAGACCTATGATATCATAGGTCTTTGCGCTGCCCTAATTTGTACCACGATACAAAGTCTCTGTATCGCGATATTTTCTTCAATATTAGAATCAATACTAACAATTATATTCAATCCTCACCATTCTGAAATTTCAAATAGACTACAGGCCGGGCTTACCCTGAATATTCAGGGAGGTTTTAAAAGAAAATGTAACATGACAAACAATGCAGGCACTGATGAGAGGACTCCTTTAGGAGTCCTTCTATCTGGGCTTGCATTGTTTGCTATTGGCATAAGTGGCTCATTTCCCACACCACCTTCCGACGGTCTACAGTAAAACCTCTTTATAACGACCACTGAATTACATCAAGTATTTTGTGTTAAAGCAAGGTGAAAGTCAAATAGAATGCTCCTATAGGAGCGTTCTGTTTTACTTTCACCATGCTTTGAGCAGCCACTTGCCCTAAATGCCAACTAATAAACTCAATTGAGTGGCCGTTATAGAGAGGTTTTAGTGTAATTAACACACTAAAGTGACCGTTTAGAGATATTTTAGTGTAATTAACACAATTTAGTGGTCGTTATAGAGAGGTTTTAGTGTAATTAACACAATTTAGTGGTCGTTATAGAGAGGTTTTACTGTAATAAATACAATTTATTGGCCGTTATAGAGAGGTTTTACTGTAATTAACACAATTTAGTGGCCGTTATAGAGAGGTTTTACTGTAATTAACACAATTTAGTGGCCGTTATAGGGAGGTTTTACTGGTCATTATACATGAAACTCTTGACAGGTTTGAAGGATATATGTTCAAACTGTTGTTTAGAGTGAACTAAGTTGAAGGTTTCTTTATCATTTAGGCATTAGCCCCTTTAATCTATGAATATTCATTTAAGAAATATTGACATCATGAATATGAATACAGTAAACCCCCGCTAATGCAACCACCTGGAAGAGGTATAATTCAGAGAGCTCCCAGAGGAGCTTTCTGCATTACTTTTACCCTGCATTAAGCAGTCACCTGCTTATAAAGACATCCATGTTTATTCATTAAGTGGTCACTTTAGAGGGGTTCTACTTTATGTTAAAATAGTACACGGACACATGGATATTTGGCTCTTGAAAAAACTGTAGAATCATATCTATATTATACCATAAGCAAACAGAGCGGAAACAGATCAGAGAGCTCCTAAAGGAGTAGTCTGGTCTGCGTCTGCTCCATTTGCAAAGGCGTATTATGGAGTCGAACACTTCCAACCTAACCTATAGTTTTATTTTTTCATTATATCAATTCATTACAATATGTATGGCAATATAGGATTGGCCGCAATACGGGTTTGGCAACATCACAATACGGGTTTGGCAGCATCACACTATGGATCTGACCGCATTTCAATACGGGTTAGGTCATATCGAAATGCGAGTTTGGCTGCATCGCAATATCGGGTTTGGTTTCGTGGCAATGTAGGTTTAGTCGCGTCGCTATAGGTGCTTGGCAGCATCTCAATACGGGTTAGGCTAAATCGCAATGCGAATTTTCCCGCATCGCAATAGGGGGTATTGTCGCATCTAAATACGAGTTAGGCCAGGTCGCAATGCGAATTTTCCCACATCGCAAAAGGGGTTTGGCATAATCTCAATACATGTAGTGCATTTTTTATACAAATTAGCAATCGTTAGCCAGTCGTAAAAGCCATTTAAGTGTTAGCCAATCGTAGCGCTCCATTTGCGTCGTCCGTTGTATTACTATGCTGTATGTAAGCAATGGCCAAACCAGCTTCATTTTCTGTGGCATTTTAAGGCTTATGTGATAAAAAGAAAAGAATCTTATATTCGTGCCCATTACAAATGGCTGTCATGGAACTCGCTTACTAAAGCTCGTGTCACATTATTATAGTAAACTCGTTTCATAAAAACAAGTTGTAATGAACACTCATGTAAGATCCTCTATTTAAAATCTCTTGATGTAATTTTTTTCTTACATGAATATTGTACAGGGAAAAGATTAAGACTAACATCGAGCTACATAAATTATTGTAAGGTCTGACATATAGAGCTACAGTTAATTGTGCGTACCCAAACACTGAAATAGTAATTTCTCCACGAATCCATTCATTCATTCACTCAACCCTATACTGCGACCACTCGAGACGATTCTAAAGAGTGGTCACAGTATATAGAGTTTAGTAGAGAAATGAAGGAGGCATTCCTGAAAGTATTTAAATTTACTCATCTTGTCTGGACCTCTATAGACATATGATGTTAGAACTTCCGATAATCTCAGCTGTGCGACCTTTAGTAGATTAACTATTTGAATACATTGTGTAACTTTAGTAACTCATTCTGTTATAGACCGTGGAACTGGAAGCCTGGGCAGCCAACTTTAAATTACACAGGCACGTGCGGATCTGTCACTCTCGGAAAGACCGATGTTATACCCGATTTGCCAGTGACAGAAATTCCGACAGGACCCAGTTATAATGGGCAGATAACTGTGGGTCTGGATTCTTGCGGGAAAGTGTTACCGTTCGTATGCGAAAAACCGGCGATACAAAAGAACGTTGCCCCGTGTAAGTCACATATTAGGATGTTTATTTCAATTCGTATTTCACACACATCTTAGAATGTTTATTTCAAATTGTATGTCAGCATCTTTTTTTCACTTTTTACTTACTTCTCATTCGTACAATAAACGATAACCTAAATGATTTTTATCAAGGTTTCCCTTATCCTTCCAAGTTCGATCTGTCTCGCATTTACAAACTTGAATCCAGAGGAGAAGCCGAGTAACTCTGCGTCTCATCAGGATCCAAGCTGTTTTGTACTCGGTCAGCAGTTTCTTAACATTTAGCCTGCTGAGAAAATTATTTTTACAGAATTTTTCACCTACTACAATTCCAAAATTCAGGCTATTATCAATTTGTCTACCAAAATGCAATCATGGTGTCAAACAGCTTGGATCCTGATGAGACGCCGAGTTACTCGGCGTCTCATCTGGATACAAACTGTTTGCATAGGTATTCACTCATCCACCCGTAGCAGGCTAAAGGTTAAAAGATGAAAAAAACGGAGACTAAATAACACGTAAGGGAGGCCGGATAAGAGTAAACCGAGGTGGTTTTGATTTCCTTTTAACGCCTTTGCGAGTAGGGTAGATCAAGATCCGACGGTTCCTGTAGGAACTGTATGATCAGGTTCTATTGTGCCTGCATATGGAATAATATAGATCTGAATTTGAAGTTTCTGTCACAGTCTACACTCTCATTATTATATAGAAAAAAATAAGTCAATGTATATTCATACAGTATTGGACTCTTCAATTTAAGACTAAGATTTATATATAAAAAGTAAAGTACCTAGTTATAGTCTACTTTCAGTCCGAAGGACCGCTCAGCCGACTGTACATTTCCCCTGGCCATTGAGTCATTCGCCTACAATATTGATGAGAGAAATGGTGAAATGATTAACCCTTTTCTTCATCAGTACGCCTTTGCAAACAGAGAAGACCCAGATCAGACGGCTCCTATAGGAGTCGTTTGATTAAGGTCTACTGTATTTGCTTATGAAATAATAAAGATATGATTATACAGATTCTGTCATGGTCAAAATGTCATATGTTCATGTGTTATTATAAAACGTAAGCTAATTAAAATTTACGATGTTACTATTTTTTGCATAAATATATTGCATGATGTTATTTCTTGCATAAACAGACATGCCGGGCATGTAAAGGGTTACATGAAACACGTAAAATATACGTGTAGATAGAAATGCGCTATTGAGTAAACCTTTCTGTCTGTCCTCTCATGTGGAAAAATAATGTATCTGATCTGCTGATATGTTTCCTGACTTCCGATTTGCTTTAATCCGTTGAAAAACAGTTGCCTGATTGTCAAGCAGCTGGGAGCCTGGTGAGACACCGAACGAGTAACCCTTTCACCGCCGTAAAACGGCGTAAAGTGTCGTAAAACGCACCACGTAAAGTAAAGTGTCGTAAAACGTAAAGTATCGTAAAACGCACCCCGATTAATACAGTAAAGCCTCGTTACAACGGAGATGTTTGTTTGTTTCCAGACATTTGGCTGGTATAACGAGGTTGTCGTTGTACATAACGAGTTTAAATATGAAAGGAACCATATAGCCAGTGTTAAACTAATACCAACAGGTAAACGCTTAATGCAGAACACAAGAAGTGCAAAAAGCTCCCAAGTGGAGCTTTTTGCACTTATTGTATTCTGCATTAAGCGATCACCTGTCTCATTGGCATTGTAGCTATTTATTCAGTGGTTGTTTAAAAGACTGAACGGTAATTTTGTTTCAATGCATACTGAACGAATGCCGGTATAATGAGGGTTCACTGTATATAGTGCAGTCCCAGACCAGATACCCTTACACCGTCATTGTTGTAAAACGCACCACAACAAATAGTGCAGTCCCAGATCAGACGCCGCCTTTTCAAAGCGGCGTCTGATCAGGGACTTCACTTTTTGTCTCAAACTCTGTAATTTCTATTTCTGTGCTTTATTCCTTTGAAATTTGCATTTATTGTATCTCATGTTCTTTTTTAACCGAACTATTTAGCAAAATTGGTTTACAGACGACTATAAGTAATTTGGCGCCGAAAGGGTTAAAACTTGATAACTATATAACCAAAGTTACATGTATGTGCAGTTTGTGCTGAATTTTCAAATTTGTTTTGCAGCCAATACGTGTCCAGAGGGATGGGTAGGAAATGCATACCTGCCCTACTGCTTCCGGCTGGTCAATGAAACAGCAACGCTAGGTGGCGCTCGTCGCCGGTGCACTGACCTTGGTGGACACATCGCTACTGTGACTGACCCCGGCTTTACATCTTTCAATCAGACGTTTGTGCTTAGAACATACGACTGGTACATACAAAATGATCCCTGTAAGTAACTGACAAAATGAGCTTTTAGACAAAATGAGCACGATCAATTTTAGACAAATGAGTCCGAAAAGTTTTAGACAAAATGGGCCCGATACATTTATACAAAATGAGCTCGATAAGTTTTAGACAAAATGAGCCCGATAAGTTTTAGACAAAATGAACCCGATAAATTTATACAAAATGAGCCATATAAATCAGACAAAATAAGTCTGATAGGTAACAGACAAAGTGGGTCCAATTAATACAAGATAAGATATGCCCGATAAGTAAAAGACAAAACCTGAGCCAGATAAGTAAAATATACAATGAGCCAAACAAGTAAAAGAGAAAACGGGCTACAATGAGCCATATAAGGTACGAAAATCAAAAGTGACTGCAATAAGTAAGAGACGAAAATGAGTCCGACAAGTAACGGGCAAACATTAGCCCAATAGTAAACAGACAAAATGGGCCGCGTTAAGTGAAAGACAAGAATGATCTAGATAACCAGAGGTCCAGGAATTTTCAACATTTGCAAGCATAGCTCCTTCATTTCTCCATCAAACCCTATACTGTTACCACTCTTTTAGACGATTCTTAACCCTTCGCTTGCTAATCGCGTCAATATACCTACCTGTAAATAGTGAAGACCCAGATGAGACAGCTCCTGCAGGAGCTGTCTCATCAGGGTATGCACTATTTACAAGTTGATTGTGCAACCAGTGCACTCCACAGCAGTGATTGCACAGCGCAATACTTGTACACAGTGAAGATATGTGTAATTATACAACAGGACATGGGTAAAGAAGGAGAAATGTATTTTAAAATTCAGCAAGCGAAGGGTTAAGAGTGGTCACAGTAAAGGGTTTGGTGGAGAAATCACGATTTTAGTATTTGGTTCCACCCCTTTATCTGTAATTCTGATAAGTAACGTACACTATGAGCTTGTAACGTAATAACCTCGATAAGTAAAAGACACAATGGATCCAATAAGTAATAAAAAACAAAGTTAGCCCGATAAGTAAAAGACACAATGAGTCCAATAAGTAATAAAAAAGCAAAGTTAGCCCGATAAATAAAAGACACGATGGACCCGATAAGTTAAAGACAAAACTACCCAGATAAGTAAAATACAAGTTTGCCTGTGTCAATACTAGATAACGTAATTCGTGTAAGTGATTGACAAAATGATCCATGTGAGTAACAGACAAAATGACCCATATTGGTAACAGACAAAATAGCCCATGTAAGTGATAGACAAAATGAGTCATGCAAATAATGGACAAAATGACCCATGTATGTAGAAATCAAAATGGTTCCTGTAAGTTACTTTCTAGAATTGTCTTGAAGATAAGAGTAAAAAGGTGATCACATAACAGGATTTAGTGCAGAAAAAAGGAGGTATTCATGAAAATGTTCTTATTTATGCATGTTATTTGGGTCTCTGTTAAGGCAACTGTTGGTCGCCAAATAACAAAACAGGACGCCGATAATTTAAATCCTTTAATACATTTACTGTTCTTCCCCATCTTCATCATCTTGATCTTTAAGAGCATTAAGTACTGTTCTCCTTAGCAACATTATAATTCTCTTTCAAACACAAATTATTTTGATTCTAAAAGGTATAAAGAACATTATCTTGCTCCTTAAGGACATTGAGAACATTAGCTTGCTCCTAAAGAACATTAAGATCAATGGCTTGCTTCTAAGAAATTTAATACTTTATCGTGCACTTTAAGAACATCCAGTACTTTATCTTGCTCCTTAAGAACACTATTATAAAGAATAGTATTTTGCTTAAGCGCAGTAGCTTGCTTCTTAAGAACATTAAGAAAATTATATACATGTAGCTCATTAAGAGCACTAAAACATTCTATTTTTCCTTAACACTATGATAATTTTCCTTAAAACATTAAGAATATTATTTTGCTCCTAAAGAGCATTAAGAACTTTATCTTGCTCCTTCCGAACATGAAGAACAGTATCTTGTTTCTGAAGAAAATAGAACATTATATTGATTCTAAAGAATTACAAATACTTTATTGTGAACTTTGAGAACATGAAGAACTTTATTTTACTCCTTCAGAACATTACGAACAGTATCTTTGTTCTTCAGCGCATTAAGAACATTATCTTGCTCCTTAAGAGCTTTAAGAACATTGTCGTGCTTCTTAAGAGCTTAAAGAACATCGTTTTGCTCCTTAAGAACATTATAAATAGCATCTTGCTCCTTAAGACATTACGAAAATTATCTTTCTCCTTTTATTTATCCTTAACAACATTATGTTTCCGCTATGGTAAAAGTTACTAATTTAATCCATTATGATAAATAGAGCATTAATTTTGCCCCATAACAGCAAATGCTCTATCTATCACAATGGTTTCAAGACAATTCCAAATGAAGTCCTTTTCTGTAGTTAATGCTCCTTTTTGGTGGATTTATTCAAAGAGGTTAGATCTAAAATATATCATGTGAGGTAAGGTGTTAATAATGTTGAGAAGAGTATCTTGCTTCTTAAGAATATTAAGAAGAGTATCTTGTTTCTTAAGTATATTGAGAAAGAGTATCTTGCTTCTTAAGTATATTGAGAAAAGTATCTTACTTCTTAAGTATATTGAGAAAGAATATCTTGCTTCTTAAGAATATTAAGAAGAGTGTCTTGCTTCTTAAGTATATTGAGAAAGAGTATCTTGCTTCTTAAGTATATTGAGAAAGAGTATCTTGCTTCTTAAGAATATTGAAAATAGTATACTTCTTCAGAATATTGAGAAAAGTATCTTCCTTCTTAAGAATATTGAGAAGAGTATCCTTCTTAAGAATATTGAGAAGAGTATCTTGCTTCCTAAGAATATTGAGAAAAGTATCCTTCTTAAGAATATTGAGAAGAGTATCTTGCTTCTTAAGTATATTGAGAAAGAGTATCTTGCTTCTTAAGTATATTGAGAAAGAGTATCTTGCTTCTTAAGTATATTGAGAAAGAGTATCTTGCTTCTTAAGAATATTGAAAATAGTATACTTCTTCAGAATATTGAGAAAAGTATCCTTCTTAAGAATATTGAGAAGAGTATCTTGCTTCTTAAGAATATTAAGAAGAGTATCTTGTTTCTTAAGTATATTGAGAAAGAGTATCTTGCTTCTTAAGTATATTGAGAAAAGTATCTTGCTTCTTAAGTATATTGAGAAAGAGTATCTTGCTTCTTAAGAATATTAAGAAGAGTATCTTGCTTCTTAAATATATTGAGAAAGAGTATCTTGCTTCTTACGTATATTGAGAAAGAGTATCTTGCTTCTTAAGAATATTGAAAATAGTATACTTCTTCAGAATATTGAGAAAAGTATCTTCCTTCTTAAGAATATTGAGAAGAGTATCCTTCTTAAGAATATTGAGAAGAGTACCTTGCTTCTTAAGTATATTGAGAAAGAGTATCTTGCTTCTTAAGTATAGTGAGAAAGGGTATCTTGCTTCTTAAGTATATTGAGAAAGAGTATCTTGCTTCTTAAGAATATTGAAAATAGTATACTTCTTCAGAATATTGAGAAAAGTATCTTCCTTCTTAAGTATATTGAGAAGAGTATCCTTCTTAAGAATATTGAGAAGAGTATCTTGCTTCCTAAGAATATTGAGAAAAGTATCCTTCTTAAGAATATTGAGAAGAGTATATTGCTTCTTAAGTATATTGAGAAAGAGTATCTTGCTTCTTAAGTATATTGAGAAAGAGTATCTTGCTTCTTAAGAATATTGAAAATGTATACTTCTTCAGAATATTGAGAAAAGTATCTTCCTTCTTAAGAATATTGAGAAGAGTATCCTTCTTAAGAATATTGAGAAGAGTATCTTGCTTCTTAAGAATATTGAGAAGAGTAGCTTGCTTCCTAAGAATATTGAGAAGAGTAGCTTGCTTCCTAAGAATATTGAGAAGAGTAGCTTGCTTCCTAAGAATATTGAGAAAAGTATCTTGCTTCTTAAGAATATTGAGAAGAGTATCCTTCTTAAGAATTTTGATAAGAGTATATTGCTTCTTAAGAATATTTAGAAGAGTACAGTATTTTCCTTCTTAAGAATATTGAGAAAGAGTATCTTGCTTCTTACGAATATTAAGAAGAGTATCTTGCTTCTTACGAATATTAAGAAGAGTATCTTGCTTCTTACGAATATTGAGAAGAGTATCTTCCTTCTTAGGAATATTAAGAAGAGTATCTTGCTTCTTAACAATATTGAGAAAAATAGCTTGCTTCTTAAGAATACTGAAAACAGTATCCTCCTTCAGAATTTTGAGAAGAGTAGCTTGCTTCTTAAGAATATCAGGAAGAGTATCTTGCTTCTTAAGAATATTGAAAATAGTACACTTCCTAAGAATATGGAGAAGAGTATTCTTCTTAAGAATATTGAGAAGAGTAGCTTGCTTCTTAAGAATATTGAGAAGAGTATATTGCTTCTTAAGAACATTGAGACAGTATCTTGCTTCTTAAGAATATTTAGAACGTTATCATGCACCTTAACAACATCTTAAAAACAAATTTACTCACTGAGAATATTTTATTATGCCTTAGTTTCTTCTTCTTGTCTTTGTGCTTACAGTTCACGAACCGTTTATTCTATATGCAGAGCTCCAGATAAGCACATTTTCAAGAATAACTCTTTTATTTCTCCACCAAACCAAATACTATGACCACTCTTTAGAATCGTCTCTTCGAGACGATTCGAAAGAGTGATCACAGTGTAGGGTTGGGTAGAGAAATGACGATTTTAGTACTTGGGTACACACACTTGTGTGTTTCTCTGATTAACGTATCTGCGAACAGAGCGGATCAAGATCAGACTGCTCTTGCTTATAAAATAATATAGATCTAATCATGTGGCAATATATTTCAGCATTCCAGGAGGTGTCGTTCAGATTATTGAATGAATTTTGGATTAATACAGTTAGCGATGGTTTCAGTGAAATTGTCAGCGAGTGTTATTCATTCACATTCAACGATGAGGTACCAGGACCACGCCCAACTCCGTGCAATGCTACCTTGTATTTCATGTGCACGGCTCGTTTGACTAAACCAGGTATGTTCACTTAGTTTAACTCTTTGCACGCTAAGTAATCTGTCTTCTGCAACAGTTATCTTCAGCTGCAATTCTTAGTTTGTTTTCTCAATTCCTTGCAAAATATATGGTCAAGTGTCAAACCGTTTGTACCCTGATGGGACGCAGCATCATGCGGCGTTACACCTGGTTCCAAACTGTTTGCATATGTAATTATGGCTTCACCTCTAGTTTGCAAATAGTTAACCCAGGATATCCATGACCTCCGTGACCTCCGTGACCTCCGTGGCAGAGTGGTTGTAGTCTTAGATCCCGGTCTGGGCATTTTGAATTTTTTGTGAGGAAGCCATCCAGCTGGCTGGATGTAGGTCATGTCATTAAGCAGAGCGGGTCCTGGTTAGATGGTTTCTATGCTCTATTTATCACAATGGTTCAAATTACAAAATTCTAAAAATCTCCTTTTCGGTAGATTAATTAAAAAAAGTTGAATCTAAAAATAGCCTAGGAGAAATGAATTAATGGAGCTGTCTTCTGTGTTTCTTTGTACAATTATAGATATTTGATTCATCTATTTCTATCATAACTGAAAAGATCCGTTTACATGCCTTTATAAACAAAATCAGCTAGTTTGTATTCAAACAGGCATCTTACACGAATATTCATTTGGTAAACTGCTAATTTATGTTTCAGTTCATCCACAGATCACGTTCACAAGTCCATACTTCGACCAGGAGGAACTTCTTACGTATCCACAGTGGGCACAGCTTTCAATCTCATTTAAAGTTGACAGATCCCCGAGAAACAACGAGATTTTATTCGTTAACACCCCAACGACATATCTGAACTCAACCAACAATTACATAGACACTCGGGATTTCTTATACTCGGTAGTACCTTCGAACCCGACAGACGAGCCGTCTTATGTCAACGTTTCTTTGATCCAAAGTCCAGCAGCATTACGCAAACGGCGTGGGCTGGTGAGGCGTAAGTGTACATAGATATTTATGTCAAAAATAATCAATCAATGAAAATGTATTAGCATTTTTAGCTCCACTTTTTCAAAAAGTGGAGCTATTGTCATGACCCTCTCGTCGGCGTCGGCGTCGGTGTCGGCGTCGGCGTTGGTTAACCTTTTTTATAAGGTCCTTTTCTCAGAAACCATCAAAGATATTTGGTTCATATTTGGTATGTATGGTGACTATCACAAGGGGAACCCAGTTCACAAGGATAGGTAACCTTAGAATTAGTTTTGCCATAGTTATGCCCTTTATCGACTTAGAATTTTCATTGTTGGTTAAGTTTTATGTTCAGGTCCATGTCTCAGAAACTGTCCAATATGTTTGGTTCATCTTTGGTATACATATTGACTATTACAAGGGGACCCATTACACAATAGCAGGTAACTCTAAATTTAATTTTGCTGTTGTTATCTCCCCTTTCTGACTTAGTCTTCAACTACACTATCCAGCACCTTTTTGTTAAGGTCCTTTTCTCAGAAACCATCAAAAATATTTGGTTCATATTTGGTATGTATGTTAACTATCACCAGGGGAACCCATTTCACAAGGGTAGGTAACCCTGAAATTAATTTCGCCATAGTTATGCCCCTTTCTCGACTTAGAATTTTTATTGTTGGTTAAGTTTTATGTTCAGGTCCATGTCTCAGAAACTGTCCAAGACATTTGGTTCATCTTTGGTATACATATTAACTATTACAAGGGGGACCCATTTCACAAGGGCAGGTAACCCTGAAATTAATTTTGCCGTTGTTATCTCCCCTTTCTGACTTAGACTTCCACTACACTATCCAGCACTAAAGAAAGTGGAGCGCGCTGTCTGCGGACAGCTCTTGTTTATATTGGGATATGTAGAGCTACCGATAAAATGCGCATTCAAATACTAAAATCTCCACCAAACCTTCCAGACGATTCTAAAGAGTGGTCACAACACAAGATTTGGTGGAGAAATTTAACGCACTTTATCTGGACTTCTAGATACATGTATGTATACAGATATTTTGCTGCCATGGCTGTTATTGTAGAATTAGATCTACAGTATTTCAGATGGCTCCTACAGAAGCTGACTGATATAACCCTACTCTTTTGTCTGTAGAGATGTGAAAACGCGCTTCTGTGAAATAATTTAGATACAGGTAATAATTGGTGAGAAATCAATACGTCTCAGATTATTGGCTTGGTACCTCAGTGGTTAGAGTATCGGCACAGTAAGTTTGATTCCCTGTCGGCCAAGGTCTTTTCACAAATTGTTCTATCACAGTTTGGCGCCAAACGAAAATTCGGATATTGTGCATGCATGTGAGTTATGGCGAGTTACGTTACTCAGAAAAGAGGGATGGTGGTACAGTAATGGGATTGAGTATGGTACAGATACATTCTGAAATATCAGTAACACTCGACTTAATGACTCCGCAGCTGGGTGATTACTACATGTAGATGCCCTGAGTTCGAGTCTCGATTGGACCATAGTATTTTCGTATGTTGTCCTGTTGTATAGGAACCTTTTTGTTACATGTTGTTTAACCATTCACCCCATGAATATTCATGTGAGGAATTATGACGTCATTTATAATTTAATTTATTTTTTTATAATGGCTAATGAAAACAAAAGCGTTTGGCCATTGCAGAAACTGACGTATCGGACCTATATTATTCAGTAAGCAAACAGAACAGACACTGATCAGACGGCTCCGTTAGGAGCCGTCTGATCAGGGTCTACTCTGTTTGCAAAGACGTAGAAATGCGTAAGAATTATGCATATATAGTAAAGAGTTAAATGGGCCATTGTTCATTGTAAGCTATTATGAGCTCCAGATAGCATACGTAAATTAACACTTTTTCAAATATAACTTCTTTATTTCTCCAGCAAACCCTATGTTGTGACCACTCTTTAGAATCGTCTCTTCGAGACGATTCTAAAGAGTGGTAACAACATAGGGTTTGCTGGAGAAATGACGATTTTAGTATTTGAGTACGCACAGGTATCTGTAGCGCTGAGGTCACGCTTTCACCAAACTGCATCTCTCAAAACAGCTCCCACATGCTCATAATAGCTTTTTGACAGTGTAACTTTTCCTAAACCTTGATTGTTTGAAACTCTCATTGACTTGTAGCCATTCCCCAGACAGAAACGCCTTTTCACTCATCTGTTAAGTTTTCGGTAGATAATACAGAGCTACAGATAACGATGCGTACTCAAATACTAAAATCGTCATTTCTCCACCAAACCTTATGTTGTGACGACTCTTTAGAATCGTCTCTTCACAACATAGGGTTATAGGGAAATAAATATCATGTCAATTTACGCATCTTATCTGGAGCTCTGGGAATAGAAAGTTTCCTAAATTCAAATCCTTTTGATTAACCCTTTCGCTGCCAATGCCGGATCTGTGATTACCTATGCAAACAGTTTGGATCCAGATGAGACGCCGAGTAACTCGGCGTCCCATCAGGATCCAAACTGTTTGTTACTGTTACTATGTTTTTGAAACAAAAATGAAGAAACTTAAAAAAATGAAATTTTGTAGCAGACGACAAAGTTAGCAGACGACAGAGTTTGGCAGCGAAAGGGTTAATTTCAAACTTTTTTCACAGCCACGGGCATACCAGAAGGCGGCGATTTCTCCACCTTCGTGGACTTCAACAATGTTATAGCTACTACAGGGTACTACGGTTTTGGTGTGTACTCGATATTCCCACCAAGTTATAAAAGAACTCAACCACAGCTGGTTCGTTACTCAAGTAGGTACATATTTATTCCTCTACAGTGTTCCTTTTCTACAACGACACCCTTTGGGATACGAAGATTGTATGTGTTGTTCAGAGGGAGTTGTTATAGGGAGGGAAAATCAAACATAATTAGCTTGTTTGCAGATCCCCAGATAAGTTGTATTTCGAGAACTAAAACCTTTATGCCTCAATCAAACCCTATGTTGTGACCATTCTTTAGAATCGTCACAAAGTGACGATTCTAAAGAGTGGTCACAACATAGGGTTTGATAGAGGCATAAATAAAATACAATGGAATCAGTGGCATGCGTTGTTGTGAGGAGGGAATCGTTATTATGTCTCCCCCATTTATGGGGAGATATATTGTTTTTGCCAGAGTTGTCTGTCTGTCCGTCCGTCCGTCCGTCTGTCCGTCTGTCTGTCTGTCCGTCACAAACTTGTGTCGCGCGTATCTCTGAAACCAGTTGGGCTAGAGTCACCAAACTTCACAGGAATGTTCACCAGCATGAGTTGTTGTGCACCTGGGTTTTTTAATTGTCTCCCCCTGATAATTTTGGAGTTATTGCCCCTGATGACTTAAAATAAGAAAAACTTTGTGTCGCGTGTATCTCTGAAACCGCTAGTACTAGAGTCACCAAACTTCACAGGAATGTTCACCAGCATGCGTTGTTGTGCACCTATGGTTTTTGAATTGTCTCCCCCTGATAATTCTTGAGTTATTGCCCCTGATATGAATACTTAAATTTATACAAACTTTGTGTCGCGCGTATCTCTGAAACCAGTAGGGCTAGAGTCACCAAACTTCACAGGATTGTTCACAAGCATGAGTTGTTTTGCTCTTGGGTTTTTTGAATTGTCTCCCCCTGTTAACTTTGGAGTTACTGCCCCTGATGACTTAAAATTAGACAAACTTTACTTAGTGTCGTGCATATCTCTGAAACCACTAGGGCTAGAGTCACCAAACTTCACAGGAATGTCGACCAGCATGAGTTGTTGTACAACTGGGATTTTTGAATTGTCTTCCCTTGATAACTTTGGAGTTATTGCCCCTGATATGATTACTTAAAATTAGAGAAACTTTGTGTCATGCATATCTTTACAACCACTAGGGCTAGAGTCACCAAACTTCACAGGAATGTTTACCAGCATGAGTTGTTGTGCACCTGGGTTTTTTTAATTGTCTCCCCTTGATAATTCTTGAGTTACTGCCCCTGATATGTTAACTTAAAATTAGAGAAACTTTGTGCTGCACGTATCTCTGAAACCAGTAGGGCTAGAGTCACCAAACTTCACAGGAATGTTCACCAGCATGAGTTGTTGTGCATCTGGGGTTTTTAATTGTCTCCCCCTGATAACTTTGGAGTTACTGCCCCTTATGACTTAAATAAGAGAAACTTTACTTTGTGTCACATGTATCTCTGAAACCACTAGTACTAGAGTCACCAAACTTCACAAGAATGTTGACTAGCATGTGTTTTTGTGTACCTGGGGCTTTTGAATTATCTCCCCCTGACAATGTTGGAGTTATTGCCCCTGATGACTTAAACATTAGACCCTGATAAGTTTGGAGTTACAGACATTACACTTGTGTATTGGAAAGAGGATGGGAGGGGGAGACATCTGTTTTTGTGACAAAAACAAACCTCTAATTGAGAGGGTCGTTGTAGGGAGGGAGCACCGTATTATTTAAGAAATACTCGTCCTGATCTTACATTTGGGCCCATCCATTTTTCACGTCGAGGAAACATTAGCTTGATAAAGCCACTGATATTGAAGGGTTCAGACAAGCTCGGACAAATAGTGTAGATCCAAATCAGGCTCAGACAAATAGTGTAGATCCAAATCAGGCTCAGACAAATAGTGTAGATCCAAATCAGGCTCAGACAAATAGTGTAGATCCAAATCAGGCTCTGACAAATAGTGTAGATCCAAATCAGGCTCAGACAAATAGTGTAGATCCAAATCAGGCTCTGACAAATAGTGTAGATCCAAATCAGGCTCAGACAAATAGTGTAGATCCAAATCAGGCTCAGACAAATAGTGTAGATCCAAATCAGGCTCAGACAAATAGTGTAGATCCAAATCAGGCTCAGACAAATAGTGTAGATCCAAATCAGGCACTGAGTAAGGTTCTCACTGTTTTCAGTCGAATTCGGAGTTGAAAGTGCTTACTATACATTAGTGTCCGATGTCCCTAAGAGGACAGTGTAGACCCTGAGCAGTTGGCTCCTTCAGGATCCCTCTGACCAGGGTCTGCACTGTTTGCCGAACCCTTCAATCTATCTGATTTTGTTGTGTCACCTGCCGAGAGGCAGTGTGTCACGTAGGGATCACTTTTCCGTCGTCTGTCTGTCTGTCCGCCCGGCCGTCTGTCTGTCTGTCCATCACACTTTTTTTATTTTGGCTGTCGTTTATAAACTAATCATTATAGAGCTTTTAAATTTCTCATGTGTCTTCCTCTCATTGAGGACCATTGATGTAACTAAGGTCCATCACTCTGCATGCACTACTTTTTAGGTTATTCCCCTTTGTTCTAATTTTTGTCTCACTTTCTTTTTTGGCTGTCATTTCAGAACTAATCATTATATTTCACACGTGTCTTCCTCTCATTCAGGAACATTGATGTAATTAAGGTCCACCACTCTGCATGCAATACGTTTTTAGTTATTCCCCTTTGTTCTGATTTTCGTCGCACTTTCTGTTTTGGCTATCATTTTTAAATTAAACATTATAGAGCTTTCAATTGTCACATGTGTCTTCCTCTCCTTGAGGACCATTGATGTAAGTAAGGTCCATCACTCTGCATGCAATACTTTTTGCATTATCCCCCTTTGTTCTTTTTTCGCACTCCAGCATATTAACAGTTGTTGTGTCAGTTGGAGCAGGTGACACATGTGTTCTTCGGAACACTCTTGTTTTAAATTTTGGAATTGTCCATTTGAAAGATCACCGTTGAAAGGGGTCAGTTCATACAAACAACGAAGCAATATGACAAATGTATAACCCATTCTTAGCTGAATATTCCAATTGAATGTTCCAAATCTAAAACAGATCAAGTTTGCTGCGAATATCCACAGATTATTTTAAAGAAAAGTGTAGATTGACAAACAAGAAATACCCTTATGAGAGATCTCCTCTAACAGCCACTTCACCTGAGTCTGCACTGTTTGCAAAGTACATTAATGACCCGTTTCCCGTACTGTATGCGTTAGTTTATGTGTTGTTACCTTCTTATCTTTTTACATTAAGTTTTGTCTGAAGGTGTCATACACTTGACTGAAGATGTCATACACTTGACTGAAGATGTCATACATCTGGCTGAATATATCATACATTTGACTGAAGGTTGACAGAATATGTCATACATCTGACTGAATGTACCATAACTTTGACTGAAGATGCCTCAAATTGGACTGAATGTTGTCGTCCTCATACATTTGACTGCAAGTGTCATACATTTGGTTGAATGTGTCATATATTTGACAAAAGTTGTCATACATTTGACTTAGGGTGTCCTACATTTGGTTGAATGTGTCATACATTTGTCTGAAATTTTCATACATTTGACTGAAGGTGTCTTTGGTTGAAGCACCTATCTGCGTGACTTTCAACCTGTATTAACCCATTTGCTCCCACGATCCCGTATATGGGTCATAGGCAAACAGTGTAGACTCTGATCAGACGCCACATTATGCGGTGTCTGATAAGAGTCTACGCTGCATGCTGATAGGAATATCAATATAAAACAAAACGAAATTGAAAATTTATGCCAGGCATCCCTTAGATAAAAAATGGACTAATCCAATATATAAACATAGTAGAATCCACTGGGCGCAAATGGGTTAAGTTTCCATCTCTCTGAAATACTGACACTGATGCTGATACTAGTTTTTACGTCCAGTTTAGAGGGTTTTACTTCGTACATGTAGCTAGTTGCCTTTGACGATGTTATGAAGCGCCTTAGTCGGGTCCAAATTCAAGTATCTGACCAAGTAGATGAACTCCGACTCAAACAAACTGCTTTATAACCTCGGACCCTTTTCTCTTGATTTGTTTTCAAGTGTCGGATCTATACATCTACGTGGCAACTGTTCCCGTGCGCGACTTCTTGTTTGGGAGCGAAGGAGGGTTTACTGAACAAGAAGTTGTTCTTAGGAAGCTCTTAAACGACCAGTCATACGGGAGCATTCTCGGTGAATATTTAGGCAGCACTCTCTCTGGATCAGGACCAAGACTGCCAGATAACGAGACGCCATTGTTTCAATACTTTGGTGGCACTGTAGAAGACGTCAGGTAATAACCAGCACCCCACATCCCACATCCCACACACACTCACCCACCCACATACCACTTTCTGGTTAACCCTTTCCCTGTTCTATGTTTATTACAAATTTCAATACCTAATGAATATTCATGGACACAAAGGTTATTATGAAATATGGAAGGTGGAGCATTGTAGCCATTTTAGAAAGTAAAGAAACAGATCTTTAAAATTCTATTAGCAAACAGAGTAGATCCTGATCAGACGGCTCTTCTAGGAGCCGTCTGATCTGGGTCTACTCTGTTTGCAGATGCGTGAAAACACGTTTATATGAGGGAAAGGGTTAACCCCATTAATTATAGAAAAAAAGTTATGTTTGTTCACATTTGGATGTGTTCGTTCATATTTGGATGTGAAAACAGTGATCTTTCATATTTGCATGTGTTATTTCATATTTAAAACCGACATTTCTCCATCATATGCGATTATTCTAACCTTTAGCCTGCTATGAGCGGATGAGTGAATACTTATGCAAACAGTTTGGATCCAGATGAGACGCCGATTAATTCGGCGTCTCATCAGGATCCAATCTGTTTGACAACCTGATTGCATTTTGGTAGACAAATTGATTATAGCTTGAAATTTGAAAATGTAATAGGTGAAAAATTCTGTAAAAATAATTTGCTCAGCAGGCTAAAGGTTAAAGATTGATCTCAGCATAGGGTTTGGTGGAGAAAATAAAGGCGTTATTCATGAATATGTTTAAAATTACGCATCTTATCTGTATATCTGGTTCAACGTTCAGTACTGCCGACTTGAGCAAGCATTAGAAAAAATGTTGACCGAGTGTCAAATAGTTTGGATCCTGATGACACGCCGAGTTACTCGGCATTTGAGAAACTATTGACTGTGTGTCAAATAGCCTGGATCCTGATTTTAACTCGGCGTCTCTTCTGGATACAAGCTATTTGCGAAATCCAGTCACGTTTTACGCTATGGGTTTCCTTTTTCCTCATATAAACATTCACGCTTACGCAAACAAAGTAGACCCAGTTCAGATGGCTTCTGTAGGAGCCGTCTGGTCAGGGTGTGCTCTGTTTGCTTATGCAATTATAATACACCTAACTTAACAGTTTCTACCAATACCAAAAACATCTTGTATACATATTCGAGGGCTTGGTGCAAAACTATTCTAACTCCTTCGCAAAGTGAAGGAGTTAGAATAGTTTTGCACGAAGCCCTCGATATACCATTGTGAAAAGTCAGTTAATAAATATTCATGATGTCATTTCTTCCAACATGAATATTCAACAGGGAAAGGATCAAATCGCCACAATTTAACGTGTTTATACTCTATTTTATCACATAACCTCCATTGTATTCGAGTTAATATAGCCATCCCATATTTCTCTATAATGTTTAGTCATATCTGGATCCAAATTCACATTCCAAATTCACCCATTACCTCATATGCTATTTCTAGATAAAACCTCTTTGAAAAAATCTACCGAAAAGGAACATTAACTAGAAAGGAGAGTTTTGGAATGTTTTAGTTTGAAACCATTGTGATAAATAGAGCATTTGCTCCTATAGGAGAAAATACTCTATTTATCACAATGGTTTTACAAAGTGACTTTTACAGAATCGTCCAAAGTCTTCAATATGAGGGAATGGGTTAAATGCAAAGGTTTGGTCATATCTGGATCCAAATTATATGCAAAGGTTGAATGATATATTGCCAGTTGAGTAATATCGCAAAATGTGAGTGGCACATTGATCCAAATTGATTGCAATGTATATACTTACAGTACATGTACGTATGTTCTAATCTCGGAAAGTATTGTTTTCACCTTCAGTTTAAATCCTAACATGTTGAAGATCCGACTGTTTGCCACACCCTTCTCCTCGAGGAACTTGCCAGTGGACACGGAACAGGTGTTTGTACCAGTACTAGAGGACTATTTGAGGACCCGACTCAACTCCGATGCTTTTGTTAGGGAGAGTGTGAACGTGAGGAGTACGGGTAAGCAACAAATTCCAATGGGTCAACGAGGGAATGGGTTAACCCTTTCCTTCATACAGTGCTCCCTCTCCACAACGACACCCTTTGGGATACGAAGAGTGTATGTGTTGTTCAGAGGGAGTTGTTATAGGGAGGGAAAATCAAACATAATTAGCTCGTTTGCAGATCCGCAGATCAGGTGTATTTCGAGAACTAAAACCGTTATGCCTCAATCAAACCCAATGTTGTGACCACTCTTTAGAATCGTCACAAAGTGACGATTCTAAAGAGTGGTCACAACATAGGGTTTGATAGAGGCATAAAGAAAATACGATGGAAAAAAGTTGTTTCTGTAGCCTTGTTGTTTCGGAAACAGTGACATGCGTTGTTGTAAGGAGGGAATCGTTATTGAGAGGGCCGTTGTAGGGAGGGAGCACTATATATACACATTTTCGCGCATTTGATATTTGATAACATAGTAGACACAGATTAGACGGCTCCTATAGGGTATGTTCTGTTGGCTAATGGAAATTGTTAGCTCTGTTTATTAAAACTGGCTACAATGTTCCAGTTTCCATATTTCATATTTCATAACTATATTCCTTGAATATTCAGTAGGTATTGAAATTTGTGATAAACATAGAATATGGAAAGGGTTAATTTATACACAAACGCAATGTATTTTTGTTAGTTATCTACGCTATTTATATCTAACTTGCATGATGTGAGCACAGTGTCTATAAAAAAGTTTTTCATTACTTCTGATTTTGGAAAAGTTTGGAAAAGATTGTGGACTCTAATCAAGAAACCATCTTAAAGATACGTAACCATGGAAATACTGTTTATCTGTTTCTTATAATAAAATGTATTCCCTTAACTAAATACTTCAAATCTTCAAATTATGCTGTCAATTTCTTTTTGATATCTTCAGCATATGAAATATGCGTTGGTTTTGTTGTTTATTTTTTATACTAATTGTTTGTTGCATTGTCAGAAAATAGCTATAAAGCTAAAGTTATTATGTTTTATATAACCGGCTCCAAATAAAGCTCATTGATTCCTGTTTCAAATGATCAGTTACTCTTTCATTGATTTCTTCCAGTTTGTGAAAATCTATGCTAAACCGTTGGGTTTCTCAGTATCCTCTCCCCTTTCTCTGGGGCGTCCAATTAGCCCATAGTGAGCGGAAACGGGCGTTAATAAACACAAGCAAACAAAAAATAAACAGTTGGATCCAGATTAGTTATAATGGTTGGAAAGCCGACGAGACACCGGAATACTATCTATGCTACAGCCAACACTCGACACAACGACGAGTTTGGTTCCCTAGGGAAAATTCTGTTGTAATGCGTGTCATAAAGAGTTAACTGTGCTTGTACCCAGAAATATCATTGTAATTACAGTAAAACCTCTCTATAACGGCCACTAAATTACATCAAAATATTTTGTGTTTTAGGCAGGTGGCTGCTTAAAGCAAGGTGAAAGTAAAACAGAACGCTCCTATAGGAGCGTTCTGTTTTACTTTCACCTTGCTTTAGGCAGCCACCTGCCCTTAATACCAACTAATTAACACACTTTAGTGGCCTTTATAGAGAGGTTCTACTTTACTTTATATGTATGTACATTAGAGCCGGTCTTAAACGGTCATTCTTTTATTTAAGAAACATTTTTTTAAAAAAGCAGGTGGTTGCTTAATACAGAGTTAAAGCATTACAGAAAGGATATATAGAAGCTTTCTCCATTACTTTCATACATTAAGCTCCCACTTGCCTTACATACCCATAATTAGACCTCTTTTTGACGGCCTCTTAAGTTCAACTTATGTTCAACTGTAGATCTAAATTACTTAATTTACTTTAGTTTCATGCCCTATACGAATTTTCACGCAAAAGGCCACTGGAGCTGTATATACATTGCCTACCACCATGGCTGGAGAGACCGGATACAGCTGGGAGCGTTGTGTCGGAGGTATGTGGAGTATTTAGTCCTTTCCTTCATATAAACGCTTTGTTCAAGCCTTTACAAACGGAGTACATCCAGATCAGATGGCTTCTGATCAGCATCTGCTCTGTTTGCTTGTGATATGATACAGTTCTGATTCTACAGTTTTTGTCAAAGCAAAAGCATCCTTTGAACATTTATAAGACTTTTTATGAGAATTCAGCTAATTAATATTCATGATGTCATTATTACATGAATAATTAACAGGTAAAGATGACTAATCCACCATTGTCCTTTAAGAAGTCATCTGACCCAGGTCTACATGATTAGTTTGCAAATGACAATACAGTAGTACCGGTTTTAACCCGTTCCCTCCTAGACTATTTTAGACCCAACCTCTTTGAATTAATTTACCGAAAAGGAGCTTTAACTATAGAAAAGGAGAATTCTGTAGAATTTTGTAGTTTTGAAGCCACTGTGATAAATAGAGCATTTACTCCTATGGAGCAGATGCTCTATTTGTCACAATGGTTTCAAAATGTGACTTTTACAAAGGCGCAAAAATGTGTCATTAGGAGGGTGTTAAACGGTCATCAAAAAGAAGTGTAAATATGGATCTTAGAGGCAGGTGGTAGTTTAAAGCAGGTCAAAAGTAATGCAGAAAGTTCCCCTATAGGAACTTTCTGCATTTATTTTACCCTGTATTAAGCAACCACCTGTTTATTAACATCCACCATGATGGAAATAAGAGCTTGCTTTTTATTGCGGTATAATTGGTCATGGGAAGCAGTTCATGGTTTACATGTACGTTTTATAGTACAGTGCTCCCTCTCCACAACGACACCCTTTGGGATACGAAGATTGTAGGTGTTGTTCAGAGGGAGTTGTTATAGGGAGGGAAAATCAAACATAATTAGCTTGTTTGCAGATCCGCAGATCAGGTGTATTTCGAGAACTAAAACCGTTATGCCTAAGTCAAACCCTATGTTGTGACCACTCTTTAGAATCATCACAAAGTGACGATTCTTAAGAGTGGTCATAACATTGGGTTTGATAGAGGCATAAAGAAAATACGATGGAAAAAAGTTGTTTCTGTAGCCTTGTTGTTTCGGAAACAGTGACATGCGTTGTTGTAAGGAGGGAATCGTTAATGAGAGGGCCGTTGTAGGGAGGGAGCACTGTATAACATAGTTCTTGTTATCTGATTCTGTACAATGTGTGTGACCATTGCTATATGTATTAGCTTATACTAAAATAAATCTAATTTATAAATATATCTATCCACTCAAAACTTTGTATTTGAAACATACTTGTATAATAGCTTTACCCCATTCCCACATATTAACGCCTTTTGACGCCTCGGTAAAAGCCGCTTGTTGAAACCATTGTGATGAATAGAGCATTATGCTTTATTTATCACAATGGTTTTAGAACTACACAACTCTAAAATGTCCCTCTTCTCTAGTAAATACGCCCTTCGGTAGATTAATTCAAAGAGGATGGATCTAAAAATAGCCTATGAGATCATTGTCCTTGAGAAGCCATCTGACCTTGGTCTACATAACTGCAAATGACAGTACACCTGTTTCTTACTTTCTCACTTTCAAAAAATGTCCGCTCACTAAAACCGTTGCCTGCCTTGTAATGTAAACTCAGTTGCTTGTATATGACAAACAGTATACAATCTGTCTGTCAAATGGCTTGGATCCTTATACAGCCTCGAGTTCGCTCCGAAGTTTTCGGATGTTCGTCACCAGAAACTTGAAGATATGTAAATTAAACCTTTCAACCCTGAATTTTCCAATGGACTATTCCAACATTCAAACAGATCAAGCTTACTGTGAATATTCGGGGGTTTGTAATGGAAAATGTAACATGGCAGACCGTTGGTTAGTTTTAAACATTATCTCAGACCTCAAGCAAAATATTTCATAACCTCCAGGCTTGTTTGTTTTGTATAGGTTAGTGTTTGTTAGTCAGCATTTATAAAACTATCGGTCTAGCGCGGCGCAGCCACGCGACCGATTTATTTTGTAAATGCTGACTAACAAGCACTAAGAGGTAAAACTAATTATGATTTTTATTTGAGAATTATGAGGTTTGGTCTGACCAGGTCTATTGTGTTTGCAATGGACATTTGTAAGAGAAAATAATTCCAAAATTAGACAAAATTTCCAATTTCAGTGGTTTGTGTCATCTTCCCGAAATTGTAAATACGAAAAGCCCTGGATGTTTCTCTGTTTTTTATCTCTAGGGGATGGTTCCCTGTTTTTTATCTCTAGGGGATGGTTCCCTGTTTTTTTATCTCTAGGGGATGTTTCTCTGTTTTTATCTCTAGGGGATGTTTCCCTGTTTTTTATCTCTAGGGGATGGTGATGGTTCCCTGTTTTTTATCTCTAGGGGATGGTTCCCTGTTT
>OY755253.1:61203715-61213715 GCA_963576725.1 Azorinus chamasolen | reverse complement strand
TATTTGATGAACAAAGTGAGGAAATGGGTATGTCCAATAATTTTACGAGGTTTGTAAATCACATCACCAAAAATTCAGGATGTGAAATACCGTGTCGCAGAAGCGCTTTGAGATTACATAGGTACTTGCCAATAAGTGAGAGATTTCGATAGTAAAATTTAGAGAAAGTTTTTCTTAGTTTATGGTATCTATATCCTTGCTTAAGCAGCTTTTCAGTCAAAATGAGATTTCGACTGTTAAAACCTTCAATACTGTTAAAACCGTCAATAGATGAACAAGCTCTAGCAAAACAAATAAGTTGAGATATATAAACCCCGTAAGATGGGCACGGGGAACATCTTCGTCAAGGTGAGGGAAATTTACAATATTAAAATCAAAATCATTTCTTTTGTCATTTATTTTAGAAAAAATCAATCCATTATCAATATTTTAAGGTCTAGATCAAGAACAGCTGCAAAATTGCCAGACGGGTTAGCTTTATTCAATTTGAGGTCTTTAGGATTAATTGTAGGAATCAGAGCATCAAAGAAAGGGTTATCTAAGTTAAGTTGGACATCGCTACCTGTAGATCTGATACCCCCTTTTAACCATTCGCTTGCTATTCACGTCAATATACCTACCTGTAAATAGTGAAGACCCAGATAAGACAGCTCCTGCAAGAGCTGTCACATCAGGGTATGCACTATTTACAAGTTGATTGTGTAACCAGTGCACTCTACAGCAGTGATTGCACAGCGAAATACATATACACAGTGAAGATATGTGTAATTATACAACAGGGTAAAGAAGGAGAAATGTATTTTAAAATTCAGTAAGCGAAGGGATAAAGTCAGTTGGATATCGCTACCTGTGGTTTCGCGACCACTCTTTCACGTTACTGATACATACCCAAAATTGAGGTATTTTTCGAGGTCGTCGGTATGTACGTCGATATGATCGTTAGCAGAACCGCAAGAGCCAACAAGACTGTGATGGAGTAGCCCACCTTCTCACCGCTCTCCGCCGGAAGTAGAAATACCATCAAACCAAGAAATGACGTCAGCATTGGCGGAAGTAGAAGGTTGAGAACATAGTAGCTTGTCTTCCTTTTCATTACAAAATGAAATCTGGAAAAAAAACCCAGATAAAACATTTTCTTGAATAGCAGAATGATTTTATTTTGCGCAAGACCAATCTGTTTGCAGACCTGCACGTCGGCGTTCAGTGCCTGTTAGTTTTAAAATCAGTGTTATAATCGGCGATAAGCTAGAAACTCACAATTAAATATCTAGCATTTACTTCAAGATGCTCAATTCATCACAATTGTTTCACAACTACATAGTTTTTTTTATTTTGTTCTAACTAGAATATGCTTCTTTTCGGTTAATTCGTTCGTTCAAGGGGTTGGGTATCTAAATGCAGCCTGAGGGTCGATATGTGTGGAGATGTCCTTACATTCTTTTATTTCCCTACAGACTGAACACACCTGTACACCTGTGTCTGTCTGTTTGTCTGTATGTTTGTCTGTTTGTCTGTCTATCTTTCTGTCTGCCCATCTGTCGTCTCTCTGTCGTCTGTCTGAAATGTTTGCGTGTCTGTATGCCTGACTGTCTGTCTTTCTGTCAGTCCGTCCGTCTGTCTGTCTGTCTCCGTCAGTCTGTTGGTATGTGTGTGCGTGCGTGCGTGCGTGCGTACGTACGTATGTACGTTCATGCGTATGTACGTACATGAGTACATACCTAGGTACGTACGTACGTACGTACGTACGTATGTATGTATGTATGTATGTACGTACGTATGTGTATTTATGTATGTATGTACGTATGTACATACGTATGTATGTATGTGTGTGTGTGTGTACATATGTATGTATGTACGTATGTATGTACGTATGTACGTACGTATGTACGTATGTACGTATCCATGTGTGTACGTATGCATGTATGTACGTATGTATGTACGTATGTATGTTTATCTCTGTATGTTGTCTGTCTGTCTTCTGTTTTCTGTCTGTCCGTCCGTCATTCCGTCCGTCTGTCTCTGCTTGTCTGTCTGTCTGTCCGTCTTTTTGTCTGTCTCAGTCTCTCTCTCTTTCTCTCACTCTCTCTTTCTCTTACGTTCTGAAATTCTTTGAATATGGGTGTGCTGTGTTTCGCTTCGTTATCTTGCTTTGTACTTTATTATCACATTCACTTCACGGGAAGGGCGTTATTTTAGAAGAACTTGTTTGCTCAACCCCATTTCTGCTTATTATGAAATAAAATATGTTTAAACTAAAAACCCACTGTTGTACAACGATGTTCAGTGTCATTCTGTGTAGATATAAACCCTTTGCTATACAACAGATTGTCTTTTACAAATTGCCAACAGTTTACAATATTGTTTCTGAAAATGTTGCATCCGAATTTCATTTGTGATTTAGAAATTAAATGTAGATTCCAAACTCTTAACGCTTTCTTCCATAAATACGCCTTTCTACGTGTCTGTAAAAATCACCTATTGAAACCATTGCGATATAGAGCATTTCCTCCTATAGGAGCAAAAACTCTATTCATCACAATGGTTTTAAACTACAAAACTCTAAAATTTTCCTTTTCTCTAGTTAATACTCCTTTTCGGTACATTTTTTTTAAAAAAGGTTAGATCTAAAAATAGCCTATTAGGGAATGGGTTAATCTGCTGTGAAAAAAGTGCGTCTTCTCAAATTTGGATACGATGCAATTAAGGACTACTTCCGACCCAATCAAGCTGTGAGAAACGATTTGATCCTGATGAGATACCGAGTTACGCCGAGTTATGCCGAATTACGCCGAGTTATGCCGAGTTTATCTTGATCCAAAACTGCTTGCAAATGCAAGTCGTGAATAGTGGGGTAAGGGTTAAACCTTTAACCCATTACCTCATAGGCTATTTTTAGATACCTCTTTGAATGAATCTACTGAAAAGGAGCATTAACTAGAGGAAAGGATTTTTTTTTAGAATTTTGTAGTTTGAAACTATTGTGATAAAGAGAGCATTTGCTCCTATAGGAGCAAATGCTCTATTTATCACAATGGTTTCACAAAGTGACTGTTACAGAGTCGTCAAAAGTCGTTAATATGAGGGAACGGGTTAAACATGTGAAGCATGCTATATGTATGTAACTGACATTTGCTCAACAATGTAGGCACAGCTCAAAGGACAGGGATAAGGTCTCAGAAGAAGAGTTTTATGCGATCCTTGTACAGAAGAACATGTCTTAAGAGCCCTTCATTTAATGAACATATGAGTCTTCAAAAGCAGGTGGTTGCATAATGCAGGATAAACGTAATACGTTTATCATGCATTTAGCTACCCCCTACCTTGCAGACCCATAGTTACATCTCTCTTTAATGGCCATTGAACCCATTTTCTCCAACTCACGCATATTTGCGTATCTGTAAAACTCATTTGTTTTAACCATTGCGGTAAAGAGAGCATTTTATCCATAGAAGCAAATGCTCTATTTACCACATTGGTTCCAAAACTACGTAATTCTAAAATTATCTTTTCTATAGTTACTGCTCCGTTTCGGTAGATTAATTCAAAGAGATTGGGCCTAAAGTTAGTCTAGGCGGCAGAGCACCGGATAAGCTGCGCAAATGAAAACATTTTCAAGAATAACTTCTTTATTTCTCCACCAAATCCTATGCTGTGACCACTCTTTAGAATGGTCTCGAAGAGACGATTCTAAAGAGTGGTCACACCATATGGTTGAGAGATGACGATTTTAGTATTTCTGAGTCCTCGCGTTTATCTGTTGCTCTGCTAGGAGGGAATTAGTTAAGACAGGTTCTACTGTTGAGGACATCTGTGTAGTGTACATACTGTATGTTATCCCGGCTGATACTTGCGTCATTTTTGTCCTCTTTCGCGTCCGATGAGGTGTAAGTATTTATTAAAGCCCACTCGCCATTCTCACTGTAATCCTCTAGATCAATGGCGTCCGTCTCGTGAGTAAGTTCGATGATCCTGTTATCGTAGGCCCAGGTCGAAATGGCTGGGAATACGATGGATATTCATGTTAAAATAACATAAGGTATAGTATCACATAAACGTGCGGTGTGGGAGTGCCGAAACAGAGCGTCTTAAACCACGATAATGTACAAGTGCATTTTTAGTCAAATTAGCAGTTTGAATCTGGCCGATAATGCATCTTAAAGAGAATACGTATGTAATCGTTAGCCAATCGCAGAGCTGTATGGACGATTGAATCTATGAGTCACGTCTGTTATATTACTACACTGTTTGTGAACAATGGCCGAAACACCGTCAGCTGTAGCCTGTTTCACTTTTTATAGCTCGTTTTAAAGAGTATGTAATAAAAAGAATCTCGCATTCGTGTTCATTATAAACTGTTTTTATGAAATACTTACTGACATAGCAATCCTGGGTATCGAAAGGGTAGTAGGTGATGTCGACTTCACAGTTGACCTCGTATACCCCGGGTGGGTCCCATTCTATTTCCCCTTCATAGGTCACTTTTATGTGAAGTTCATCCTTGTCGATGATTGGAATACTGCTGGCCCTGGAACAAAGGGGAAGACAATGACGATGTGGTCATATACAGTATAACCTGTTTTAATCGAAATAAAGTGAGACAGGTGTTAAAATAGGTGAAAACAAAGAAGCTAAAAACACTGATCCCAGGCCTCAGGGGCGGTTTGATACATAACGTTTTTGATATTGGTAGAAATTGCGGGAGGCGTCTGATCTGGGTCTTCATTGTTTACAAGGGCGCGAACAATGCGTTTCTATGAAGGAAAGAGTTAATTCGTTTATCGCCTAATACTCCTGAAAGCGACACACGGGACTGCGATAAACAATTCTGTGGTTACCATGGTAACTCGACGTCTCATAAGCATCCACTGTTTGATCCACTATAGGAGCGTTCTGTTTTACTTTCACATTGCTTTAAGCAGCCACCTGCCCTAAATACTAAGTAATTAACACAATTTAGTGGCCTTTATAGAGAGGTTTTACTGTAGTTATGTTTTGGAAATGAAGGGAAAGAACATTTCTCTTTGAAACCATACGGTGTTTACCCTTTATTCTTTGGCTTAACCCATTACCTCATAGGCTATTTTAGATACAACCTCTTTGAATAAATCTACCGAAAGGGAGCATTAACTAGAGAAAAGGATTTTTTTTTAATTTTGTAGTTTGAAACCATTGTGATAAATAGAGCATTTGCTCCTATAGGAGCAAATGCTCTATTTATCACAATGGTTTCACAAAGTGACTTTTACAGAGTCGTCAAAAGTCGTCAATATGAGGGAATATGTTAAATAACAATATATTCCACAGAGACACGAGAAACAATGAATTCTGACCCTGAAAAACTGTAGAATCAGGGTCCATGCTTATAAAACTTTTAGCTGAGTCTGAGTTCGTTCTCAAGCTTTCAAGTTCAAGGTTTCGAACTCAAAGGCGTAAATTTTAGTGCAAAGGGCAAAGCATAGTTCGAATTTCAGAACGGTTAGTCGCTTGTTTTCAATACGTGACCAAACGATTATCGCCTTGCTCTTAATCCTGGATTATCTTATTATAATAATATGTTTAAGCTCCGTTGAGAAATCTAATCTGGATAAAACAGTGTTTGTTTGAAATGAACTGAAAGGAACCATCTACAGTGAAACTGGAATTCTGGTGGAGAAGAATATCGATAATGTAGACAGGTGACTGTTTAATGCAGGATGAAAGTCCTAGATGAAGTCTCTCCGCGACGTTCACGCTGCATTAAACTGCCACCTGTCTCCAAGACTGATATTTATACGCTATCCGGTTTAGCGTTTTTTTTTACTGTATTGTGAGAAATAAGCTGGCAGGCTAAGGAAAATGCTTTAATTGGCATAACATCAAGCCAAATAGTCTTTACTTCACGAATATGAACCCATTACTTAATGAATATCTAAGTAATACATAATGACGTCATGAGTATTATTTATATTGTTTCTAATGACATGCTAACACAATTAGTGTTGGCTATGGCAGAAACTGTAGACAAGAAGACTGGGGGCCAACTACGTAGTATTATCAAAATGTTTTGCTACGACAATTTGTAGGAGTATTTTAATAGATTTATTTTCCTACGAAGGCAACTTTGTTATCGTAGGAAAAGATTTCCCAATTGATACACTGGCTTCGTAGGAAAACAAATCTATTAAAATACCCATACAAATTGTCGTAGCAAAACATTTGATAATAATACGCAGTTGGCCCCCAGTGCGTACGGTAGTGCTGAAACTGAGTGCTGTAAATCGCAAAAATGCACTAGTGCATTTTTTTATGCAAATGAGCAGTTTGAATCCGGCTATAATACGCTGTAAACAATGACCGAAACAGTTGTCAGATATAGTTTGTTTTACCTTCTATGGCTATTTTAACACATCACCGCATAGGCAATTTTTAGATACAACCTCTTTGAATAAATCTACCGAAAAGGAGCATTAACTAAAGAAAAGGAAAACTTTAGATTTTTGTAGTTTGAAATCAGTGTGATAAATAGAGCATTTGCTCCTATAGGATCAAATGCTCTATTTATCATAATGGTTTCACAAAGTGACTTTTACAGAAACGTCAAAAGTCGTCAATATGAGGGAATGGGTTAAGGGATATGTGATAAAAAGAATCTTACATTTGTATATATATAAGATCCTTTATTTATGCCAGGGCGATTTACCGGCATTCATCTAAAGCTCGTGCCACAAACTTATAGTACATTCGTTTCATAAAAACAATTATTATTTGCACATGAATTTTCGTGATGACAGGAATAAACATTTATGTAAGAAAGGCTTTAGAAAAACACAGAGTTGTCTTGCTCACATATATACATTATACAGTATTGTAAAGAATCGAAAAACTAAGCGAAAAGATACTTTTGCTTGCTTTATAGATTTTAAAAAAGCATTCGATTCCATAGAACGTGACTGCCTATGGTATAAATTACAAGCTATGGGTATACATGGCAATATATTGAATGCAATACAGTCGCTATATGAATCAGTATCGTGTTCAGTTAAACTTAACAGTTCATTGACAGACTGGTTCCCTGTCACAAGAGGATTGAAACAGGGCTGCAATTTATCTCCTACATTATTTTCCGTTTATATTAATGATCTGGTTCAAAACATCAATGAAATTGACTCTGGCATCAACATTAATGACGTAATGGTTTCGATTTTATTGTATGCTGATGACATAATTTTGCTCGCGTCTGACGAATCCAAATTGCACGCAATGGTTAAAAAAATACACGCCTGGTGCAAGAAGTGGCGTTTATCTATCAATGCAAAGAAAACAAAAGTAATACACTTCAGAAACAAGTAAAAAGAAAGGTCCAGCTTTGTATTTGAATGTGGCGATACTACTTTTGAATATGAGTCAACTTATAAATATCTAGGTTTCTGGTTTGATGAATTTTAAGATATTTCTGAATCAATACGCGAAATAACGAAATCGGCTAGTAGAGCGCTTGGAGCTGTGTATACGAAATATATTAATGCTGGCGGCATGTCATATGACGTCTACACTAAACTTATTTAATCTATTGTTGAACCTGTACTTTTTTATGGAGCTGGAATTTGGGGTCATCGTTATTACTCTGAAGTGGAAACAGTCTTGAACAAAGCATGTAAATACTATTTAGGCACCTCAAAGAACGCTTCAAACATCGCCACAAGAGGAGTTATGGACTGGGTTTTTTGTAAAGTGAAACAAAAAGTTGAAATGGTTAGACTTTGGTGTAGAGTAAGAAATATGTCAACCAACAGACTGTGTCGCAAAGTTCATGATTGGTCTTTAACTGTCAGTAATTCCTGGGAGAAAAATATGTTTAAATTCATATATGACTTGGAAATATCTGACATTATGTTATGTGAAAATCCTAGGAAGAAAATTTGTATCCGTAAAGTAAAAAAAAATGACACTAAAGGAACAAAGTGAATGGATAGCAAACCTATATAGAACCGGAACTGAAAACAATGGTAACAAACTAAGGACATACAGACTATATAAACATACATTTCAGAATGAGTATTATGTCAGATCTACTCTAAGGAAAAACAAGCGTAAAACTTTGGCCAAGTTCCGTAGCTGTAACCTTCCTCTAGCAATTGAAACGGGGAGGTACACCCGTCCTAAAACTCCGGTGAGTCAGAGAACATGTAAATATTGTTCAACTGGCGAAATTGACGACGAAATTCATTGTTTAGTTAACTGCGCCTTTTTCAACGATTTGGGGTATAGTCTATTCCGTACAGCTTCGGAGGGCAATATTTACTTTAACACATATAGCTTAGAGCAGAAGCTGATATATTTGATGACTGCAGATCATTTACAGTTTAGGGTTGCATCATGCTTACAGAAGATGGTGACCCGTAGGAATACGTCGGTTATTGTATAACCCATTAGTGCCCAAATTTCTAAATTAAATCGCCCGGTTCTTTTGGGGGGCATTTGGGCAATAGCGAGCGATGCAGACCCTGATCGGACGGCTCCGATGGAGAACCTCGAATCCGGGTCTACACTGTTTGCTTACATCTTAATTGTGTGGAAATGGGCACTGATGGGTTTCTCTATTTTGATATTTTCTATTACAGTGTTTTATAACATTGATATAAGTAACCTGGTTTTATCTGTGATATAAACATTTTTATCTCTCGCTGTTTTGTAGCAAGTGCTTTTCTGTTTATTTGGAATCTGATTCTAGATAATACATGATCTCATAAAAACATTTTTTAATCTATGCGGTTGGCACTATATACAAAAGTCAGGTGTTTAAATATGTATTTTTAAGGAAGCTTTTATATGGCTGGAGCATCATCGTTGATTCACCAGTCATAACGACTAGCGCTTGCTACAATAATTTTAAGTGTAATATTGTGTATATATGTGTGATAACAGTGTCTCATAGGTCGATTAACGGTCGAGTATAAAAGTTTACCAGGAGACATGTATTGTTATTGAACACAGAAACTTTTATATGTGACACTTTAATAAACAAATAAAGTTGTAGTTGTTGTAAGATATTTTATGTAAGATATGATAACAAATAATGTTTGGCAAAGACAGACACATAAAACTTAATTGATAGATCTATATTGACCCATATACAAACAAGATAGATCATGAATTGATTAGATAATGTCGGGCTGGGTACGAAATAGCTCTAGACTGTCCTTACGACCAGTTACAGAAACATCAATGTTGACTTACGAGTTCTAGTAAATAACTTACGAGTTCTGTATGACTAGCTCCGGTCTCCATATATAGTCGTCCGTCAAGAACAGGTAGGTGATGTTGTTATAGTCGGCTGGTGTCCATGTCAGTTGGGAATCTGTCCATTCCTGAATCGACAAAATAAAACAGTAAAGTCTGCCTACAGTAACCCAATAATGGATAAAAATCTTGGCTCTATCGTTGTTTAACCCTTTCCTCCATGAATATTTATGCAACATTTAATGACGTCATGAATTTTATTGAGATTAATTTGCTATGAATTTGGCCATAGCAGAAACTGCAGAATCAGATCTTTATTATACCATAAGCAAACAGAGCAGACCCTGATCAGACGGCTCCTGTAGGAGCCGTCTGGTCTGGGTCTTCTCTGTTTGAAAATGCATAGAAAGGAGTATTTATGGAGGAAAGGGTTAACATTTTCCCTGTTGGTTATTCATGTGGGAAATAATGACCTTATGCATATTTATTAGCTGAATTTTTATTTTGGACTATGTACACAATGGCACCTGAGTGCTTGGTATTGGTAGAAACTGTAGTGTCAGATCTATAATGATTTCATACACACAGTGCAGACACTGGTCAGACAGCTCCTATTTGAACCTTTGATCTGGGTTTACTCTGTTTGCAAAGGCATGAAAAAAGTTTGAATTATGGAAATCGCATATTGGCGGCGAAAGAGTTAACCCTTTCACTGTTGAATATTCATGTAATAAATAATGACATCATGAGTTTTAAATGAGGAATACTTTAACATCATTAT